>NNCF01130543.1:239488-290361 GCA_002313205.1 Laupala kohalensis | reverse complement strand
GGGACGGGACGGAGGACCGCCCCTATCCCCTCACCTCTCTCTCACCCACCCACCCAACCACCCTCCACCTCTACTCACGTATCTTCCTTTACTCAAGTTGACAAGCATTACTCCCAGCAACTTCTTCTTGTAATGTGTTTCTGCTCCAATTTTTTTTATTATTAGATTTATTAGTGAAGTTTTGTGTATTTATTGTGGACTGTACTATTATTTTTATATTCTAAAGACACATTTCTGTTTTTTTTACACCATGTTGTTATGCACAAATTATCCTCTTAGAGAAAATATAATTAGCGATAATTAATTTCACGACCTATTTATTTGACTGATTTTGTGTAGCTTATTAATTTATGATGTACGACTCAATTAGTATTTCTGTTAATTTATGTCTGAGATATTTTCTGCCGCAAAATCTCGTTTCACTTGCCGTTAGTGGGCCCCTTCGCAAGTCAAGTAGGTTGTGCAGCCTTCTCCTTGGCCTGTGTGTGGCGAATCTATTGCTTCCGCAGAGCTCTTTTCTAACACGTGTCGTACAAAGGACTCTGTCGAAGAGTTTGAAGTGGATGTTAAGAGAGAACTATTAGTTTTTTGTCATGTTACGGTGTTACGGTGCGTGCGTGACGGTGGAAGTGCAACCTTGCCTTGTGCTAAACTTGTGTGTATGGAAAACGTATCCTCTTGGCAAAATGTGTGATTGTTGTTGTGATTTAGGTGGAAAAACTCATTATTGGTTAAATTAAACAGATCTTACAGATTAAATTCTGAGAGTTAACTGCATGTAAAGTATCGAGAATTTCCCTTATGTCACCTCTTGTAAATTACAAGTTCGGGAACAATTTCAGTTCTTGTGCCATAAGTTAACTGAGAAACCAGAGAGGGTGTTTGGAGTGTGCGCTGGGCTCCTCCTCTTGGTGGTCTTGTTGTGTTATGGGCACAGGAGCATTCGCTGGCTTTGTAAGGGACCGCACGAGCCGGTCGAATGTGGATTGCGGTCAATTTGGCAAGTACTTCATCAGGCGTACAGTACTTACTGGAGGAGTCAATTCACAAACTATACATGATGTATCCAGAAGAGGCAGGGGATAGAGCAGGAGTTCTCTTCTTTTCTTTTTTGAAGTGCAACAGTGATGCATTAGTTTTGAGGTTATTTTAGATTGTGTGTTAGTCCATGACTTGTGATGTTGGCATTTTTATCTTTAAATTATGTGAATGTTTCATTTAGAACTGGTGTTTCTGTGTAATACTATTGGTACTATTTAAGTGTGATGCTCCCCAAATGTGGCTATATTGAAATTAAATGTGAAACTAATATTGGTTATTGTTCTGATTTTTTGTATATGTAAGCTTCTGAAAGCCCCTGGCATTAGGTGTACTGTGTGTGGAAAAACTAGTGTAGTCAGGTGGTGATATGTTCCAGAGAAGTTTTCTTGGTAAAGAAACTGAAATGATGCTGCTTTAAACTTAATTATCCTAAACTTATTGGTTTGGGTGTTGCCCTTTTGATATTGTTCTTGGTATGAATGCTTTTGTGTTGTCATCGGTGGCAGAGAGGGTAGCGTCTTCTAGACCAAGAGACTCGGAGGAAAGTTCTTACATTCATATTCTCCTTATCCTACCAGTATTATGAAAACCTTTTCAATACCGATTGCAGCCCCCAAATGATCCAATATTTTCCTTTCAGGCCTAGGAGCTAGCTTTATTTTTCTAGCATCTAGTCTCTCTTGTCTCTTCTCATTCTGTTTTTTTTGAGGAGGTTTGCCTATGTTTATTTACATTATAATTAATATTGTCTTGAACTGGATGGACGACTCAGCAGATGTAACTTGAGGAACATGTTTATTTTTTTATTTAATGGAGTAATTCTGACTCGTGGAAAAATTTATTACAAGTTTCATCTTAAGTTATTTCATATGAATTTTTTTTCCATGTTGTGTTAATTAAAGATTTGCGATTAAATTAAACATTCAGGAATCAAGAAGGTTAATTCTATTTTTCATCTTGCTCTCATTTTCATGTTTTTTATTAATGGACATTTTTTTGTTTAGAAGTGGTAACATATATGCTTGCTGATATATTTGTGTAGATTTTAAGTTCAAAATGTTTATATTGTTTTTATTTTTCTGCGATACAGGGGTTTAGAATAACTAAGACTGAAATAATGGAAAATTTGAAAATGGTCAATTTGAAAATTGAAAGTTTTGCTCTTTTTGAATGAATTACGTTTCTATTCCTTGGGGATAGTGGTTTTAATTTTTAGATGTCTAAAAGATAATTTTTTACCTTTTCACTTATCAGCCTAAGGTATTTTTAGTGATAAAGAAGATAACTGAAATTATCATTTCTCCAATATATTTCAGTGATTGAATTAGTTTGAAAGGAGCTTAAGTATTTATTTAGTGACCTTGTTTTGTATTTTTCCCTCTTCTGTATCTGAGCATGTCTGCCTCTCCTAGGCCTGACGACCAACCAAGGTTCAGATTGGTTTGAGCCGAGGTGCGTGTCTATAGGTTGATAAGTAGGTTCATAATAGTGCATGTATTATTGCAAATTTGTTCTGCATTTGATGTCTTTGTTCAGACAGGTTGTTTAGTTTGTGGGTCAGATTTATATCATTGTTAGTAGTTTTGTTTGTATGACGATGGCTGCTTGCCATAATCAGGATATTTTATTTTGTTTACTGTTAAGACTGCGTTGTTGAGTAGTACGAGAATGTCTGTCATGGTATATTCAGTATTAATAGCTGCCTGTTCTTTAGCTATCATCCGTCAGCTCCCTCCTGTATTCTCCTGACTTCATTATATTGTATTATAAAGCATCTTTAGGATAAGCATATGTGATGTATTTTTTGTTGAGTAGCTTAGTGATGTACATAAATGCATATATATTTTAATGAAAGTAAACATGTATTTTTTATCTGATCATTTGGAGTGAATTATCGGAAACAAATGTAAAGATAATGTAATTTATTGATAGATCTGGACTTAAATACACAGTCACTTGTTTTTATCTTTTTAAGTGATTTAAGTTTAGTTCTATCGTAGTGATCAATTGCTTTGTGTTCTGTTATTGATGTAATATATTTTATTGTTTTACATTAAGGTGCAGTTGACTGTTTGATTTTACACTTCAGTATGGAAATGTTTTCATTATGTAAATGTTCTATTGAGAAATTTTGCTCAAATTCAGGACATTTCTGGCGGGAATCAGTTTTGTAATTTTTCTTCTTTTTTTTATTTACAAATTTATTTAAAAAAAAAATATTAGTTCAGCGTGCCAGTGTCTTGACTTTGAGTGATGTAGTTATTCTGGCTTGCAAACTGTTCTATCTGAGGTAACCATCTTGGCTTCTCAGATACCATAAAATGTGAAATGTGGTGTGTTATCTTGAATGTCACCTCTTGAGAAGTATGTTAGACACCATCTGCTTGTATAGGGGGACCCAGCTGGTGAACAGAACTGTTGAGTGTTGCTGCTTATAGCCTGATTGACAACCATTTAATATTGGATGGCTTACAGTACTTGTACATTAGCCTGTGTATAAATCTGTATTTACCTTCTCAATACTTGTATATGATTGTATTTCATCCCAAAGTTTTTATTTCATTATGAATATTTGAGATTCTAGATACACAATCAATTTAAAAGTAAAGATGGTTCTTGTTTGTAATGCTAATACAGTTTCAATGTAATATACTGTGTGTTCACATAATTTGAATCCTCATACATTGGCAAGAATGATTTAAACGAAAAGTGGTATTTGTATGACTGTAGTGCCCAGATTGGCTTGCCAAATGTGTGATTCTCTGGTATTTCATTTGGTTAAAAAAAATGAAATAATTAACAAGAATGATTAACACAATAAAACTTCCAAGAGATTTATCTGCTTGTTTTAATTTTTTACTATTACCTTTTTGATTTTCTTTACCAAATATTACTTTTCCTGGATTTTCCAATTGGGACTTCTTGTTGCAAAGAAATATTTATTGCTTAATATGTAAATCAGAAATTAATTCTCATGCACATCACACATCTTGAACTCCTAATGTTTTGTGTACAAGTTATTTTGTTTACCTATATGAATTATGTTGAATTTTTTTGAGATTTGTTTCTACGTTATTAAACTGAGAAGATCTGCATACTTTCATTGCATGCAACCTTTGATCAAAATTTAATTCTTGAAGATATTTGTGTGCGACAAAACATTTATTAAAATATTTTATGAGTTTTCTTTATTTGATTCTGTATGTATTTAATTCAGACTTGTTTTTGCATTCTCGTATGTTAAATCAGATAGTACCATTTGATCGGCGATATATTTTCGGGGAACATTACCCTCATCCTCTGCTGAACATAAAACTGATGTTTTTCCAAACTCAAATGGTAAGTTTATGAATTAATGTAATGTGAACTAATTTAATGGAAAAATAATATTTTCATAAATTATGTCATGGAGATTTAGCTGTGTGGAATTCCTTAAAAATATCATCTAAATATATCTCACAAAAGAAAACTACATTGATCGAAATTGTAAACAAACTTCTTTTGAGAGGAGAAAGAACTTCAGTCGTTGAATGCATGCTTTTTTGTAGGAATGTGGCCAATATTTGTAATTAGAATTCTTTTTTTTTTTACTTTTTAATAAGTATGAAACTTGGTATTTTTTGCCCCTCGGTTAATTTAATTTTGACTTGAAGGGGTCCTCTAATTTCAGATATACTTCAATGGGAATGCATTTCCCCAAATGCTAGTCCTCCTCTTCTGAGTGTAAGCCTGATTTAAAATCAAAACAGCATTAGGATTTTAGAGTTTGTTGGGGTGGTGGATAGTACACTAAATATATTGAGTTTATTGCCCATATGAAATTAAGTATTCATATTTCAGTGTTAAAATGTGTAAGAAATATTTGTTTCAAACTCACATTGTCGTGAANTCTTATACACATCGTGAATGTTTTCTAATAGATTTTTTTTTCATTTGCACAAAATCAGTTGTGGTTTTCTTTTTACAGAATATTTTGCATTGCACGTAGACATTTTAATGTAAGTTTATTATATATTAGTGCTCAGCATTTTAATATAAGTTTATGGATTGTAATTTAACCACCTTGTGTCCCTGTTTATGTTTCATTGAAAACTGCATCACAGATCAGAAGAAAAAAAAAGTAAAATTGTTTCAGAAGAAATTTTTCTTTTTTACTTTTTCAACTCAACAGCTTGTTACTCACTTAAGTCCAGTTTTGTGAGTAACAAGATATAAAAACAAAAGTTTTAGAAAGACATAATGGTCATACTTCCATGTAATTGCCAGTCAGAACTTCTATTGGAGCAATTTTTTGAAGAGTTTTAATTTTGACTTTTTCATAAATATCATTTTAAGTATCAACTAACTGAATATTTTTCTTTAGCTTATTTAAAAATTCAATAGTGGTAATTAAATGTGTGACAAGAGAGGTGATAAGAATATATAATTACATTGTTATTTATTTTCCCCCTTGCTTAACTTAGTATATTGCATGTGTATGTCACTTGGTCGTGATAAATGTTGAAATTTTTATGCCTTTTTGAGTTATTTGAATAATGCATAACATATTATAATTTGATCATAAGGAAATAACTTTCTTGACTTTCAAATACATGTTCTAGTTGACACTTGAGTACTATTTATAAAGTTAAAGCCTAAAAAGCTGTGTATTGCTCATTTACATATTATTTGTTGCCAAGAATTTCCCATTTAAAGATTAGGCTAATTTAGAATTCTACTGATTGATATTTCAAAATGATAGAATCTTTTTTGTCTAATTCATTTAATGTTTGATTATTTATTGTTTGCGAGTGTATACTTCTATTTGTTCATAAAAGTGATTAATATAAAAATTAAATACATGATAAAGCTGTTGCCAAATTGTGAGGTTGCAAATTGCCAATTGATTACGCTGTTATCTACTCGTCAAAGTATTTCCGTCCACTGTGAACTGGTTGTATTGTATGAAGTCATTGTGACATTACTTTCTTTGTATCATTACAAGGATCGACGGTTGCATTCCCGAGCTGTCGGGATTGCATAGTGTCAGTTTTTTTTATCGAAGAGCACACACTGAAGATCTTGGCTTGTTATGTTGGAAGCATTGCGGTAGCTACCAGCTACGTGTAACACGTAAGGTTAGGATTTCTAATTCGTGTATTCATGACTACACAGTGCCTGTTTCGTCGTAGTGAACAATAGGAAACTGCATAATTTAATTAAGTGCTCCGGCATCTATATTGTGTGTCCTTTTAGTACATTGGTGATTACGGACGAATTCTGGAGAAGATGGACGATTTAGGTAATAACATTCGTTGTTATTTTATATTTCTCCTCTAATTGTCATATTAATTCATTTATGAGTAACATGAAATGTGTGATTTCAATGCACTGTGGGAATTTAAGAAAACAAAACAAGGTTTGTTTTCAGATTATGTGTGGTTAGGGCTGTGTTTCGCACTGCTTTATTGGGAAGGTTGAAACATTTTTTTTTCTAGTATAAGTATTTTAAGTCATTGTAAAACAGGAACTTATTTTTACCAGTATCTTACATCTTCAATGAATTCGCAAATCCTTGTAATTATCTCGTTCCGCTAGATGCTCATGTAATATTTTTTTCTCCCTTCGTGCAAATTTTTTCCCTTCATTCTTTTGTTGACACCGAATGGGTGAGTGTAGCGTCATATGGGCGCGGTTTTCGCATGAGGAAGAATTACATTTGGGCGCGTCGCTGTGTCACGGCGATGGCTCGCTCGTTGACTTGTTATTGCAGTGGTGTGCCGACCGACCGTCCGCTAGCCTCTAGGCCTGGAATGAACGACTAACGTGCGCTGTGGGCCGATGGATTGAGAACAAGTTCGAAACCGACGATCACCTTTGCTGTCACTGGCAAACACTGTTAATGTGTTTTCTTAAAATTCATTTCAAAACTTCAGCTATTTTATTAATTCCCTTCCAATGCATATTATGCGAGACTGTTTATCGGAACATAAACTATTTCTCAGTTTCTGTAACCCTTTTCTGTGAGTTAAAAGCTTTATGTTTTGTGTGATGGGGCGGTCCTTATTGACATTGACGGTAAAGGAATGAGTTATTTCTCAATTGTTTCGTTTGATCAGGAAACTTTTTAAACTCAATTAAAAATGTATGTCCCGACATCTCAAATTGGGTAAAATGTTGACGTCACAACATATCACTGAGAAAGCAAATTTTATTTCTTTGAACCAGGGCCGCCGATAAGATCAAGGGGCAGATTTTGAATTTGGGGCCCCTTCAACCTTCCTCCCCCTTCTCCTAGGTCTTCCACTCTTCTCCCAATCAGTCATAATTAATAAGCTAGCGAATATATTTTAGCACTTTTGACTTGTCACATTTATTTAACATAGGCGTATCACATCTAATAGCTCGTAAAATATACGTCAAGATACTTTATAATAATATAATATAAAAACAGCACAGTTCTTTTATATCACAATGACTAATCTGTATCTTCCGTTACTGTTATATACCAACTGACAGTTTATCAAGAATAATTCATTTTTGTGGAGGTGGACTTTCTCGGAGCCAAAAATTGGCGTTGGAGAACCCTAAAGTCCCAATTTAAAAAAAATTAAATATTTTGTTTTTCTGGGGATAATTTTCCTCTACTATAAAGGTTGTGGCTAATAGGAACTAGATCGATTTTTGAACGTCGCGAAATATCGAGAAGACTGCAGTCTCGTTGAGGAGTGCACGTTCAGCTGTAACCTATATAAAAAAACTAAAAAAAAACTCACAAAAAATAGTCATCACAACACCCACACTTCGAATGCTAACTCTGTTGCACCGGTTGTCGTATCCCGGCAAGTTAACCAAAATATGAAAGCTACCTTAAATTTTANGAAAAAAAAAAAAAAAAAAAAAGATGAGATAAAATAGTTGGTGAACAATTTTGAATGTATAATGATCCAGCATTTTGACATGAGATTTTGGTTTGCTGATTTCATAGGTGGAAGTAAAATTTTAAACTTACCATGCACAAGGATCAAAAGGCGAGAGTGTAAAAAGCATTCACGTTTTTGTTAGTTTATGAACAATGTTTATCTATAACTATAAGTTCACTATCACAATCTGAATTATTACTATTATAAAATATTAAAGAATACAAAAATATAAATATCAGAGAACAAATCAAATATGTTACAACAGAGGAAATGTGAGTCGAAACGTGTTGTAAAAAACTCAATAAATAAAGTGATTTTCCAACGAAGGTCGATACGTACTCAATTGGTAAATATACGACCCTTTTTTTGGTAGATTTAAAATGCTTTTTAATCTTGAAAACACAACGTTTCGTCAGCAGGTTTGTGACTGAGAGCATTTTAAATCTACCAGAAACGGTCGTATTTGTTAATTCAGTGAACATCGAAATTGTAGAAGAAGGTCGCTATTCATTTAAATCGTTGTTTGAAGAAAAATAAAACAATAAAATACTTAAAAGAATGATCACTATTCTTTATTTCGACTGGATGCAACTCGTTTCCGTTTAATTAATGAATAACTAGCGTGTACTAATTCCTGAGAAAGTATTGAGCGAATATAACAAAACAACATTACTGTTGAAACTTTGAAAGAAAAGAAAGCGAGAAAATTGTTTACTATAAATTATTGAAAAAGGGATAATTTAACATTTTTGAGGGCTTTAATTCAGCCTGTGACCTAGGGGCGGCAGTCTCATTAATAATATTTTTTTAAATATCTTTTTTATAATTTCGCGTTTAGGTCAAGACCTATACGCGAAATTATAAAAAAGATGTATCAAATTTGAGGTCGAAAGAAAAATGGAATATATTTTTTTAAATATCAAATATTTTTTTGTATTATATTTAATATAACTTTGTCGATATTCTGTAGATATTATAAGTAGTTAACTATTTTTACTCTTATATTAAAGGGTATTAGAAGTGATGAATCCGCCTCTGCCTTAGGGCTCTTGATTGGAATTGACGGGATGGTCCCTTGATTGCTTTCGGAGAGTCCTCGTGCTCATACGCAGTTTGTAACGGCTTCTTTGACAATACAAAAATTGTTTATTTAATGTTATTTTTTCTGACATTCAACGTATTGTATCGTGCAGAATACACATGACATAATTTGCATTTGGTGAGTCTGCATGTGTGTTGGTTGGTGGACTTGTGACCACTGGTTTCGGCGTTTGGTCGCACTGCACGGCGTTGCAACCTGCGCTCACCTCAGCAACGTTCTGCATTTCAAGCGTGGAATACGTAGCATCCCACGACGTGTAAGCAAGCAGCTCCAAAGACTTCCTGTTTTTTTTCGTCGTTCTAGAATTTTTATGACGTAGCATGTCAGGGGCGCAGACAGGCATGGACGAGTGGAATTTAGAATTAAAAAAAATATATTTAAAAGTAAAATTATGAGAAGTGTTCTTATGCATAGGGGCGGATCCAGGGTTTGTATTTGGGAGGGGTCCATTGGTGGATCTAGACCGCAATCAAGGGGGGGGGCTAACCGGGGACAATTTTTCTTTAAAAATTACGGTGTTGCAACACAAATTGTATAATTATTACCTTAAATGAAATGCATCTAATAAATAGTTAACAATTAAAAATCTGGTATTATTAATAACAATAACAAGTATTTATTAAATTTATTTACATGGTATTATTCGTTTTATTAATATGGTATTATTAGTTTCATTAATCTGGTATTATTAATTTCATTAATCTGGTATTAATAATTTGGTATTATTAATAACAATTATATTATTAATAAAGATAAAAATTATAACTCGTAATAATTAATAATCTGGCAACACTTTTACAAAGTATGCCATTTATCAACTTCAATTTTATTTGTTAAGAGTTCAGGTCGAATGGTGAGGGGGGACCTATAGTCCTCTTAACCCCCCCCCATAGAACCACCACTGGAGGGAACCATAATGAGATTTTTTCGTATTTTTCATGAATCGTACAATGTTATTATTACATATTTTATAAGAACACCAATAAATTATTTCCATCATTAATTTTTTGTACTAATAAAGTACCATTATTTTAATAAAAATTATTTATTTTCTGTCCTATTTATTTCCTTTGCTTATCATTCCATTGCGAATTCTATCGAGGTAATTTTCTATGAGATAAGCGTATTGCGGCTTGAAATGTCGCTGGAGTGCGACTATTCTAGAAACTGGGAGATATCGCACCCCTGCGCTCACATTCCCTTGAGGGAATGGAATTCTACAAAAGTCAAGTCATGTCGTTTTACACACATTTCATTAGTTGCTCGTACTGTTGTACTGAAGTTTTTTCGACGTAAGACTTCCTTTTCTATTTCCATCTAGTTTTTTTGGGGGGAGGGGCACATGTCCCCCTTGGATC
This sequence comes from Laupala kohalensis, assembly GCA_002313205.1. NCBI lineage: Eukaryota > Metazoa > Arthropoda > Insecta > Orthoptera > Trigonidiidae > Laupala > Laupala kohalensis. The sequence continues at coordinate 279,958 of NNCF01130543.1, read as the reverse complement.
CGCCACTGCTTATGCATGTATTTACTCGTAAACTGGATGTGCTATATCTGTGCGACCGATCTTCCCTCGCTTGAAAAATTATAGGTAGTATACTAATCTGAAAGTAACATAATTTATGCGCAAACTGATCTGGTGTCGGGGCCTCAATTATGAGGAGTAAGAATGGGGTCAGTATAGCGTGTTGCATGTATAGACACTAGACGTTTTGTCTCAAAGAAGTATGAAACTAATTTTCTCATTGGTGAAACCACTGTGCATTACTAGTAGGAATTTTATCTCTCAAATAATACTAATACGAATAATACAGAATTGGGTCTACAATTAAACGCCTAAAAATATTAAGTAATATCATCAAAAGTTATCGAGCCATTTCCGAGATATATGACAATACTATATCCATATGGGTCAATTTAGGGGGGGGGGTGGCAGGGGGCGCCGTTCAAAGTTGAACCTTAATGTCTTAGACCATACGTCCCGATAAGATAATCGGAATTTTTGAAAGGGTTCCCCCAAAATGCTATGTACCAAAGTTTTGCAGGTTTCATGATCGTAGACAGTTTTTACCTAAGATGGGGAAAATAACAAAATAAATATTTAGGTAATATATTTAGGGTTGAACCAGTACCGTCGAGAGGGGGTGGGGGAGGAGGTTGTAATTCTATTCTTATTCGTTAGCCTTTTGAATACCTATTTCAGGAGCATGCTAGACTTACTAAATGTGTATGACGTAGTAAATACTTTTTAAAATAGTTTCGTATATTTGCAATCCGAGAGAGGACGTAGAAATGGACCGAAATTCAAAATGTGCCCCATGCCCTCTAAATCCTGTTGGCGGTCCGGGTGGGGACATTTCCAAAACGTCGTACCGTAGAACCTCTTACGACCGGCCTTAGTTCAACCGGTCCATCTGGTGGGTGTTGCTTTGCCTCTCGTTCAGCGTACGACGATAGTTGGTGGATAGTGACTCAAACATTAATTGTTTGACGTGTCTTCCTTGGAACTTGCCTGGAAACTAAAACGGAGTGACATTGCGACGTGTGCTGTGTGTTTATGTTGTGGTGGGGGGGGGGAGTTCGCCAGTTTGATTCCCCTCTTCCGAGTCTATTTTTCTATGAATATTTTTGTGTGTTATTTTATGTACGAGTATGTGTGTACGTGCGGTACAATAAAATGAGTTGCAATGACGTTTCGTGATAACCTGAAGAAATTGTAGGCTCTTTTACAACGAAAATCAATTTCTCACGGGAACCTCGGATTAACCGGTCAAACGGGTAACCGGAAAGGGTCTCCGTCCCGATCAGACCGGTTAAGAGGTATTACCGTATTCTACTGTAATACCCTATTACGCAAGTAATGAAGAACAAGATGAAGAAGGTATTAGTTCACGGGATGCGGCTACGAAATCTGGGTTAATTTCCTCTTGAGTTTCTATTTCAAGGCATCAAAGCGAAAGTGTAATCCTGTGTTTCCCAAACTTTTGAACTAGTGTCTTACTGTATCTACTGAGAATTTCTGACGGCCCCTAATATAAACCACTTATTTTACAGTAAAATAATTATTATATTTCTCACCAGATTTCTTTTTAAGTAAAAGTACAATTATAATTTAAATTTTGTGTGACAGATGTCTTATATATTTAATTTATGACGATGTTTTATGAACTCTCGGCACTACAGTAACTGATAAAATGCTCTTTATAATTAATGCCGATACCAATAGCTGTCCATATTTTACTTAAAGCACAGCTCTTAAACCTTTCCAATTTAGGATTCAATTTTAAACAGTTTTCTTAAGTTACTTTTTATTAGGAATTAGTCAACAAAATGTTAAATTATGTACATGATACTGGTAAATATGTCGATGCAAAAAATTATGACCGATTTAAAATTTCGTGATCTAAACTTACAATTCACCTAAGGTCTTCTTTTTCCATCTTGTCGGGAATGGTGAGTGGTTAAGGAAGACAGCGGATGGCATAATGGTTAACACCCTTGCAATCCTGGCCATCCATCCCCATCCTGGCCCGGGTTTTGCTCCGGTTTTCCTTCGGGTAGAGGCGGATTTCTTATACAGGTTCTCTAGGCTTTGTCTAGGGGCGTGTTTATTGTAACAATAAATCGTGAATTTAGTGTTTTTTCAACTCTTATGATTTTTAAACACTATACTCAGAATAATCTATAGTTCGATAATAACTTGTACATGTAAATTTACAAACATATTTGCGTTAAATTACAAACATATTGACATTATATATGTATTATAACTCGCAGCTAACTTTTTATCTTATCTAGGAACTTTTGCTGAAATTTTTGAATCCGCCTCTGCCTTAGGGCCCTTGATCGGAATTGATGGGATGGTCCCTTGCTTGCTTCCGGAGAGTAAATTAGTTTATTGTCCTCCACGTGGTCATACGCAGTCTGTACTGTTTTTGACAATAAATTTATTATTATTAATCTATGCCACAGATCCCGGGTTTGATTTCCGACGTGTGGCCATGTTAACCTTGATCACTGGAACATCAGAGATCTCCAGACTTCTTAGTAAAATGTATTAAAAAACGTGAATGTTTGGCTTATGTGCGCGGAATTTTGTGTGGTCTCGTAGCCTCGAATGCTCCTGATTGACACAGAACGTCTTGGCATCACTTGGGAGAGAACCCTTTGGAAAAGCAGATGATGATGTCAGTCCACTTTCATCTAGTACGTCACTTCCGTTANAGATGATGATGTCAGTCCACTTTCATATGGTACGTCACTTCCGTTATGTAGAGCGTTTTATTGAAATAACTTCATCATTTGTAATGAAGAACAGTTCTAGATCAATCGCCCGTATTCGAGATGTATTGTTCAATTTTGGTTTAATTGCGGAGTAAAACAAATAATGCTTATTATCGAGACGGTTAGAAGCTGAGTACGACCAGGGGGAGTACAATAAGCTAATTTACTTTCTACAAGCAAATAAGAGACCATCCAATTATTTCCGATCAAAGAGAAACAGGAGAAAAACCGGGATCGACATGACATTAAGAGTAATTGAAGATATTCAAAGAGTATTAATTTTTTTCATTAACTCCCCTTGCCTGCTTAGGTCATTCGTACTGTTTTCTTTTTCGAAATTTTTGATCCCATCGAAAACTTAGTTGTGTTAATTGTAACTTGAGAGACCTAAATCTCCAATTAAAAATAAATTGTTGTAACGTACTGCCTTTTTTTCTCTTATTTGCGTCTAATATTGTGTTTCATTCTTACAACTAACGACGTTTTTTAGATATATACTTACTACGGGGAGCAATTGAAATTTTTGAGAAAAGGAGAATTTTCAAAAAGATACACACCAGAGACGTTATTTGTTAAATCTTCCTCAAATAATTTAAATTTACCTACAGATACAGAAACAATGTCAAATGATAATGATTGCCTATTATAAATTTTTGGTAATATTTACTTAATACTGTTATTTACTTTTATTGTGTTACTGTGTTGTCTAAAAGTTGTGAATATCTAGTGTATCTGAAGAAGACTAGTTTAAGGACCAAGACGTACGAAAATGTTGAATAATAATGATAATAATAAGCAAGTTTCTAAAAGAACTCGTTAACTCGATTGTGGTATTATTTTTTAGGTGAATAGAAAACGTTATGAAGTCAGATACTCCAGTGGAGTTTCCAAAACTTAATCAGTGAGTCAGGGGTGAACTTCAGACAGTAGCGTTCATGCTTATCACCTAGTCATCCCGGGTTCAATTCCCGGTGGAGGAAACTTTGTTTTGTAGCTTTTCACATTAATGTCCCAGTTCATATTGCTGTGACTTCTGAAAAACGAACCTTCCTTCCTCTATCCAGCTCGTCCTAGTATCAATAACTCTTAACTATTACTACGTGGGCCAAGTTGTTGGTAAACGCAGCTAACCGGCCCATCTACTAACAATGGTCTACCACTCAACTCCTATCTCCTATCGCTCCACGTAGATAAGCTTCAACTGCACTAAGCTACATTTCCCATTTACAAATACAGTAGAACCTCGATTATCCGGGGTAATGGGGTGGAAGGAGTCGCACGGATAACTGAAAACCCCGGTTAATCGAGACACTTTATTTAACGAGTTATGTACGTAAACATGCAAACATATGTGTGTAGAATGTCACGTTATCAGGAATTCTAATATAAAGTCATTAGTCTTCGTTTCTTGTAGTTTGAAACGATTTTCCTGATTTCATTTCTAATATTTCTCATTCATTACGTCCTGGAAGTCAAAACTTCATCGGTACCTGAGGGTCTCTGTCTCGAGGAACCTACGTACAACTGTGGAAATAGTAGGAAGTATTTGATTTATATATTTGGATATTACGTTTATTGTCAAAAAAGCAATACAAACTGCGTATGACGACGTGAAGGACAATTTACTCTATTGTAGAAATTGTAGTTGAAATTCTTGTTTCGTCGGAAGAGTGAGCACCACGGTTAATCGAGGTTCTAGTGTACAATTAAAAACATACCTGGCGTTGTTGGTGACGTCACATCCTGTGAAAATCTCTCTTCTTCTTTGCTTTGTTGATTCGACGTTGTTTTCTTTCACTCACTTAGAATGTCTGAATCAGGCAAAGTGCGTTGAGGAAGCAGACCAGCGTTCAGGAGAATGTAGTGAATGTGTTTGTCTTGTTAGTTGTGAAAGAATTCTTGTTATAGAGGTCTTGATGAGTTGTCATTTCTTCATTTATGAGAAGTTTTATTTCATTTCTTCTGTGACACCCTTTTTAAATTTTAATGTTTGTGGACCAATTAGCGTATTATAACAGTTATCGTAACGTTTTTCACACAGGTATTGATTCGGCCAATGGCAAATCTCTGTAATCAAATGTACATCAACTTGACAGTACCACTTTTTCCACCGTTTGACGTAACCAGTGGCGGATCTAGACCGCTTACCGGGGAGTATTTTTGCTTAAAAAATATGGTTTTACAACAATTTTTTTATAAATATTACCTTTAAATAAAGTGCATCAAATAAATAATTAACAATTTAATATTATTAATGACAATTATTTATTATATTCAAGTTATGAATATGGTATTCTGAATTTGATTAATAAGTTATTAATTTTATTAATATGTATTATTAATAATATAAATGATATTATTAATCGCAATAACTATTATTACTATTAAGAATTATTAATCTGGTAACACTTTTACATAGTATGCCATTTATCAACTTCAATTTTATCTTTTAAGAGTTCAGGTCCCATGGGGGGCATAGATCCGCTACTGGACGTTACCACCGGAGATAATAACCACAAATCTTCTTTTGTATTATTTCTGAAAGGTGTGTTTGTAAAATGACCTTTCTAAAACGAATTACGCAGCGTCTATGGGGTGTCGTGATGTCCCATTGTAGATTCTTGTGAGGATAACTTGTTTTTAATGTTATAGTATGCATAAATAAATTATAATTAGCGAAAAAAATGATCCAATTCTTCCCGTGGTAACGTGATTGCATTGAGATCAATAGGCCAGTAAAAATAGTTTTTGGTAGAATAAATTCGGACAAAGCTGGAAATCGTCTTCATTTGGTCCCAAATATGTAGAATTTGACTTTGCACCACCTCAGGAGGTGAACATAACTTTTGGCAGCCAAAACACTATGAAAGTTTTGCACTTTTCTCAATTTTTTGCATATATCTCGGAAACAAAGCATCGCACAGAAAAGTATACGCTATCCAAAATTAAAAAGCATAAAAATTTAGCCTCAAATTAATACCTCAAACATTAAATTCGGTTCAGCGGTTTGCCCACAATGGCCGATCAAAATACACCAATTTTTAGCAACTTAGCGGAAAAAGTTGTAAAAGTCATTTTCAAACTTCGCAATGAGCGCTCCAGTAAAATAACTTGGACAAAAGGAGTTGTAGAGCATTAAATACTAAATTCAAAAAGCGCCAAATTTCGCATATTGGTTCAATTTTAGGGTTTTGTGGAGGCATATATGCGAAAATAGAGTTTAATAACATTTTCGCTTTGCCACATCTTTCTAAACTCTCGATGTGCATAGTTGTAGAATTGGTTTACATTTCACTCCGAGGAGCATCCAGATATAATTTTGCTCATTTACTTAAACATCTTGGTTCAATTTTTGCGATTGAACATTTCATTTACCTGCACTATGTGTTACAAGAAACGCGACTTCAATTCTCGAAGCATGTCACTTTTCCAAATTTTATCATTGCTTTCTAAGTTTTCAGCTTAAACAATAATTTTTCTATTTGTACAATTTTATAGGATATACTAATAGTAAATAAAGAAAGCAGGTGTTTCTTTGTAATTTTTTGTCTGTTATGTCCAAATTACTTTAAATCTCATTCGAAATCATGTTTCCAAAATCTTTAAGGATGTAAGAATAAATAATTGAAATCAATATTTTGTAGTATTACTTCAAGAATTTGTAGTTGAAGCAAAAATAATAGGTATGTAACAATTTTTAAACAAAACGTACGTAATAATGTAACTTCTTTTATTAGAATATTTTCACTTAGAACTTTATTATAATGTATTGTAAAGTATAGTACCGTGCATTTTTAGAGCAAGCGTTGGTGTTTTGAGGTTGTCGGTTCGTCGATTTTTTCTGGCCAATGAATAGGAACCATCGCCTTCGGTATCAGAGAAGGTGGGATGGTAAGACATTTCGTCCTCGACTGGTGTATTTTTACACGATTGAACCTTGCAGCTTTGACAGATGGAACATTTCTATGAAGATTTCAATACCTCTCCTCTTCATATTTGTTGATTCAGCCGTGAACTAACTTCTATCATAAATGTAACACTTTTCCACGCTCATCTTTAAGTAAGAAAATACTGTGAACTGAATTTACATATCTACATCATTACCCACCAATCACTATTTATTTGATCAACACAAGTACCTAAATATTATATTTTGATGCTACTCTGAGTGAAATGTAATCTAATTCTACAACTATACACATCGAGAGTTTAGAAAGATGTGGCAAAGCGAAAATGTTATTAAACTCCATTTTCGCATATATGCCTCCACAAAACCCTAAAATTGTACCAATACGCGAAATTTGGCGCTTTTTGAATTTAGTATTTAATGCTCTACAACTCCTTTTGTCCAAGTTATTTTACTGGAGTGCTCATTGCGAAGTTTGAAAATGACTTTTACAACTTTTTACGCTAAGCTGCTAAAAATTGGTGTATTTTGATCGGCCATTGCGGGCAAACCGCTGAACCGAATTTAATGTTTGAGGTATTAATTTGAGGCTAAATTTTTATGCTCTTTAATTTTGGATAGCGTATACTTTTCTGGGCGATGCTTTGTTTCCGAGATACATGCAAAAAATTGAGAAAAGTGCAAAAATTTCGTAGTGATTTGGCTGCCAAAAGTTTTGCACACCTCCTGAGGTGGTACAAAGTCAGATTCTACATATTTGGGACCAAATGAAGACGAGATCCAGCTTTGTCCGAATTTATTCCATCAATCCCCATTTTTTATTTACTTTGATTGGCCTTCAAAGAAGAAAGCGAATAGTGAAATATATTCTGGGTATACGTGTGTCTTGGATTTCCAGTACCAATTGCGTATTGGTCCTCAAATGCGGATTCGAATTCCGCGATCCTCTAGAATAGCGCTGTCTAACTCATCTTTGCCCGCGGGACATTTTCTATCCACATTCGATCAGATTTGGGAAAGTGTTGCCCGATAAATAAAAGTAATGGGTCCTATTTATGTATTTTAATGGGATATTTTGACTAGCGACAAATTTATATTATTTCAAGCACTTGCTCAGGTGGTAATATTGTCGCTCTTCAAGGTATCCCGGGTTTGATTCCCAATTTGTGGCTTTTCACATTAATGTCCCAGTTCATATAGCTGCGACTACTCAAAAGCCAACCTTCCTTCCTCTATCCAGCTCCTCCTAGTATCAATAACTAACCACTTCTACTAATCCTTCCACGTGGGCCAAGTTGTTGGTAAGCCCAGGTAACAGGTTCACCTACTAACAATAGCCTACCATCCAACTCCTAACTCCTATCGCTCCATGTAGATGAGCTTCAATAGCACGCTACATTTCCCATTTACAAATACTACAATATATATTGAGTTAGCTAGTGGGACGTAAAATAGAAAATGCTGGCGACCTACAACCGGCGCAACGTAACGAACAGATTCCCTGAGACACGAAGCAGATGCGAAAAAATAAAAGAAATAAAGAAAAGAAACACAAACATATACGTATAATTGTCCAACCCGCAGTGTTGGTTTCTCCTATTCAGTCGTCGGATTTCAATAATAGATCATGTTATATACTGGTTGGAAGTGCCCTTATTTATGACAACATGTTTGTATTAAGGACGCACAAACATGTTGTCATAAATAAGGGCACTGCCAACCAGTATATCAATTTAAAAGACAACATTACTCCTATCAATTTGATAATAGATCATGTTAGCTGTGGAATCCATTATTCGATGGAGTTGATATCTTTCCATGCTCTGTTTCTTCTTGTTTAAGTTATTAGGAAGAGAAAATATGTTAAAGATGATTAAATTAAATACGAGTAGGTAAAATGAAATGAAGCGAAACATAGTATGTGCTATTAATAAATAATACATAGACGTATAACTGTATAAAATTGTTATTTATTAATGCTCTGGATGAACTTCTATTCAGGTACAAGACGGATATTGTTACCAAGGAAATAAAGGAATAATGATGTAATTTTTGATACTCTGTAAAAGATTGTAATTACATATATTTTGTACTTTTTTAACTTGTAACTATACTATGGATTTGGTTAAGCAACATTTGGTTAATAAATTACTCAATTGTTCCGCAGAATATATTATTTCTGGTAAATGGGGGTCACCTCGTAAATAATAAATAAATATTTAAAACAGCTGTTCTCCTCAGAAACTAAAAAACCTAAAGCTTCGAAATTTGACTATGAAAGTATTTTGTTGGGTGTCACGGAGACCAAAAGAACCACATCTGTGAAACTCGACACATGTATTCTCCAGAGTGGATTCGTTTTAACCTTCTAACATTTTTTAAAGATATAATTTCTATTTTAATAGCAAGGATTTATTGTTTTACAGTGCGCTTACAATAGTCCTTAAGAAGAGTTCTTGTGAATTATTCACTTACTATCGTTGATTTCGCTTTTCCAGAGACTTCCTTGCATTCTCGTTAAGTATAATTGTAAATGTATATATGAGAACGCTTGCTCGAAAGTTTTCGACCGAATTATACCAGCATATATATGAAATAGGAAACCACTTTTTTGTCCATGAGCAAACATAACGTCTATATTTTAAAATAAACTTGAAACTTGAACAAGAAATTTGAAAAAAAATGTCTACCTCTCGAGTTTTTATTTCGCAAATATGATTTTGGAGATGAAGTAATTTGCGTCTTGAGCGATACCATTTTATTTTTGTGGATTTTTTCCCCATATAACATATATTTATGTACATTTGGAAGAGTAAAGGTTTTTTTCTTACAGATTGCTAGGATAGCATTAATTAATTATTTATAATCATTTCATATTGTTAGTTTATTAGAGTGAATTGTACAAATTCCGCGGAAGGTGGAAGTTTTTCATTTTTAATGCTAGTTTCAATATTTTTTTTTTACGTTTTTGAACTGTTTTTTATGTTATCTAGCTGGCCACACTACTAGTAAAAGTGATCAGTCAATTTCCAAATAATGTTCATATATTTGTAATTGCTAATTGGAAATAAATAATTTATCATTTCTAACCGTCTATCTGGATCGTTAGGGCATTCCGTTAATTTTAAAGATTATTGAACCTGGTTTGTCATGAATCGGCCAATCACAAGCTGCGTTGTTGAATTAAATTAAATTATCGTGCAAGAAAAGAAGAAAGATACTCGTTGATACAAGATCAGAGGCGGATCTAAAAGTTTGACACTTCTTTTATATGCATATGTTTTAAATATTTATATAATATATAAACAGTGTAATAATTATATATTTTTGTTTATTTATTATAATGTACAAAGTATGTACAAGGCAATTTAAACAATATAACTATCTAGAAACCAAAAATAAACCTACATAAAACACTTATAACTTAGTTAACTCTTATAATTCACAGAGAATCTTTGCTGATCCAACAAAAATCTCGTAAATCATATTTTAGAGAGCATTATAAACAGCAACAAAAAGCAAATTTAAAGAAAAAACATTTTTTCCAAATGTTATAATTTCTCCGTTACTTTAATTTGGCGCCCCCAAAATCTTGCACCCCTAGGCAATTGCCTTCATTGCCTTCGCCTAAATCCGCCTCTGTACAAGATACTAAAGAAGGTCGATTGGAGCCGACCACGAGCTTCGGAGTCCACGGACGACCGACCGACCAGTTGCGGTGAGAGGACGAACGGCGTCTCGTGTTTCCATGGCGATCGTGCTGCACTGAGTTATTCGAATCAGTCTCGTTAACATACACAGAACAGGTCTTTATTACTCGATGCAAACATGCGATGGGAAACTTGTTGCCTAGGTCGGTTAAGAATAACATTTCCGAAATGGAATTCGAACCATGAACCGTTGTTTGCGGCGCAATTTATGAATTCGTAAACGTTCGGTATATAAGTACATAATACGAAGATCAGAGGACATACAAATTGTTTTGACATATTTTGAAATGTTTATTTTGACTTGCGGCATTTATTCGAACTATCACCTTAGTGTGGTGGAGAGTAGTCCTTTTGAGACCTCTTGAACTTCTTAGTCTACTAGTCCAAGGTCGGTTGACTAGTTGCCTCGTGCAATGGATTCGCAAGGGTCGCCATGCTTACCGCGAGCCCTATACTTACGTTTCGTCCTAGATCTCCTTAATCAAAAGCGAACCAACGGAGGCTGAAATATAATGCTGAATTTCTCATCTTTCCGGAAAATGTTACGCGCAATTACTCATGGTGGTTTGAATCTGCTATACTTGTCGATACGATTGTGTCGTGTCTCCTCCTCTTTTTCCCTATTCCACCAATAAGAGGCGAGCATCGAGTTTCAGCGTACGCCAGAAGAACTATGAGAAGTGGTGCATCGTAAATATGGCCGTCGTGAGAAATTAGATGTTCTGAAGTTGTGCAAGTTGGCGGTTCTGTCTGTATTAAGATCTCTTTTTTTAATCGTAGAAAGGTTTCCTCCGAATTCCAGGAACAGATAGCGTAGGATTCACGCTGCTGCCTGACGGAGTAGCGTTTCTTCCGAGGGTCCGCCGTGATGTCCGTGTCACAATTAGACGAATGACAGAAAAATTGTTGCAACGATACTATCGTCGACATTTAGTTTGGTGTTCGAGTGCTAGTTATCGACGATGAGTTCGTGGCTTTCGTTTCGCGACTTGGTGACTGCTGCTCACGTCTCATCCAGATTTTATTTATTTATTGTAGGTATTGTAAATGAGAGATGTAGCGTGATATTGAAGCTTATCTACATGGAGTGATAGGAGGTAGGAATTGGGTGGTAGGGCTATTGGTGGTAGGTGGACCGGTTAGCCGGGTGTAACAACGACCCACGTAGAGGGGTTAGTAGAAGAAGTTAGTAATAGTTACTGTTAGAAGTGAATAGAAGAAAGAAATTTCGCTTTTCAGTAGTCACAACTACATGAACTGGGACATTAATAAGAAGAGCTATTTTTTTTTCTGAACCCCGGATGACTGGGTGATGAGCAAGGACGCTAACACCCAAGCCACCAGAGGGACTTGTACTGAACCAGACGATAGTTTTACTTCTGCAGAAGTCGGATGGGTATGAGAAATGTGATGTATGAGCTCCTCCTGCCTCATTGGAGAGCCACGGGCTCGGGGAAAACGCAACTCAATATTACTGGTATGCGGACGAACTGGTAGCATAAGTAATGTACTACAGTGTTCCCAATGTTGTTTCGCCTTTGGACGAAATGCTACCAGCCGTCGCCTCGTAGTTGCACCCTCCCCGCCGTGAGTGACGGGATGGATCGCTAAACCGAGAGAGCGAGAGGATGTGGCGAGGAAGCGTCGTGTTATTTCTGGTGGAGACGCCGACGAATAGAAGAACTCCAGGATCTCTTTCCTCAAGGTCCTCGGATAGAGTATGCGGGATTGTGGAACTTGTCCGCTCCCGAGGGAAAGGCGTCGAGCAAACACTAGGACTTGATCTAAGTATACTTAAAGTTTAGTGACTTTGCTCAGAGAAAATGTTACCGAAGAAGAAAAGATCTTGAACGGGAAGTAAGCATTATGTTTATTAGTTTATTGTAAAGTAGGAGCAGTAATTTTTTTTCTCAACGGAATCATGTGCAGTTTTTAACTTCTCTCTTGACAGTAAACTAATTATTTATTTATTGCCTGTCTATGTTGGTACATGTCTTGTTCACAGTGTAGCCAACGCTTTTACTTCACCATCGTCCATAAGGGTAAGGATAAGTTTACTTCGCGTTATGTTGGCAATACATCCCAATTTCTTTCAACTTACCTCCGTCGCCAACATTGGCCATCAATTCAATTCACTTGCCCTTATTCTCTTCTTCCTGCATCGAGTGTGTGAACTAATATTACCTTGTGTCTTTGTTTGTTGTGTTATTAACTTGTATTTTTTTTTTCATTAAATAGTCTCTTTTCCGTAGAACTTTTCAGCCTGCTGTAAAATGAGAACCGGGTTTCTCCTGGGATCAAACCGACCGCAGCGAGGTGCTGGTCACGTCTCCTCCTACAAATTGCGGGGTTGTACCCTCCAGAAACCCATTGGGCACTTTCGGGACTTTCTGTGAGTTAGTTAAGACTTTTAACTTGACTTAATCGTTCAGGTGTATCTTTCCACTTCGGCTCAGACACTGTGCTATCCTCTCTGTCGGTTCATTTCAAACTTCTGCTGTTCCCCCAGTGTTGTTGCACTCTCGTGTGTAGATATTGACGCGTGTAGAAACCGAAGACCAGTCCCTCGATTTTGGCGGAATTTTTGAAGGAGGTGAAACCCACGACAACAAACTACAAATTACAAATACGTGCAACTAACTGAGAAACGAAAGTGATATCGACGAGGCATCAATTAAAGCAACAAACAGAGTACGTAAATTAACCGACCGCATTTTAAAATATTTTGCGTCCAAAAAGTTGAGGTGTTTTATCTCTTTTTATCCCAATTTGGTTTGTGAACATTCAAAATTTAAACGAGAATTTTGTACATGTATTTGCTATATTTTCGTCGTTAAATTAAAAACATACGTTGCTACCCATTAATTTTGTGAACTCCGTTGCATTTATGCATACTTCTTTCACGCTAATTTCCCAAAAGTTGGTATTACTCTGTAGCGCACAAAATTTATGGTTCCATGAGTGTCCCTTATAGTGAAGGTTCACTGTATGTAAAAAGAATTCATGTTCACAAACTGGTTTTTAGAAAGTTTGAACAATTTTGTAGGACATTCGTTGTATTAAGTCCATTTTGAAAATTTCATCCGTTGTGAATTTCGTTCCTGATTTTCCAGAATATTTAGAATATTTCTCGTCAGCGCGTAAACGCGTAACAAACTGCTCAAGGCTCCGTCTCCTAGGGTCCCCACAAATTTAAAGGAAAATCTAAAATTTCATTTGAAAAATTGGTTTGGGAAGATCCTTTTTTGTAAGGTTAAAGTTGGTTTACGTACCTCATAGGTCCTATAATTTCCACGTATAGCACTATAATCAACGCCAGAAACAGCGTTTGATTATTTATGGCAAATGACAGCTGGACAAAGGAAGTACAAAGGGCCCCATTACTCTTAAGGACTAATAAATTTTCGATTAAAATGTTTCCTTTTTAGATTCTAATGAATCGAAAAAGCTCTGCATTACCTTGTATTGTGTATTGCCTCAATTGCGTATCGTAAGTGAGAGGTAGTTAGACCCGGTTTTCCTTCGCGTAGAGGTGGATTTCACACATCAAGGCTCGTGCGTAGGTCCTATTAAAATAATAAATCTCGAATTTAGATTTATTTTAATAGTTACGATTTATTAATAATATTTTCCGAATAATCATCACAATCTATAGTTTATAATAACACGTACTTGTGAAATAACTTTTTTATGTTGTATTTAATACAAATTTGTGGGTATTCTGTTGATAGAACAACACGTAGCTAACTATTTTTTCCCTTATCTTAGGAGTGTGTTGAAATGTTAAATCCGCCTCTGCCTTAGGACCCTTGATCGAAACGTTGGAATGTCCCTTGCTTGCTTCGGGAAAGTAAATTAGTGTATTGTCTTCCAAGTGGTCATACGCAGTTTGTAACTCCTTATTTGAGAATACATTTATTATTATTACTAAGTTGTAAGTATGTTTGTGACGTCGTTACCTCCTTTCCCCTAAATCCGTGCTTCAGTATTTGATCTATTTTTTCTGTTCTTTCTTGTATCTTCGTTTCGCATCCGGGCTTTCTCTTACCGCGTCGAACAGTTGTGTGCTCACAAAGGAAGGAACGCTCTTCTATAAATATCATTCTTTGTCCTGTTGTTCATTTTATGATGCTCCCTTCTCTTTCGGAGGTTCAAATATTTCCTTGTCTCTATTTATGCCTCATTTCATTTTCCCATCCCTCTCTTTATCTCGATGTGAGGTATGTAAATATACAAGGGTGTAAGTGCCGAAAAAGGAAAGAAAGAAACAAACTTTTTCGCGAAAAGTGTTCCCTTTGGCAACCCTTATGTTGTGGCATTCGGAGAAGTGCTTCATCTCGATAGTTTAGTCGCTATGGCGGTCAAAAGCTCGCGTTACCGTCTGCGTTGTCGCGAGGTGAACACGGATACCGTTGTAAGCGACGCGCTCTATGCAGTGTCTGCTGTCGTTCAATTCCTATACTTTTGATTGATCTTTCATCACATTTTTTGATATTCTTTTCCTTTGGAAGATAATAAAAATATTTCTTTATTCAATATGAATAACACGAATTTAATTTTTTTACAAGGATGATATTTCTTGAGATGTTTTATAGCACAGTACCTATTCCGTATGTTCGTAGTTTATAGTTAATTGGGTGTCGTGCAAAATCAGTCTGTGAAATCGGTATTATAATATACTTTTTACTATTTCTTCAACACCTTGTACTAACACCTGTCAAAATTACGTTTATTAGTAGTGGCACGAACACTCTTTTAGAATCTACTTTCCGTTATACTCGAAGTATTTTGGAAATCTAACGTGCCACTTAGAACAATTCTCCCTATTTTAATTTACAGCACTTAAAACGGTTTCAATTTAAAAAAAAATAGATTTTTTAAAAAAGCAGCATTACTTGGAACATCAGAGAAATTATCTATAATGATTGTCTCATAATTTTCCATCAATTATGGCGCTTAATCAGTTTGATGTCTTCTGTAAAATTGGGGTTTGGCTCTTAGAACGTTTTGCATTTACTTGTCACAATTTTCATAAGAGTAATTGCACTCGTTTTCGTCCACATTGGTAAACCACGGGAAATGGTGAAGAACTATAATTTATAACGTTTTTTTCTCCTCTTAACATTGTGTTTTCGTTCTACTATCTACTTTGTAAGGAAACGTGGGTAGCTGTCTGCGGTACCGATAACTGAGAGTGCGAAATCATGCTGCCCGCTGTACTCTCGGAGCGAGGGGGTCTGGTAGACTCTGTGAGCAACAGTTCGTTGGAATTAATATGCTTAATAAGCTTCTTGAACTTCTTGATGGCAGCTTTCAAGGAAACATAAAAGAGCGAAAATCTTCAACTTACCCATGCCGTATTTCAGTGGTGTATGTGAGATCGCAGTTCGGTTTGCTTAACCATGTTCGTTTGGTCTCCTTAACTTATTTACGTATAAGCGGGATCTATTTCATAAAAATTAAATGCTGTTCTTTGGTAAGCGCATCATTTGAGAACGGCTGGACCGATTTGACTATTGTTTAAAAAAAATGTTCGTAATAGTCAGAATAAGGTTTTTAGGGAAAGAAAAATTGGAAAAGTTGCCCGGAAAATTGGAAAATTGGGGAGAAACTGAGAGTTTTTTTCTATGGGATTTTTGAATAAACTCGAGACTACAACACACGATTCGAACGATGTATATGCGTAATTCTTTTTTTGTTTTGTTTGTTATGGCCCTGGAAAAGTTACCAGAAAAAATATTCCGAACAATTACACAGAAAAGTCGGAAAATTCGGACAAACTGCAGAAATCATAATTTTGTATGCACTCTCGATCATTACTGACGATAGGAACGACATATTTGGTTGATTATTTTTTGTATACGTTTTTTCCTCATTTTTATTTTGTTTACACATTTGAAATAGCTTTTCACAAATTCACAAAACGATTACTAACAACTTTAATGAAATTTGGACAGCACAACGTCTGTCGGGTCAGCTAGTTTGAAATAAAAATACACAAGGATGCAAGAAATTCTTTATTATTACATAGTATTACGTGTTGACTTACTCTACGTAAAAAGTATTTTTTTTATGAAAAGAAAAAAAGAACAATGTACAGGGAACAGCTTCTGTATTTGTGCAAAGGAGGGGAAATGTAATGAATATAAGAAGCAATATGCAAGAAAAGCAATAGTAGAAAGTAGCGTTTCACTCACATATGTTTTGTCTCATCCATTCGCATCACTTTTAGGAACCTTGGCTATTGTGGTGAATATTATATATTCAGATTATTGGATTATTCTGAATATAAACAGACTACAGCCCCAATTAGTTCCGATTTGACAATTTCCATTGTATGTCATTTTTCCAATACAAATACATCTTCACGTTCATCCTCTTATACTTGTGTTGAGATTGAATCGAAAAACATAGTTTTATGTGGCTTGTGTAATGCCTTTTATGTCTCATTAAATCAAAATTCGTATAATTTTATGTAGCGTGAGAAATGCTGTGCAGATAATTAATGTCCCTTCTAACTTCATAGTTAACGAGTCGGGCACAATTGATGGTACTTAAGTTGTTGAGTAGAATTAGAACAGCTGTCTGAGGTATAATTATTCTCTTGAACTAAATCAGGAGTGACCTCTTTACAGTTTGAAGAATAATATCTGTAATATGGTCAACTAAGGACCACGTTAAGGCTCAGTTCTGTGTGAGTTTATTTACTAGATACATCGTGAATTTTTGGGGGAACAGCGTCTAGATAGAAGCTGTATCCGAGTATTACAACTGCGGATGTTAGCCTCAGCTGTATGAACTGAGACATAGAATTGAAAAGCTACATTAATTATCTTGAGAGCACTTTTTCTTGCTCCCACCTGGAATTGAACCCGGGATAACTTGGTGACGAGTGAGCACGCTGACACCGAAGCCACGGAGGGGCTTTTGTAACGGTTATTTTATTAAGTATAAGTTTTTTTCGACGACGTTAACGTCCAAAGAAATATAGATGCAAAATGCCTTGTTACTTTCTCCTTGGCTCAACTGGACTTCGGCTGTGCGTTATTTTCTTTAGCGACTTCAATTCAAAGATTTATATCACCGCTTCAGAACAACCCCAAATGCCGCTATTTTACATATAATTTCTATCAACCTCAAAACACTTGAGATTTACCTCTCCCGATTTACTAAGATTTGTTTTTCCGTTGATAACAGTCCCACAAAAAAAATTCTCTGTACCAGAGACCCGGGTATATGGATTCGACGTATTTTTTTGATGCTGAGATCGATGCCGATGTCCCCAGAAAGATCCATCGTGTCAATTTTTAGTTATCGTCGAATTACTCCAGCAGGTTTTAACGAAAATATGACAAATTTTTCATGTAACGCGTCCCAGAGGGTAAAGTGACAAAGAACAATAAAGAAAAATAATTTTCCAAGAAAATAACACATGAATATCAGATGCTACAGGAGTGAGAAAGCAAAATCTGATGGAAACTTCATTCAGCCTGTCCCGCGTTTATTGACACAATACATATCTTTGAATAAGCGAAATTTATGCTAAATTTATCAAAAAATGAGCGTTCAGGCTCTTCCGCCTCTATAAGATACTTTACTAGGCGTATTCTGTTCTATCATCTGGCAAAGTTACAGGATGATCCGAGTTATTACACATTTTGGCGGAGTTTCCATTTTTTCATTAAAAACAGCTGAGGTAATTCGACGATAACTAAAAATTGACACGATGGATCTTTCTGGGGACATCGGCATCGTTCTCAGCATCAAAAAAATACGTCGAATCCATATACCCGGGTCTCTGGTACAGAGATTTTTTTGTGTAATAAGTTATCATATCTTATTTTTCCTTATCCCTAATCGCTGAACTTCTATTTCGCGTATTTACGTCGGTGACCTTGGATGCAACAGATGCACACTTGAACCTCTCACATCTAATCATTATGTTTCTTTCACCGTTGTTGGAAGAGTGTGAGAGAGTCGTGGCTGTCGGCGGGGGAGGAGTCGGTCGTGAGGCGGCGAACGTTGGTGGGGGGCGGGTACGCCAGGGATCGGTGGAGGGGGTGGGGGCGGCACGGCGGCACGGCGGCGCGGCTGTTGCACGCCACGCGCGAGGCCCGGCTTGTCAGTCGCCGCGTCGCGCTGTCGACCGTCCGTCCGTTCGCCCATGCTCCCGCGAAGGCCCGCGCCATGGATCGCACATTGTACGGCAAAATGACGCCGGATTACTTCTACCAACCGTACCGCTGTGCTTTGCGCAACGGCTCAGCTCCCGCTTGTAAGTGCTTCATTGGCTTCTTCGATTCTTCTATAAGTGTTATGTCGTGTGGAGACGGAATCTCCGAGTGTCAAGTTGTCACGATGCGACGTGTTCGAAGATGAGTGATCATTCCATGAAGGTCCTTCTCTTTTTATTTATTCGAATTTGTGGTGTGTGTCGGTGTGGCAGGTCTGTAGTGGTTTTTGATGTTATACGTAAACGCCTTTATGTAGTTACCCGCGTCGCGCGTACTGTTCTAACATCTTATTACTGATGTGATCATTAATACGCTTATTTATCTAGAAGTGCTTTTAAGCTAGAGTGTTGTGTTTTGTATGTGAATAAATAATTCATTTCCTCGAAGCAACCAGAAATTGTGAACGTCCACGTCGAGAATGTCCGAAACCAAGTGAAGTCAATTCCGATCAATGTGTCTGAAGGACAACCGGAGAAAAACCCGGGTGGGGAGGGGAGTGCAGATAAAACGTTGACGACCGTGTCACCATTGAGTGTCGATAAAATATTGTTATAATGATAAATAAAAACAAACGAGTCATCGTACTTGAAATGTTAACGGCCGCAATAATTACTGGGGGTTAACTTTCTTGCATTTGGACCCGACAAATAAATAACAAAATAAAGTCATTTCACCATCGCTTCGTCTGTTTGTTGTTACGCCTTTTTGTGTATTATGTGTGTGGTTACCATGGAGATGGTGAAGTAAGCATGTGTCTGGGGTAAACAATTTTTGTATCTGTACTTCAATCAACGCTGTTTTGTTGATGACGCGAGACGCATGTCGTCGTCGTAAGTATGTATTCGTTCATGCCACGTGGCAGCGGGAGCTGAACAGGGGAATCTATTAATTCTGTGGAACGCGCGTGGTGTCGTTTTTCATTCCAGCCAATACCCAAGTAATGGATGCGTGTTTTATTTCGAGACATGCGATTCCGTCTCTTTACGTCGCTGCTACTCGTCGTGTTTGAAAGAGAGAGCTTTGTACGTCTCGGTATCGCGTCGTGAAACAGAATTAGTTTAAATGTGTAGTGCGTTGTTCGTGTGTAGAAGTTTTCGTTCTATTCCGAGTGGAGAAGTTTATGTTCTTTGTTTTCCGTTCGATTCGAATGGGTCTTCAAAAATATACCGGATCCTTTACGACCCCGATTTGTTCCAGGTGTGTTTTTCTTGTAAAGAATACGATATTTTAAATTGATGTTATTAAACAGACCTTTTATTTGCAGACAGTTATTTATTATTATAAGCCACAACGTTTCAGCAGTCGATCGCTGCCATCGTCAGGTGAAGGAATGTGTTTGAACATATAAACACACGTGTTTGATTTGTCTTGGTAACAAGTAGAAAACAAATTAACCACATATACAAATAAAACAATGACATATAAAGATAAATAATTAAAAAACAAACCACCAAAGCAGAAAATCGTAGTAAACAGCTATAAATTTGGGATAAGTTGTGAGTGTCAGTTTGTAAATTAAATGTGTTTTCTTAAACATGATGAGTATCAGCTCGGAAATTATACGTTTATTTAATTATGATTGTACACGTGAATAATGTCAGTACGCTATTTTAATCCATTGCCCGAAAACATGAAATTCCTGTAAGGAATATTTTTTTAAATACCCGCGACTTCGAGCAAATCATGTTTTTCATTTCTTTACGTAAATAATCGTTTTTAATCCCCATGAATATCTATTGAAAATGGCTATTTATTCAGGGTCTTAAAAGAAAGCTGAGTTTGTGCAGTTCGGTCTACCCAGAAAGTTTTGGAGAAAAGTGATTTTTTGCTCCTTTATGGTTTTGACGGCGCAGCTGATGAATTCCAAATTTGTTCCCTCGAGAGAGTTCGGCAAATATGAAAAAAAATAAAAAATAAAAAAAAAGCCGCGCTCCTTTTTCGCACTTTTGATTTGTTACACGAGAACTGTACAGTCAAAGAAAATATCACTTTGTAAAAATTAAACTTTAAAAAATTTACATCAACGTACATTCCTTTGTTTTTATCTCAGGTGAATTACTAGTACGCTAGAGGGCGTTGAATTTGTACTCCAGAATTCTTTTCCGAGAGTCGTGGAAAAGTTCTGAAATTTTGGTTCGTTATGTATTTTAAGAAGACAGTTATTGTGTTTTACTTTTCCATGTCGAAAAATCTGTGAATGTACGAAAACAAAAAATCATTCCTCTTTGTAGTGTTTTTGCTTATTACAGGAAATACGTGTTTCACAGGAGATTACTATATTACAGCAAGAAACTAGACAAAATTTCTTGTAACCTATTCCTCTGCATGTGAATCAGTTTACGTGTTTCTTTCTCGAGGGGCCAAAGGAGAAATTCGTAATCAACGCTCTCAAAACCATTAAGGAGCAAAACGTCACTTTTCTCCAAAACTTTCCGGGTGGAAACACCTAATGACTGAACGAAGTATCTAAAAAAACTAGTTCTCCAATGGCAACACGTGAACGATAAGCAGCTTTTTTCTCTGCCGTATTTAAAAGAACGTAAATATGGATACACTTTTGTATTCATAAATAAACAAAGGATTTTTAATCTGATTATTTTATTAAAAAACTTTCAAGAACTAATGTATTCATTCGAATGGCGACAATAAAAATTCATTAACCTTATAGGTAATGGAAGATTCATCCTCGAAAGACAATTGTGAGTAAAATCACGCACGATAAGCGAAATAATTAGTTCGAACATAGGAAGAAGGTGGCGAACACTAACATGTTAATTAGTACAATGTGTTTTTAGTTCAGGAATATGGATTATTATGAAACGAAAATAATACGTTTGTATATTGAGGTGTGCGTGAAAAATCGAAAGTTAAAGTTTTCTTGATCTTCCGCTTAAATGTTAAAAATGGAGCTGCTCAATATTTCAGCCGATTTGGACAATAATAACCCGTACCACCGAAATTTAAACGGGATAAAATCATTTGAAAATAGAACAGACTTTATTACTGAAGTTGAGTTCTCACTCGGGGGCAGTATACATTAAGAATACGTATAGAAATCACATTACAGAAAGGTACAATCACACAACAGAAATACAGAATTATAAAAAAACACACACTGTATATAAAACAACGTTAAATAAAAAACCTTATGACCTTTTATGGACGTATTTATAAAAATCAGAACAGTATGTATTTTATGGTAAAACTCACAAAATATATACTGTTCGTCCATAGAAAGTGGTAAGTCTTTCATTATTTATTTAATTATAATATATAATGGCCGATAATTGTAGTATAAAATAACGTTACATAAAAAAAATAAACGAAGAACACAGAATTCGTATAGATAAATAAGAAAATACCTAAATGGAAGGACATTCGTCAGATGAAATAGATGGAAAAACTCTGGTATTCATATTTACTTTTTACTTGTTTGCTCCCCATTTCCCAGAGCTTTTTTTAAATTTGAGGTTGCTGTGCCTAGTAGCGCACACACAATATCTGCAGGTAAATAGTTCCAGTCCCTGATTTATCTGTCGAGAAAGGTGTATTTTCCTATTTAATGTTCATTATCATCGTTTATACCATACTTACTTTCCAAGGTTTTGAGAAGAAGATGTGCATCCTTAAGATTTCGGTGTTACCAAACACAAATCCAGTCGTAATATAATTTTGGTTTTTGACAACTGTCGTTACATCTTCTGTACTTAAGGTTTTTTTTCGTATGGACGAAAATGCATCGTCATAAGGCGCGTGTGTAGTGCAGACTGAAACACGTGTAGCTTTTACTCTCCACCACTCAACTTCAAAGTTTTACAATTTCGCTCATGAGATGTGCCTCAGTTTACGTCTAAAAAGAAATGATGTAAAATTTTGCTAGTTCTTCAGAATCACATATATAAACATTTCATCTTTTCTTGGAATACAGTGCTATATTTTACCATTAACGTCATTGAAACAATCAAGATAAATATCTTTCGATGGACCAATGTCATTTATTTTGCGCTTTTAAGAACACAATGTTTCGACTCTTCGTCGTCAGATGTAAAATATTGTAACGAGAAACGTAACAGAACAACGGATCATGTTTTAACTCACAACTTCCCAGTACCTACTCGTGGAGGAGTATTTGCAACGTCAACAGTCGGGTGGAGGTTGCGACGGACCGGGACTCGAACCCGGGACCTCCTGGTTTCGCCGCAATTTGCGTACGGATTTGAGAGTCGAGGAGGGTGGTGCAGTGGATAGCACACCTGCGGCCTTTAGCAGCAGTCCCGGGTTCCAGTCCCGGTCCGTCGCAATTTTCACCCGACTGTTGACGTTGCAATTGATCATGTTGTTGAACATAAATGAAAACTCAAAAAAGCAGAAATCACACAACACATGTTATAATATTGTATTGTAAATACTTTTCTGAGTAAATTCAAATTCCAGGGTGTATTTCCTATAAATATCATCTTACAAACCCAGTACATCTGAAATGATATTTTTATTTTGTCCAATATCAATGTGTTGTCCCATAAAATACAGTATTCGTCCTCGGTGTCACAGTTGGCGTGATGTTCGTCAAGAATCTATCCAATACTAATTTTAAAAAAAATTAAAACGCTAAGTTAATGTTATTAAAAAAAATAATATAACTAGTTTTTCGGTATCAAAGTAGACTAAAAACAGCCTTCACTGTTTCGTCTAACCATATGTATTATTCCTTTGTTTCTGAATTCTGAAGATTTTACAATAATCCCTTTCGAAAATTCAGATTTCCCTCAATGTATTCTCACTTTTTAATTAACAACGCGAGTAGAATCTATTGAAATAACAAATCTCGAATTTAATGTTATTTAATAGTCACGATTTATAAACAATACTTTCCCAATAATCTACAGTTTGATAATAATAACTACTTCTGAAAGAACTTTTTTGTTGTATTAAATATAAATTTGTTGGTATCGTGTTAATTGTATCACACGTATCGAAGTATTTTCATTGTTAAGAATGTGGAGAAACGTTGAATCCGCCTCTGCCTTAGGACCCTTGATGGGAATTGATGGGATGGGTGAAACAGTGTTCTCGGAAACGTCATATGTGTGTGTCGATGGATAGATGTGCTGGCGACGACTTCACAAGGATCCGAGGGGCTTCAGTGCCCCCCCCCCCCACCCCCACCCGATGGTTTGAGAGCAGGATCTGAGTCGTGGCCGCTGCGACTGTTCTCTTGGTGGCTCCGTCTGAGTGTGTAGTCACGATTGGGAGTGTGGAATAGTCACGGCGGCCCCGTAATTTTCATTTAAAAAATGTTTTTAAAATAATAAAATTAATGATTTTTCAATGAATTTCAGTACTCGTCTTATCGTGCCAGTCAATACTAAGTAATTTTACTCCCATTTGACACTATAATAATAATAATAATAATAATAATAATAATCTATAAAATGCGTTTATGACGTGGCGAGGCACACAAGCCACCTGGCTTGCTCTTCCTCCTGACCACCACTTACTTACATACAATACAGACAGCATACATATACAACAGTAAAGATACATACATGAATAACAATAATTGGAGGATAAGTTCTACTTTACTCTGCGGCAGCAAACTATGGATCATCCGGGCATTTACCTTAAGCAATCGAGGAAAACCCAGAAAAACCTCATTAGGATGACGGCTTAGTACCCAACACAAGTAATACGTAAACGTAAAAACTAAAGGACACTAAATTGTACAATTATGCATATCGAAACAATACATTATAAAAGTTCCAAAAGAAGTATTACATAAAAATACAAAGAAAAAAAAAAAATTCATAGGAAATGTTACATCAGATATTCTCTATAATTCATACTAATATATTCTCGTAAATGCGTCAAGCGAAAGTATGTCTGTCTGTCTGTTTGCTATCTGATGACGACTAAACCTCTAAACCGATCGTTGTGAAATTTCGCAAGGAGATAGATTAGATGTCCAGGATAAACATAGGCTAACTTTTGTTTTTTAAATGTGTGATAATAGATATAGAAATGGTTTTTGACAATAAATGACGATAAAATCGAGAAAAAAAGAGTTATTTACAAAAATTAACCCAAATTATCGATAAAACGTTATTGAAAATAGAAGAGTTAAAATACTTCAATTTACGAAGTAAAAAGTCGGTCGTCATCAAATGTAATGGACAATTTGTTTTGTACATTTAACGAAGATAATGTGGTCTTTAACTCGTAAAATTTTGACGAATATTTTAGATTTCTCAAGAATTTTGATGTCCACACACTAACGTTCGCCTGATGATGGCATCAATATACTGCTGAAACGTTGAGATACTAGTAATAAATAGTCTGCAAAAAAGGTCGATTCAAAAATTCAATTTAATTTTGATGAAATGCTGCAACCGCGTCACGCGCCTCTCAAGCAAACAATCGACCGGCGCGGTTCCTGTGAGATGGTGCAGTGTATACATTCAAGTTTTGCATTAAATTTGTCTAATTATGAAATTGAAAAATTAGGATTCTGTTCATTGTAAAAAAAAAACGGCAAGTAAAAGTATTTTGATCTTACAATAAAGATAGATTTTACCTAGAGATAGAAGCGTTAGTCTAAGAAAAATCTCGGTTAAAACCGGTTATTAGGTAGTGTGTAATATATTAGAATTACAATTTAGAGTAGCTATGCAATACATTTTAAGTTTTGCCACTAACATTAATATATCACATTTGTAGTTTAATGTTTCCTATTGAAATGTACATACTTAATGACTTAAATATCTCCTATAAATGAGGTTATTGTGATACATTTCTGTACAGACTAAGTTGTGCAAACATTTTAATAATATATTTATTAAAATGCCGTTTTATGTCGTTTTACCTTTTATTTAGTCATTTCTACCAAATGTCACTCTACTTGAAGAAACCTCAGTCGTCATGAGTCACATGTCGGTCCGTGTTTGAATCCCGAGGAGTTTTTTGCGACACTCGTCTGGAGTTAAAAATCCCCTTACTTATCCGACACAGATGCGTGCTCACTTGACGTGGGTCGCTCTTATTAGTTAGCGTTACTTGTGTAAAACTGTCGTGACTTTCATAATTTTCAAATGATTTCCTACAAAATTGATGTACAATATAAAAGGTCGTCGAAGAATGGGACTAAACTAAATGAAAAGCAAAAGTAATTAACAACTTTTGTTCCTATCAGTCGCGGATCTGAGAGGGGGGCTAAGGGGAACTCTCAACAGATAAGGCATACTTTGCCACTTTAAACAATTAATTAATTTGGTTACTATTTAGTATTGTTAATTGTTGATTATCTGTCTTAATTAAAAGATAATTTGTGTTGTAAAACCATGAACTGAAATGATCCGCAGATCCCTCCTCCCTCTTCAATGTGGTCTCCATCCGCCACTGATTCCTATTATTACTTTTATTCCGTATGTATCTCGTTTCTTCTTTGTAACTTTCTTCTTCGTATCTTTTCAATCCGTCGGAATTGACGGGATGGTCCCGTGCTTGCTTCCGGAGACTAAATTACTTTATTGCGCTGTTTGTATCCGATTTTTTGACAATGCATTTATTCATTTATCATTTATGTAACTTTATAAAGCGAAAAGGCATTTTCGATGAATGGAATTTTCGTTAGAATATTGCATTACGAACAAAACATTAACATTGTGAAATAGTTCAGTTCTTATAAAATTGGTGAAGGTGTTATAAGTCCCTTATGAAAACGAGAATATGGGGGAGGAATAAAAAGTTCAGTTGAGGCCGTAGGACCCGTCGCCCAATATTTTCTTGAAGTCGGCGCCCAAACCCGTCTCCATCCCTTTACTGCCATGGAAAATTGTTTGTTGACTCGAGTTGAAAGTGTAACGTCCATCCCTTTACGTTGAAACTATAATAACTTATAATTTATGGGAACCTATTCTTTCAAGGTTTCATATTTTTCTTGCATTCGTTTTAACTTCACTTCTTTCCAAAAATTCGTCGTCATATATATAACGACAAAAAATCGTGTGGTATGAAGGAGACCTCCGACATTTCGTTTCCTCCGAATGGAACATGCAGAGGACTGTTAATATAAAGCCACAGAATTATGAGACGAGTAACGTTGTACGTAACTATTACGCACACGACGTCGATCTGATACGTTGTTCGGAGATTTTCCAGAAAAGGAACTGTCAGAAACCGCGTAGTAAGGTTTTTTTTCACGTAAGAAACTCATTGCAGTGGATCTTATTTCCGTAAAAAGAAGCCAAGGATCGAATAAAATGCGGACAACAAACACACCCAGCAATTTTGCAACTAAGCGACCGCAATCGTTGGTTTTTTTAGGTTTCGCCATCCGAACAGAGAGTACTCGTACACTGAGAAATCAAAACACTGAGTATCCGAGAATTGAATGGAAGATCCAAATTCAGGAAGAGGAAAGGATGTATCCGATCCTTTGGAAATTGTGAGGTTGGGATGTCGCATTCAAAGGTTGACGATCCGAAAAGTTCGGCCTCAGTGTGCGACGAAAAATGGTCCTGTGTGAAAGAGACCTCCGACTGATGTTACTAGGGAATGATTTGGACGGAAACGTTAATGTAACGACAGGAGGATAGAACGAGTAACGTATACTCGATGTCACGTTTCTTTGCTTCCAGAAATGTAATTAAGAAAAAATCATGAACGAAAATGCACCATGTTTATTAGTTTATTAGTCGCAGTAAATTTCTTTGTTGTCCTCAACGTCGTCTTAGGCACTTGGTAACACCTCTATTGACAATAAATTATTAATTAATTAATTTATTTATTGTCTCGATGTTGGTATAGCGCTTGTGCACAGTGTAGCCAACACTTTTACTTCGCCATCGTCCGTAAGAGTAATAATACATGTACTTCGCGTTATGTTGGCAGGACATTAGAATTTTTCAAAACTTAAATCTGTTACCAATATCGGCCATTATCACAATTCACGTGCTCTTGTGGCGCTATTCCGTTCCTTGTGCATCGAGCGTATGGAAAGAAAATTTCCTTCAGTCTTAGTTTGTTGTGTTATTAACTTGTATTTCTTTACAACAAGTAGTTGCTTTTGTGAGTACTATTAATATTTCTTAAGTTGGCAATTCGTGTTAGGCAGCCATATTGAATAATTTTCGGCAAAGCTTTATGACTGGGAGGATATACAGTAGATGTACGTAATTTCTCTGGACGGACGGATGTATCATCGTGATCGAAGGAGAGTGCCGTGTGTGCGGCGACGTGGGAACTTTCCCCTCCACCGCTGACCCACTCACCCCATTCCGATAGCGCCACACGACGACTGCGAGTGACTCACGCACCTTCGCATGTGGTGCATCGTAGCGTTTCGTACGCTTTACACCCTTTCAAAAGCGGAAGAGAGAAAAATTGGCGCTCTTGTACGATTCACAGTGAATATAAAGGTCGAGGGGATTAAATGTCGTCAAAGGCCACAGTATGCTCTAGCAACCGTGACGTAACGATAATTAACTTTCTCACCATGAAATAAATAATTCTAGACTTACGACCTTTTACGGACAAAGAAGTTATTTATTACAAAAGTTGGATATCGGAAATGATATTTATAAAAAAATACACGCGGGAGTCTGAATTTACGCACAGACACCGAAAAGCTATCTGGTATGTACAGTAGAATATTATAATATGTTTGTGTAGTTTCTGCCTTTTAGTAAACACATATTGTGTTTATATTATTTTTTAATATCATGTTCGATTGTTCTGTGTTATGTGAAATTCCCGACGACGACTTCGAAAGGAAGCCGAGACGCTGCGAGTTTTTATCTCAAAATATATTCTGTTCGTCCATAACAGGTTGTAAGTCATCCATTATTTATTGTTATAGATTTTATAATGGACGTTAATTGTAGTAGAATTTCTCGCCATTGTTATTGTTTTGCTAAAGTATTTATGAATATATTCAATATTACGGCAGATTTAGATGTAAGAAACATTTCGAAACATTAAGAGATTTAGAAACATTGAATTCGTTTTAATATTTCAAAGCTATTTTTGTATATGTGGCCACGGTCTTTTCCGAGGGCTTGGTCCGGTTTGAAGAAATAAATAAAAAGAAACTTAATTTCCGTTTCAAAATAAGTGACAGATTATAGACTTTTTGAGTATTGATATTACTATGTTGTTAGTAATTCTTAATCAGGTCCAGTTTGATAGTAGAAAATCCCTTTTAATTTAGTTTAGTTATTTATTATTCTATGATTTTTTGTACTCGGTCTCGATGCAAATACATAGCTCGGTACAGTATTTTTACAAAAGTGCATTATGTATTCAATCAAGGATGCACTCAAATAGTACTCTCGAATCTTTATTACCAATTTTATGGAGTAGCAGTTGACGGTATATCGGTGATTGCGATGATTTTACTGGTGTTCGTAATGTCTAGAGCGCGCAGTTTATTTATTTCTTGTCTTATTTATATGATAGCGATTTATGTGACCATAAGGAGAGGTTCAGGCTATAAGGGTTGCCTTTCGAATTAACTACATTTGGACAAAGGCGTTGGGAAGGACACACGTTGCATTGCCGGCGAATTTAAAGTCTCCAACCGATATTGTAGACCTGGGAGAGGTAGGGAAATCCCTACCTGAAAACCTCAACCTCAGTTCGGCTAACTCGTATTACATATTAAATTTAATGTTAGAATTTTCGTCCATTATATATTAATGTTAAATAAATAAATTACAACGTGTGACCTTTTTACGAAAAGCTCCAGATATATCGTAAAAAGGTCGAATGTTGTAATTTATTTATTTATCTAGTGTTGCAATGATAAATTGATATTATTTCATCAAATCGAGCGTGTTAACAACCACGACGTGAAGGGAAGGGAGGAATTTTTAGAGAAAAATTCAAGATAATTTGAACCAAGTCCGTATCAATTTAGGCGGGCAAAAATGATTTTACCTTCACAGACAAATGTTATTGAATATGACTCGTGTTAAAATTTAGGATAAAGTTAGGTACCAAATTTTTTTTGTTTCGCCCCACGAAGTTTCTGGCCCGAGGAAGAGCTTGTCAAAGATGGCAGATTTGGCGTAATCATACGTTTGATCTTCGACAAAATATTAACAGTTCTAATTATTTTGATTTATTAATTTGCAGGTAATATTGTAATTAAAGTGATATTCTTGGATCGAAGATAAGTGTTCCAATAAGTGCTGTAGTCTTCAGATTTTTTAAATTAATTTTTGATTCCATAAATACCTATCCTAAAAGTTTTGGTATTTTACTGTTGATCATTATCATTCCGTAAGAGGGAGAATTCACGATGTGTCTACGGAGTCAACTGAGCCTCACTGACACTCGTCGTCGCGGTCCGTAGTTGGCCGAAACGACGATGAAATAAATGAAATATTTTTTTAAAAACTATGTATTGAAGTTAATGTCATAATTCATTGGAAGTATTGACGGTATCTACGTGTAACTATTAGGATGGGGTCTTTAAATACCTTGCGTCAGATTGCCAACGTTTCGACTTGTTGTCTTTAATCATCATCATCTTCACTCCTTCGTTAAGTCTTCAACTTCTTTGTTCTATGTATAGGTGCTAGGTATAGTTAGTGTAGGTTTTGCGTCTAAGTAAAATGCTTGACGCGATGCTGAAGGGAGTTGGTACGGTGTGTTTTATGGTTTTCGAATGTTGAATACTTATGTATATCAATCTTTCTATTTATTTCTTACATTATCTATGCATATGTATGTAAAAAAATCGTTTGCATTTGAAGTTTATTTCGCTGGGTTTCTTCCTCGTATTATTTTTCATCGGAATTGGTGCAACAAACTGTCATTGAGGAACTACGTAATATCTGTAATCAAGTCTAATCTGTATCTAAAACCTTGGAATGCTATCGATAAGGTGAACTGCTGAATGTATGCGGTATCTAATTAAAATGTTTTCGTTTCTATATTCGATAAGGTTGCTTTAAAAACAAATTTCTCTTATGGAAAGAAACTATTTTTAGTGTTAAAACAACTCTGCCAGACAGAAATATGACTTTATTTTTGGAAAATGCGAACTATGTGCTGGCAAAGCGTCGGTGTGTCTGGTTTACAAACACAAATGCGAAGCAGACTCATAAAAGCGGCACTTAACTTCCTTATCTCGCGTTATCGCTCTCAAAACCCTGGAACTGCGCAAGAAAGAACTTTTTTTGCATTTTGATACTTCGTACTTGATTTTCAGTGTTGCACGTATTAAAATATGTTTATTGTTTATTAGTATTTTAATAAGAATTTGCATAGATTCTAATCTTTATTCGATTATTTTATCCTATTCTTCGTTGGCACTTCTTTCTGCTATTGCTTGACAGTAGAAGTCAGAACTGGACCTTGGCGCCGACTTCATGGGATTAGCACCTATGTTACTTAATCAAATGGGGAAAATGTTATATACAACTCAACCAAAATCAAAGGAAGGAGGCAATTTCGCGTATGAAATTGTTTATGAGAATACATCACACAAACAGGTACCTTGAAATAAATTACATTTGTTTTATGAATAATTTGTACTGTTCGGTATTTTAACATAAGGTATATAAAAGTAATTCCGTTGAAACGTCAACTATGTGAATCTCCTAGAGCAAACTAGTCTTCTTCTAAGGTCGATAGATTGATTAATTTCTTTTTTGATGCAAGTTTTATAGGAATTCCTTCGTTCGATTGTGAGAAGTTGGCCAACTGATGATGAAAGCATTTTAAACACTTAATATGAGTTAACAACTTTCACTAACGTGTGAAAATGTTCTTCAATGTCCTTGTGTACACACATCTGGACAATATAGCCTTGTGCGGATAAATAATACGTGCAATTCGATTCATTAAACTAACAGATTGAATGTAAATACAACACATCAATGGAATTGTCGCAACCTGAGTGGGCGCCTACTGTGTACTATCCACCTAACAGATATTGCCTCTGCCACTCACAACGTAAACGGACGGATCTATCTGGAGACGCCCCTCTGAACTTTCCTATGTACGGTTTTTGTTATAAATTTAATAATAATAATAATATTAGTAACGGATCCTCCCAATGAATGGAAGACGTTACGCAAATGACTCAATCAATTTTGGGTTCTTGTTGTTGTTGTTGTACCTATGGGCTTTTATTCTTTCCGAGAAAGCTTGTTTACGTACTTCCGACCACTTCGGTTTGTACTGTTTCTGTTTTGGTTGCTCTGGTATAACTTCCCATTTGTCCACTTTGTGTCTGAAGGTGTTTCTTTCTCAAATGTCGGTTTATTATTATTATTAATTTTTGAGTTATAAATTTAATGTTTATTTTAACGTAATCGGTTGAATCATTTTCGAAAAGATTTTTTATTTTAAACTCGACTCTACATATTTTAATCGTCAATAACACAAGCTGTTTAGGTTAGTTTGTCTTCAAGGGATTGGGGAAAGTATCTGGGACTGACTGCTTATTCGCCAGAGCATTACAGCGGTGCATGCACCTGAGCGGCTGTCATTCCACGCGCTTCTTCTTCCCCGTTTTCTTCTTCTTCTTCTTCTTCATTTTCTTCTTCTTCATTTTCTTCTTCTTCATTTTCTTCTTCTTCTTCTTCATTTTCTTCTTCTTCATTTTCTTCTTCTTCGTCATTTTCTTCTTCTTCGTCATTTTCTTCTTCTTCGTCATTTTCTTCTTCTTCATCATCATCATTTTCTTCTTCTTCTTCCTCCTCATTTTCTTCTTCTTCCTCCCCATTTTCTTCTTCTTCTTCCTCATTTTCTTCTTCTTCCTCCTCATCTTCTTCTTCTTGTTCTTCCTCATTTTCTTCTTCTACTTCCTCTTCTTCTTCTCCTCCTCCACATGGTTCGTCTT
The DNA here is from genome assembly GCA_002313205.1 of Laupala kohalensis. Classification (NCBI taxonomy): domain Eukaryota; kingdom Metazoa; phylum Arthropoda; class Insecta; order Orthoptera; family Trigonidiidae; genus Laupala; species Laupala kohalensis. Next base: position 247,481 of record NNCF01130543.1, on the reverse strand, counting down.
GTGTGTCTGTGGCTGGGAGCAGCACATGAGGCGACAACCGTTTCCTCCGAAGCTGGTATTTTTAAATGTGTCTCTGTTTAATTAGCTCCCGCCGTTCATTTGTCTCTGGCTCCCCTTGGCTCCCCTTGGCTCCCCGTGGCTGGCACTTGGCCCTCGCTCGCTTTGTGTCGTCCCTCCGTCGCTCTCCTCTCCTAGCAGCCAAAGCCACGCGACGAAATAATTCACTCTTTTTTATAAAAGCGGAGACCTCGAACTATCATTTCAAAACATACCACTATCGGAATATTTATTATAAACTACACGAATCTGTGTAAATAGTTAGACAATGGCAAATATCAAGAGAGAAAATTAGTGTAAAAACGATTATCCCTGCAAATAATTATAATGGATGATATACATAAATGTGATTGCAGAAGATACTTATACACCAATTTGTCTTTTTTTATACTTATCCAAGCATGAAACCTTGATATCATAAAAATCTGACAGTTGTGTTATAAAATTTGTGACAAAAAAATATGAAACACGCTTGCATTGAAGGTTAAGGAGGTTGAGTTGAAAGCTCGGAAGATGTCGGTCAGAAGCTACTCGATCGTCCGTATGTGAGGGTTGAGGTCGCAGAAGAGCCTACACTGTTACACACTTCTATTTCTGTTCAGTTCAAATGCCGGAATTAAAAAAATTATAATGCGTCGCTTGCGGTAGCTCTTTTGCAATTGAAAACGGAAAATAAAAAAGAGGAAATTTTAGGTCCGTTATGTGATCTATGTCAGTATTTAGTTACGAGAAGATTTTCATCCAAAGGTTTTTTAAATCTGCGTTCACTAGAAAACGCATTCATCTCCAGAAGCATTGACGCCTTTCTCCAGGATTTGATAAGCTATATGTTTAACGCGTACTCTGTCGGAAGGTTCTCTCTTTTCTTTCTTCTTCCTTCGCAAGTGACTCTCGGTCACTCGCCTCGTCACTCCCGAGCAGAATCTGAAAGAGTCCAGGTGGATCTCAGTGTAAAACGTTCAGACATGGCATCCGTTCGTCAACCGTCTCGTCAACCTGCACATTACAAGCCGTATTAAGCACTATTCCAACCAACTAAAATTTGCTCGGCGACTGATGGAAAAGAATTGTAATTATGTCTAATTAAGGCAGTACTAGCGTATGTAGAATTGAATCACTAAAATATCACTATTATATCTTCCGTATACCTACATGTGGAGATCATTTATTATTTTCTATTATTTATTAATTAAGCATTTATTCGTTGTTGTCCTCCTTTCGAAGAAGGATGGTATATCCTGCAAGCGCTTCTGTGCACAGGTGGTACTACATTATAAGATTAAATAAATTAAATCTAAGAACTAACTTAATACTAATAAAAATGGTCGGTTTTCATCTAATCTAAAAACTAACTTAAAAACTAGTAACAATTTATTTAGCCGCAAAAAGTTTTAGAAACAGTGGATGTACTCAAGGTTTTTTTTCAATATTCGTGTATATCTTACAAATATTAATTATAATAAACAATTTATTTACCTAATACACAGTATATATTTTTTAGACTTATTGTATCACTGTCTTTGTATGTCTTTTTCTTTAACAATTTCTTCGAAGAAGAAGTTAAACTTTTCTTCTCATTAGGTATTGCATTGAAATATTTAATTGCAGTAAAAATACTATCTTTTCCCGCAACTCTCTTATTAGCCTTGGGAATTTTGTAACTTTGTTAGAGTTCCGAAAACATTTTCCTCAGCTTGTCATAATGGTGGAAAATGCACCTTGTACAATTGATCAAAGCTCATTATTTTATTATTTTTCACCAATTTAATACACCTCCATTGTAGAAAATTTACTTTGGTTAATTCAGTGGGATAAACCCTACCCCATGCTATTATTCCGTAATTTAAGATGTGTTATGACTTTTGGAAAAAGGGACGAGTCGGGAATCGAACCCTGAACCTCTGCTTTGATCGCATGTCAACTACAATACCCGGTTCGCCTTCCGCAACCGTACACTATTTCCACCCAGGTCTAAGAATATGATTAGTAGGGTCTGCGCACAGCCCTTAACCTCGTCGTCCTCCTGGAGATCATCTCCTTTCCCTTTCGCTCTCATTAGGGCGCTCTCACAGCTGGTGACAAGAGCTTAACGACTGCTGCGGTGTCTATAATGGGACCGGAAGGAGCCCGCCGCGCTCCTTCATTCCCAGTTCCGAGAGCGCCATATTTCTTCGCATCCAAACATCCTGTTATTGAGGCGGCTTCCCCCTTGAAGTCGTCAAGAATCCGCTTTCATACACAAGGGGTTTCATGCTACTTCGCTGTCTTATCGTACTTATATATAAACATAAGTTGTTGAATAATAAACTTTATTGTAAAAAAAAAACAGTTGCAAAGTGCGTGTGACCACGAGGGGGATAATAAACAAAGTTGGTCTCCGGAAGCAAGCAATGGACCGTCCCATCAATTGCCCAAGGGCAGCGACGAATTCAATACTTCTATAAAAAATATTTAATAAAGTACGTAGTTATCCATCAATTATTCCAAAATGAATCGTAGATACTTCGAGATTAATAATAACAGAAGTTTTAAATGACATTCCGCCACTACCCTGACCAGGATGTTTGTATATTTATCTATTATCTCGAAAACTAAAAGGGATATAGACATCGGGTTTCTCCCGTATACGTCAGAATCATTCACTTTAAAGTACAGGATGGGTGAAACGTTGATATGTTGTTTAAAATTATTCATTCACAATTAAGGTATCTTATAGAGGTAGCCCATTTTGTGATTATGCAACCCGTTAAACGTAACTGTATGACGTACATCATTCTAATTACCCAGCACTCGCGTATGGATATTAATGATTTTTTCGTTGCTTGTACAACGCAATGAGAGGTATAACGACATCTTGCAGAAATCATTCTGTAATGACGATCTAAAATTGATTTTCTTGTTAATGATTACACTCAATCGATGTAAAAAAATTTTAAAAGTTAGTTTATGTTTATACGATTTTTAATTCTTATGTACTTATGTTACTTTTGATCCGAGCGAATCCGAGAAAAGCCAGGAATAAAGTAAAGAGTTTTTCATTATGTTTCCCAAAATTGGTATTATCTATTCTACATATTAGTACCTGGGAAGCACGAGGGAGATATTACGAAATGTCCCCATTGTGTTAGCTGTGCAACATGCACCAGTTTAAACAAAAATACAGTTAAATAGTGAATTCCCTTTGTGGGAATACATACCTTATTAGTATTTTTTTCATGGCTCATGATCAATGGAAGTTACCAAATCTGTTTTACAATTCTTAGGAGGCTAGCTGCCAATAAAAATAACTTTAAGTCCATTCCGGAATCATGATAGATTGAGACAAGGATATTACATATAATATATGAAACTTTTGTAGTATTTGTAAAAATGTAGCGTGTTATTGAAGCTTACCCACATGGGGCGATAGGAGTTGGGTGGTAGAGACTATTGTTAGTAGGTGGGTCGGTTAGTTGGGTTTACCAACAACTTGGCCCACAAGGAGGGGTTAGTGGAGGGAGGATTCTCTTTTCAGTAGTTACAGCTGTATAAAGCTTGAATTTACGAAACTAAAATCATGATTAACTCCTTTCTTAAGATAGTTGTGCAACGTTCTTGCAAGAGTAATTTTGGAAACTTCGATTTATCATTGCTTTGACGCTTCAGAAACTATCGTATTTTTAGTCTATGCTTCAAATTTACATATTATTGACTCTAATGAACAAATGATATTCCATGTACAATGTAAGATTTATTTTGTATATTGAATATTTTCAGACATGATACGCTCTTGTGAAAGTGCGCATGCATTTGTACTTTGATTGAACTTACGTTTCACAGTGGTTTATTATAGACTCATTCCGTGTAGTTTGAAAGCAATTAAATATTACCGAAGCAAGTTTCATAAGAACCACAGTTCAGTGATGAGTTTACGAATACGGAATCACATGTTGGGACGGAGGTTTCGCGGGAGTTTATGGAGTAGAATCAAGTGGGAAAAGTATTTCTGGCTTTTTATAATAAAACCGCGCAGAGAGCACTAACTACTTTGTTTCGTTGCAAAATCGTAAGTAACATAGTTGCATAATAAACGGCTAACAAATGCTATTATAATAATGGGGCAAAGGGAGGATATTTCATTTTGAGCTACGTCACAGAGTTCCCGCTATAAACCCTAGCGCACACATAGGGTTCACTGGCAAGTGATGATATCGTGGACAGCCTCACACTCTGGCCGCTTTGACCCTTGCGATAGAACGGGTACTCATTTTATAACAGGGCGAGAGGGTCTGGGAGGCAGTCTGGACGTTGGAGCATGAGATAAATTTTACGTTGCACCAGATATAGGAACTTATACATTTGCACCCAAACAAAAACTCTTTCTAAAATTAATATGCTGATTTCGGAATTATACTTTAGAAAATGAGCTTAGTATCGATTGGGTAATTTGATCTTGAACACACTCTCAGAAGAAATGCTTAATGAATAATGCTAAATATGTNTTTCGGTCAGGTAAATGAGGCGACGAGCCGGTAATCGAATCCCGGACTCTTCCTTTGATCGCGAGGGTGTTGACACTTCACCAACGAGGAGGATTAAATCATCGGGGCTCTTCATTCAACATAACGTTTATTTTTCATTTTGTTTCGGCCTGGGGGTCTTCAAGACCGCCTTGTCATTATGGTAGGTCATAACGAGGCTCATGTTTGTTATCTATTCTTTATCTTATTTCAATCCTTTTCACCAATATTCCCGTCGTCCCTGCACGAAGATGTGGATACTCATCTCCTATCCCCGTCATGTCTCTTTTTAATCTTCTTTATAACGTTTATTATACACATTAACAGTACTGTAATTTTAAGCAACTCAAAGCATTTATTCACATACGTATTACAAAGTAGTGTAATTTGATTCAGGCCATGGAAAGAGTTTTCTCAAATGCCATGAAATAAATGGAATCAAGTTTGTTGCGTGTCTTCTTCGTTACCAATAGCGTCTGGGGACGCATTCTGGAATCATCGGACACGGGGCTCGAATACAGACTGCTGGTTTTGCCTTGCACACTTGCCCTCGTGGACATGTGTAACCGATGCAAGGGTTGATACAGAATCCTATAGCTGCAAAACAAAGAATTTAGTTACTAATTATTAATAGTTTGAACTTTCTAATATTTTTACGTATATCTAGATCCATAGACAGTTTTTTTTTTGAAAATTAATTGATGTTCGCATGAAGTTATTCATCCCAATATTTTTAACTCCCCATTGTGTATTTCATATTGTTACTGTACTCGCGGCGAAAGAAGAGTTTAAAGAGAACGTGAAGGTTGAGGAGTCGTTGAGTTGATTGCGTTGAGTAGCTAGCGGTTAATGTAAGCGTAGTCTCTGTTCGAGACCTTTTGACGCACTTCTATTTTTACCAAGCCGTCACAGTTATCTCGAAAACGGGTGTAGTGCATTCGACGCCATTTTCTGGGGAATTTTAAATAGGATAATTTCTACAGCGATAGGGAGTATCAGTTATATATAACATATAGCGTGAAAGTGTAATTTTCTTTTGGAATTTCTTTTTTTTTACACTAATTGTAAGTTTGGATGCTTCTGTAACTTAAGACACTGGAAATTTGAATGTTCGCCGATAATTTATTTTCACAAGATTCGTGGAATAGTTCGCAATTCGAACTTTCCTTGGAGGTTTTAACTTTTTTTTGCATTTATGATTGTCTTAATGATAAGCTTCAATAGAAATACGTACCATCAGTGCATTCGTGCATTGTGCAACAATTGGAGCAGCAATCGGAATTTTTCTGGCACTAAAATAAAAAAAGTGATAATTTCATGATGAGTAGCACGGTTTGGAAGACATGGTATTCCAGAGCCATGGAACTATACGGAGGTGGACGAACCCCTACTCCGTCTCCTAGGAACTAGAATTTTTTAAAGTGTTCATCTATCTTTAAATGAAGAGAAATAAGATACACTTATGTCATTAAATTGTGTATCAATTAAACCATGTAATGTTTTTAATATATAATTTTCTGAAATACATAATTATTTTATTGCGAGACGTCCTACTGTACGTACGCTTGTAAATAGAAAAAGTTACAACTTTCGAATCTTATAGTGCAATCAATCAGTACAATCAAAGAAAAATGTAAGTTTTATGTTTCGTATTTCATAAAAAAAATATTTTTATATTCAACTTAATATTCAGTACAATACTGTCAATTTATTTTCTCTCGTATTCATTGCATGTTTACACTCCGTAATTGAAATTTACTTCATAGTACAGACTAGACCCCTCTCCCTCCCACGAGCTAGAATTTTAAAAATTATTTACCTACCTGTAAGTGTAACATAGTAAGATACTCATAATTTCAGGTGTATACCATATTAAACCACACATGTACATACGTTTTTTAATGAATAATTTATTTAAAAACATATTTCTTTTTATACTTTTCTTTTAAATCTCAGTTTTTAATCAAAAACCTAATTTTGTGGTGAAATTATGATTGTTTTGCACTTTATTTCCCCTGAACTTCAAAGGACTTAAACACGAATACATTTTATAAGTTTTAAGTTTGAAAAACTTCCTTTAATTGACGAATATCTGCGTTTCGAACAAAATAAAAACATATTTTGAGTTATTAGTCTATTTTAATTCGTGACATTTAATATATCGAAGAGTAACTTTTACATGAAAATTCGTTTATATATATATATATATATATATATATATATATATATATATATATATATATATATATATATATATATATATATTTATTTATTTATTTATTTAATTCTATGGCGGATTGTGGACGACGAGGACGAAGGCACTATGGCCCCCTAGTGGCGTGCAGCGGTGGCACCCTTGTTCTCCTCCCTTCCCTTGCCCTGGGCTTTGAGGGGAAATGGCGGGGGGGGGGGCAATTGTGGTCGCAATTACCTCGCGTTGCCTTAGCGGCCGGCCATGGNGAATTTTTATCCCGAACAATCCCTTACAAATATTTCTTAAGAGGACACTAACGTGGAGAAAACCGCACTTTAATCGAAATAAAAAATATGTCGAGAAACACTTATTATTTAAGCCAGTATTTTATTAAATCTAAACGAACAATTAATTATATTGACTACCTTTTAGCTCACTTTCCTTCGTTTGAATATATTATTCTTGTGTCATAAAAGTCGTACGAAACTTCTTCCACTAAAAGATTATGGTTGGAGAGTTTCTGTGACCTGATGATACCAGAGGTCGGAGTCGTGTAGAAGGTCTCTTATTGTGTGTTTAAGATTCACATTGAAATGGGAGATAATCGCAGCTATTACTTATTTTACTGGCATACTTAAATTATTTATTTTCAGAATTACGTCTATGTATTTTTGGAGACCACTTACAGGATGAGACCCAAGAGCGTACTACTACCCCACACGCACCTGATAATGACTAGACGCCTCGGGCGCGGGTCTGTGCGCAGCACGATAAACATAGAACGGAATATGTCGATTGGCTTTATATATCTCTACACAATGCGAAAATCTGCTGACTTACTGTATATCTCTCGATGTAAGTTGGGGAAACCCCCGTGACACACACACACACACAAATAGCGAGTCACAATCACTTGTCCCATTCAGGATCGCATTCATCATTATATTATTACCATATATTGTATGAGGTACTTGCCTACACAGCAAAAATTTAAGGGAGGAGAAAATTGTTTTGAAAATTTGAAGTTTTAACAAACTGACAGTACGACAAATATTTATAATTATAAAAAATAAATTCGGATTAAAAATAATTATATAGCATGAAAGATATCATTGAACATTACGAAAACGTATTTACCAAAGTGATACGCCTATAATGAAACTTTTGCTGCGTAAAAATATGTGAAGAAATATATATATATATATATATATATATATATATATATATATATATATATATATAT
>NNCF01130543.1:138178-213085 GCA_002313205.1 Laupala kohalensis | reverse complement strand
ATGTAAGTGTTTGTACATGTACTACCTTATATTTGGATGTAAAGTTTTGCATGTATGTATTTATACACACACACAGATAACGACAACAAAAACGTGCAATTTTGAAGCGATTTGGCAGTAGACATGAGTAAACATTTTTTGGAATATATTTCTACATGTATATTTTACTTGTCTAAATCCAAAATTGCACATATTAGAAGAAACTGGACATCTATTAATGCGTTTATATATATACTTAAGGATTAGTTTTAACTTACCTTTTTCAAGATTTTACTTGATATTGCGGATCGATGAAACCATTATTTTCATCGGACTGAGCACTTGAGACTGGGATACTAGAAAGTAATCTATTTCTTCTTACCATAAGGACGAGTCTTGGTTCAAAAGGCCTGTCATCGGTGTTGTAGTCTGGATTCCTAAATACATCGCCCTTTGATTCATCAGAGTTAAATTCACTGGGAAGTTGTAACCAGTTATAAGCCTACTCACTTGTATAGTTATTGAATGACACCTGGATTTATAAGCTTAACTTTTGACAATAAACAAATTTTTTGAATAAATATAAAGCCCTATTTTTACTAAAGAAAACATTGTCAATACATAAATGTAGGCATAACATCAAAATATCAATAGAATTATTTTTCTGGCTTTTCTGTTCTAAAAACAAGATTACCTCAATTTCATTTATATTTACTGTGACAATGTCAAATATGTAGGACTTAATTCCACCATTAGTATGTAATAAACCAAATTATAGCACTAAAACCACCACTGATCACTTAGCATCACACGTTTGCATCAACATAAATTCATCGACTGANATACGCAGTGGTATGCGAAAAAGTCAAGGAAAAAATTAAATAGATTCTCTGGAGAACCCGTCACAGTCTGGAAAATTGGTTATAAAAAAAATACTAGCCACCCGGGATCACGTGTTAAATGTTATCTTATGTTAAATGAAAATGAGAGACGGGACCGAGATTCGAACTCGGGACCACGAGCTAATCGCGCTCATGCGCTTACCAACTGCGCCATCCCGTTCGCCTCCCGGGCCCGTCTTTCATTTTTCTTCAACTTGCGAGACCCAAAGACCTCTGCGGTGATCTCGTAGAGACTACGCTCCTCATATGAGGCGACTCCCTTAGGAAGTACTTTGTTTTTGGGTCGTATTTTCCAATTCTGGTTCACAAACACATAGAAATCTCTTATTTGCGGTGAACCTCACCGCCAGGTAACAGATTAATTATGTTATGTTGACTATTTTTTTTATTTTCTTGACTTACACCACTTTGATTCTCTCTCGCCAGCTTAATTGTTACTTCCTTTCTTTGTTGTTTTCTCTCTTGAATCGACCAGGACTTTGAACCGCAGGCTCTGTAGGGTGATGGAGTGTCCAGTAACCACACACCGCGAGTGAGATCATATGAGGTCATAGAAAATTAAAGTGAAGTAAAGAATTTCCTCCAAGCGGCGGAGTCAAGGTCTGCGGATATAATTGGCGTCGAGTCATCATGCCCTCCCGCGCGCATTCATTTAACCAATTGCACGACAGGCGTCGCTTTCACGCCCTCTGACCTCGATGACGCCGTCTCGCTGTTTCTCTTCTGTATATGCAGGGTGGGGAAAATAAAACTGGCCCGGAAAAGAATTGTAATCCTGAATCTAACCCTTTTAATGATTGCACTTTACTTGGCGTTGCAATGTTTGTTTAGTTTATTCGCTGTATTTGGCAAAATATAGATCGTATTGACAAACATGCCATCCACACATGGACGGAACAAGGAAATAACTGAATCATAACAAATACGGACGTTTTGGTAGCGGGAGCAGCACAGTTTTCTGTAAATAGTTCTATTAATATATGTTGCATAAATATAAAGTTACAAAAATATTATAGCATAAAAGACGCTGGTGGATGTTGATAATTCCTATGCCCAACCATTTGATATAATTCAAGGAATTCTTCTACTATTAACGTCCATTATATAATCTTAAACAAATAGGTAAAAACTTACCACCTTTTATGGACGAATAATATTTTATTTTTTCGTTAAAAACTCACTTCTGACGAAAAATAAATATATATATTCGTCCGTAAAAGGTCGTAAGTTTTTAACTATTTATTTAAATTAATTCGAGTAATCTTAAAACTGTTCATGATTCCAGTCCACAGAAATGTGGTCTATTGTTATATAAGAATTATAGAATAAAGTCAGAGCCGTAATATCAACAAGTGTCGATCGCGCGCGCTCTAGTGACCGAAACGCGGCGAATCAAGTTGGACGGTTCACGCGGATATTTGTCCTTTGATCTGCGACTAAAAACCGACAAGAGAACGGATTTCACTTATTTGCGTGTTTGCCACTATGGAGCAAATACAGGCAAATAGCTCATCTACACGTGGCCGTGTTGGGCAAACACACAAATACGCAACGCCAAGTGAGGTGCCGACATTAATGAACAGGAAAACGTAACGCATCGGCAAATCCCCATAAGTACAGTGAGCAGCCGTGGTATAATTTCAAGGTTGGTGTTCGGTGCGCGAAATCCTGTTTCCGCAACAACACCATTTGTTCACCAAACAGTTTATGCTGACCGCTATGTTCAGGATATGATTCATCCATTTGTGGATCAACTTGGAGAGGATGTGGATATTTTCAGCAAGACGGAGCAACTGCACACAACGCCTTGAGAACCTTGTCTCGAGTGCATGAGGTGTACAATCAGGAGAGGCAGTAGAATCTCCCCGCCACCTCCATCGCCTTAACTCTCTCCCTGTAATTTCTACGTGCGACGCAAATCGAAGGGTCAGGTGAGTACTCTAACAATCCTCACGCATTGGAAGAGCTGCAGGAGAACTTTGTAACCGCTATTGCTGTTAAATCCCTCAAGCGGAGCTGCTACGCGTATCTCACGGTTTGACGAACTGTGATCGTTTGCAGCATTTTCTGTGACGGGCGGTTCTTCATTGACAAGGGTCAATTACCGGACAGTCTTATAAATATTCAGTTTTATTTTGCCCACTCTGTACTAGCACTCTTCCCTCCCTCTATGCTTTCATCGCTCTTTTATTGGCTCGTATCTTCACCTAAGTGCCATCGTTGTTTTGTCGTCGTGGCTTCTCGGGTTGGGTTTCGACCACTTGGGTTGTTATTCTTCGTTACGCTCTTTCGTGCTTCTCGATCAAGTTCTAATAATAGTACCGGAATCGTCCACATCGTGAAACGTATTAGTACTCCCTCTGTCAGAACATTCCATATTACGAGTGAGAGTCTCGTTTCTAAGTTACGTATTGCATGGATGTGGTCTCCGGGCACGAAGTCTGCTGCGCCATATATACATCACAGTTCCGGAAGAAATGATTAAAACATATCGAGGTTTAACACCAAAATATTAGAATAGCCACTTAAAAATATTAAAATAATATGCTGAACTAGTTCTATAATCCATTTCGTGATCAATTAGAACAAGATAGTAGATTTAATAATTTGAGAGTAGTTGTTAATGCAATTAAAAATTATTTAAAGCCATACTTCGAAGGGAATACACTAGTAAAGGCATTCTCCATTTATTAATTAAAATCTTTACAGATCTTTAATGCTCTGTAATTATCCATTCCATTCGATGGTATGTACCGCTTGAAAGGATGCTTCAGTGCACGGAAAATTTAGAAAATAAACATTCTATTTGTTTTAATACTTTCGAAACTTTTCCTTAAAGTTTATTTTAATTATTTATTTTAGATTTTGTTATCAAAAAGATGAAAATACTGCATTACAATGTGTTGCAATCTTGCTCCTTCGACGTATAAAAACTCGGTTCTGACATCAAAACTGAGATTTAATTCTGTTTATATTAAAACTATTTGGAGTACTTTCCCATTTATCAGTCCTCGACGCCGCTTAGTTTGATCGCGCGAGTAGAAGGATTCGCGAGAAAACAATTCGAATGTTCGTCCTCAAAGTCACCTCCTATGCGAGCAGAGGAGTCGAGGCGGGTTGTGCAGTGGATAGCACATCTGCAGCCACAGCAGAAGGTCCCGGGTTTAAGTCCCGGTCCGTCGCAATTTTCGCTTGGCTATAGACTGTCCACACTAGCGACTGTTGCCCTGCATAGTTGTCTGCGCGCTCTTCCACTTTTGCATTCACTCGAATCAGTCGTCGATTATTTTGGGATCGAAACTTCAAATCGTGCGATACTCGTTCTTAATTTTTTCGTCTCATTTGAAGGAAAATATTATTGATAGCTTTTCCATCTCATTACGTTTAATGCGGATGATAAACAAAACGTGGGACTTAACCGTGTACTTAAAAGTAAGACGTCTGTCAAATACTAAATATACCCATAATAGAACAAATGATATACTCGTAACAATACAGTTGAAATGCAATAAAATAATTAATAAATCAGTGTGAATAATTAATAATCCATTTTACCATGGTTTGAAAATTTGATTGAAATACGAGTAGACATATGTAGTGTACTGAAAAACGAGTACAAATGTCTTCTTTTTAATTTAATATGTTGTTGCAAGTTGCGTTGAAAATTGTGAACCAATATAAACGATCTGCTTAAATATATTTATGATTTTTATATTGCGCGTTCAGTGGGGCTACTAAAGTATCCTGTGTTTTTGAAACTTCAATATATTTGAGTTCCATTTCTTGACTTTGAAGAGTAGAGAAAATTCGACAGTGACGGATTTCTCGTCCACCTTACTTTCACTAGCGAACGCACTTGGTGGTAACTTCTTCATATCAATACGAAGTTATTTGAAAATTTTTTGGGAGATGTGGTTGGACGCATTATGTATAAACAATTTGTTTATAACAATAATATTCCCTTACAGAAAGCAAAACTATAGAATTCGTTCAACGTGAACGACGCGATATTGCTTCATTCGTGTGTTCACTATTTCCTATGTCAAACCGCAAGAAAAGAATCCTTGCGATAAGATGAGTTTCGTACTTCGTAGCTGTAAATGTTTTGGGTTTTCTCCTTATTTAAAAAGTGTTTTGTCTTCCTTAGTGCGGATGTGTTACATTCCGACGGTTTAGTGTTTTCAGCATTGAGTGTCGTCAACTGTCTTTCGTCCGTGAAGATGGACTGTCTTGGGATTCTTCAGCGACAAACTTCTTCAATCACATCCATCGAATCACTCATTATATTGAGTGCCTGATCGTTCGCCAGAGGAAACTTGGATTACATTAATATTATGTTCACGAAAGAAATTCAAAGTGACGAGAACTTCAAATAAATAATTTTTTTCTTCTACTGATAGAAGTTATAAAGTGAGCTTTTTTGACCGAGTTCTCCACATTTCGTAGTTTGTCCGACTCAATTTTGAAATCTGCGCTTTAAAAGTGCAGACGAAAATTTGGCGATGAACTTTAGTAAAAATGCTTCTCCATGTTTGTGAATAACTATAAACATTTTGAAGTGGGTTTTGGAAAGTTTATCGTGCCATCAATTTTTATGCGATTTCCTGAGAATTTTATGAAACCATGTTTTATGTGTACTCAATTGCAAGGTATATTAGTCATGTATTTAGTGTATATTGTCTTTTATTATTATTGGCAACGAAATAATCTTTCACAGCTTTTTGTTTGAATTCCGTCTTTCAGTTGAAAAATAATATAAAAAATTAATTATAGGGGTTAAATAATATAAAAATAAAGGGGTTTTTATTGATCTGAAGAAGGCTTTTGATACGGTGAATCATGGGATCTTACTTAAGAAGATGTATAGTTTTGGTATAAGAGGAAAACCCCTTGAATTATTGAAAAGTTATTTGTCTGATAGAGAGCAATATGTTAAGATAGATGAAACTCTCAGTGATGCCATGAAAATTGAGATTGGGGTGCCGCAGGGCTCTATCCTTGGACCCTTGTTCTTCATTATCTTTCTAAATGATCTACTGCATCTGATCAATGACATCACTGCTTATGCTGATGATACTCTTATCATTGGTACAGGTGGTGATTGGGATAGTGCAGTATCAGATATCAATAATAAATTAGATATTGTTAATAAATGGTTTACTGTAAATAGGCTGTCTTTAAATAAAGAAAAAACTGTGTATNATTAATTATTAAAATTCTTATAGTTATTAAGATTTTTCTTTGTAACCGTCCACACACAGGTTTCATTACCTCTAGTGGATAGATATATATTATTTTGTATATTATTTTGTATATCTACTGGTTAATAATAAATACTAATAAATACTAATACTAATAAATTGGGAAATATTTAATAATTATGCATTTGTGGAAGTTATTCTTCACATTTCGTTAATTTTATAATGTTTTAATGTGTAAGCGTGTTTACGTGATAATAGTGTAGGCTTCTAAAAAAAAACAACTTTGTCAACTTCGCCTCCAGCGTTATTTGACGGTAGCCACATCTAGCGGCAATGAAGCGAAAAGCTGCGCACTCCAGACGACCGCTAGGATGCGCTAGTGCAGCACGAGAAGGGGAACAAAAATGAAATGATGGAACACACACGACACCTGGCGTTTGTGAAAATAGCCATTGAAAATGTTTTGGAACAAAGCAGGTTCCCATTACAACAATTAATTATTGGAATATTAGGGCTTTTTTAATTTTAAAATNGAAAATAGCCATTGAAAATGTTTTGGAACAAAGCAGGTTCCCATTACAACAATTAATTATTGGAATATTAGGTCTTTTTTAATTTAAAAATGGAGTAATATAATATTGGGTCTTTTTTTAATGTAATAATAGGCATTCTATTTCTTCGTGACTAAAACTATTGCAGTATAGTTATCCTTCAAGATTTGCGTGACGTGATGAACATGGTTTGCTACGTAGACTGCTTATAATTTATGAAGTCATGCAAATTAGAGTCAGCTATCTATATATAGAGTTATATACGTGACTGCTAGTCTTACAAGATTATCATGACTGATGTTATGCCTACTATCGGAATAGAAAATCATAGATATTCGAAGTTGATAAGTAACCCAGAAGAACCTGAACTCCGATATGAAGTAAAATTTTATTTTTTCATTCTTTGAGGAGCAAAATATCTTGGCTGACTGGAGTGTTTCGAAGGTAAAACAAAAAAGTGATATTTGAATGTTTCTCGAAGCACTCGAATTTTATATATTTACTTTCCGCCCCGGTCCAGCTTAACACTGGAGTTCTTGTTGGTATGATAGGATTTCCCTTCGTCATAATTTATAGAAGACAAAAATAGCCCATTTTTATTCTGAATTAGTTCGTTATATTAACGGACAGTGCGAATAAACGAACATTTCACTCTAATTCATTCATTAAAATTCTAAATTTTGTAAATTTCTTTCTAATAAATTTCTTAAATACGAAAACGATATTCCATAAAATCTTCCTAATTTTCTGTTTCTATTTTTATTAGTTTTCTCTCAGTTTTTATTAATGAGTCAAATATTCAGGACAGCAAACCAAATATTCAAACTCCTTTTCAGCCTTTTAAACTTAAAATAGTGAACTTTCCAGTAAGTGGTTTTCAGATATTTGATTTTACAATTCCTGTAATATTTGATTTTACAACACACAAATAGATATAATTTCTCATTTATTTTGTGAAATATAGCCAAAGTAATTTATCACGTCAATAGTGTTAAAACTAAAACAAGTGAAAATGTCCATCTCTTTGTCCCCTTTGTGACATGTATCAACAAATCCAATAATCCGATAATGTGTAAATTAACGATGTTTACATACGAAAACTGATGATTCATACTTTGTTGCATATAATTATAATAATAATAATAAAAAGGAACCTCATTTTATCTTAATTTAAATACACTTTGAAAATCGGGATTAAAAAAAAGGAAACCTTAAATACATAAGCAAAATTGCGTCAGAATTTCAAGTTCCTGCCTTTAACAGTTTTCTTCCTACGTTGATTAATAAGTAGCTAATATGATTACCTTTTTTCACCCTTTAAAACGTTAGGTATCAATATTTTCAGACAATATAAATTCAATGATCTGTTTAAATTTCAAGTTTCTAACTTCAATAGTTGAGCATCTGCGATGATGAGTGAGTTTGTCAGTCAGTGCAACACCGTTTATATAGAGGCTTAGATGTATTTAAAAATGGATGAGATATAATTCAATTAATCCATGTTGTCAAATCAAAATCTTGTATACAGAATTGTCTTCAGAATTGGTTGTAATATTTCCGAAAAAATCACTGAATGTTTCCTTTTTAGAAGTTTTTATTTAACTTCAGCTATTAGTATGTTTGGGCCAAATCTGGCTACTGGATTTTAAACCAGTTCTCCCCAACCAATCAAGTTGAAATTTTACAGATATATTTGTTTTGGTCTGTGATTTGAGCGCCAAAAAATGATGATGGTGCAATTTTACATAAACTATTCCTTAGGGGGTAAAATGGGAGTATGTATGCATTTATGTTGTCCTTCCTTTTCAAAATTTATGAGCTTGAGGCGTCAAGCGTCATGTACAAACACTACTTAAAAATTTCTGAAATACGGCCTCAAGCTTTTAAAATTTATATTTCATGATTTAAAAATATTTCCTTGATGAGTGACCAAGGAACGGACTTTTTTTAGTTATAGTTTTTTGATTTTCTATTTTACAGAAAATTATCTTTTTATTTAGGGTACTGTACTTTTTATTTAAAAGTTTGTTTAATTTTTTTTTACTTTTGTTTTATGTCTACTATTGCCCACGCGATTGATAGGTGCCGGATGGCCATTCTTGCGTGCTATATGCGTCTCGTAATTTTCTTTCGTGACACGTTCATTTCACAGACTGGTTTTCGACATTTTTGCGAGGTGAAAGAGCTGTCAGGACTTGATTCTCCTAGTAGAATCTCCTAGTAGAAATCCAAGTAGAGTTCCTAGTAGAAATCCAAGTAGAGTTCGCGGTGGTGGACGAAACGGTTTTCTCTGGGTTCTCCCGCCATTCCAACACAACATTCACTCATCATCATTCATCCCTCATCTCATTTGCACATCAACTCTCATCACCGTGGCTTCGTAAAAGTAAAGCACCTGAGCGCGCGGAGTAAACGGCGATGGAACGCTGCCTTGAGTAGTCTCCCCATCGATATGTCGAACGAATACATACATACAGGTGTTAATATTTAATTAGTCCCATGAATTAATCAATCAGTTCTGTAATTCTAATGGATTTCGTTTGAATGACATTATGTTTGAATGGACATGTTAGGCAAAATGCATGAAATTTCCTGCATTATGTTGCCAGAAATCCCCAAATTTCAGGTTCATTTATGATGAGGGTAATGCTGTCGAAAACGTGGTTGGTAATTTGAAAAATATTATCAAGGCAACAATGGGAAATATATTGTTATTAGAAAGTTTAAAGGTAAAGGAAAACATAAAAGCCACTCACATATTTGATAAAACTGTTTTGGTTTTCACTTTCGTGAGTTTCGTGGGAAATGGAGCGTTCTTTTATCTTCGGTTTACTTTGACCAATCGTTAGAAAGGAAAGGAAAATAGGTGGGAATTTTTATTTTGAATTTTGAACAACTTATTTACCTACTTCATATTGGCAAAACGAATTTTATTGGGTCATGCAGGTTCTATATGTTGTGTTGGTTAATTAGTACTCGTTTATTGTATTTGTTGTATGTACTCAGCCTTGGCACTTTGGTTGTAATTCTGCAGCCCCATCCTGGACCGGGTTTTTTTACTAGTTTTCCTTCGGGTAGAGGCGGATTTTTTTCTACAGGCTCTTGTCTAGCGGCGGCGTCTATTGAACAAATCAATCTAGAATTTAGAGTTATTTT
This sequence comes from Laupala kohalensis, assembly GCA_002313205.1. Taxonomy (NCBI): domain Eukaryota; kingdom Metazoa; phylum Arthropoda; class Insecta; order Orthoptera; family Trigonidiidae; genus Laupala; species Laupala kohalensis. The sequence goes on along the minus strand of NNCF01130543.1, from coordinate 203,296 downwards.
AATAGTTACGATTTATAAACAATATTTTCCGAATGATCCATAGTTTCGTGATGTACTCTATTAATATTATAACACGTTGCGAACCATTCGTTGTCTTATCTTAGTGGAGTAAAGCTGAAATGTGAAATCCTTAGTCTCTGCCTCAGGGCCCGTGATCGGAATTGATGGAGTGGTCCCTTTCTTGCTTCCGGAGGGTAAATTAGCTTATTGTCCTCCGTGTGGTCAAAAGCAGTTTGTAACTTTATTTTTGACAGTGAATTTAGTATCATGAGTCAAAACAAAGGACAGAAAAACAGTGTATGGTAAAAATGTGTTATTAGGGAGTTCAGTTTTCATTAATAGTGAAATGTATCGAGTTGATTGGAGTAAAATGTGTTGTTTCTTTTCTTGTTGCAGGTGAGTAGACGAGACATTCGGAGTCGCATGCTCTATTTGACGATAGATAGATGAAAGAAGTAAGTGAAATTGTTTATGAACGACGCATTCCGCCGGCTGCGTGTTCTGACGGCTGCTTTTCGACAGCCTTCTATTGATGTCGTGTATTAGCAACAATTCCCGAACACAACGAAACAATCCGTGCACCATAGTTGTCACTATCAACTGTCGAATCATTGAAAAGAAAGAGGCTCGAATATATTATACCCTACCCTCTTCTATGAGAACGCAACAAGGGTACGAACATGGAACGTGGTGCAGTGTGATCCGGTATCCATGAAATATGTTCTTGAAGTTTTGCAGTTTTACTCATATTAATATCAATTCAATAATCATTTATTAAATATTGAGTTGTAATTCGAATAATTTTTTAAAGGGAATATTATTTTGTGATGCATGAAATAGGCAACTCACATTTTATTGTACATGCTAGTGGTGCGGGTTGCGTTGTATACAAAGGAGATCGTAACAACAATTGAGACATGTCAGTGGAAAAGGGTCTAAGGCCCAATTTCACCAAGTTCGTTTAATGTCTTAAACGAGATTTTCTGTGCAGTAAATCGTGATTATCAAAATGCGCGTTCCACCATCTTCGATTTACGAGAAAATCGCGATTAACGCTTAAACGTTCGGGGACCCTTCGATTACCAGCGCAAATCGCGATTTTCTTCAGAACTGCGAGAAATATGGCGTCCATTTTGTTTGTTTGCTCGTAGCTCGGTTTATAGGTTATGTTCAGTGGCACGAGGGAGGCCCGCTGCTGCCTATGGTGTCCTTAGGTGGCGGTAGTGAGCAACATGATGCGTTTTCCTCCCGTCATTTGTCTTCAAATTACCCATAATGCACTGTAAAACTACTACCAACCCAGAGATTCTTCAGAAACATTGAGCAACTTAATCGACGATTAGTTTTGCTTGGTGAAACGCATAAAATGTAATCGCGATTCCATTTACCTAATCACGTTTAAGGAAATCGCGATTATTCTACATTTGGTGAAATTGGGCCTAAGTATATTTTTTTCTTTTTGTTCTTGAAAAACGTTGTCGTTGGCAACGCCATTGCTGTGGGAATCTAAGTGCCTTCTGTTGACAGTTTAGTTGCTATGACCGTCTAAATATAGCCTGGACGTATACATCATCGCAAGGCTAACGTGTACTGTGCAATCGGAGAAATCGAGATTATAATATAACTTTTTACTATTTTTGCAGTATTTTTTCAATACCTTTTTCCGTGGTATTTGGAGCTGCTTTTTTTCACAAGTAATTTCGAACGTTCTCCATATTTTAAACATTTGACGCTTAGAATTGTATCTACATAACACCTTAAATAAAAAAAAATGTTCTTATGGGGTCTTGTTGTATATTATATACATGCACGCGCAGTGCAATCTATATCTCCCATATGAAAATGAAGGGAGAATCCACATTTTACGAATATAATAAAACTAATTTATAGTTCAAAAGCGTTATGTAAACTTGAAAGAGAAAATGTTACGAATTTTAAATTGTAATCTTGTTATTGTTTGTTCTGTCTACACTTGCAACGATGTATGGGACAACCGATAATATCATTAATATAAATACAAAAATCTCGTTACTTATATCGAGATATTCAAGAAGCCGATACATAGATATAGCTATGATTATGTTTTTTTTGTATTGAAACTACATATGTTTTAGAGTGCTTTTAATCATAAAGTTGAAATGTTATTCATTTAATCAACCACTCAGTGAGAGCTGTGAACAACGAGGAATGAACAATCTAGTCAGTGTGTTAACATTAACAGTCCCCACGTTGTTTGAAAAGCAACGAAAACTTTTCTTTACGTTGAATAGGTAGTGTTAGCGAAATGAAATTTTTTAACGGTTTCGTTTTGTTGCGAGTGTAAAATTACCTTAGAACTGGGAAGTGTGTTTTGTCGACAATATTTCTAAAATAATTTAGTGATTTTGATTTACTTACTACATGTTATAATTATTCGCCTTAATGATATCCCTGATATGTATTGATATTATTTACGTCTACAATCATAATTAAATTGAATTATTAAATCGATCTTTTTTTGTAGACCATTATTTATTTCTAATATCACAACGTTTCATGAGCCAAATTATTATAAACGTATAATGTCAGAAATGTTACATATCAAGTTTACGAATAACACATTAAATCTACAAACTGACACTTGTCAATAATTTATTGTTGTTTACAATTATTTTTATGCTTTGAAGGTGATTTCAAATTATTTATTTTTTCCTCGTCATTGTTTTATTTGTATATCTAGTTAATTTGTTTTTATGCTTGTAACTAAGATAAAGTACACAGATTTGTTTATATGTCCACACACTAACGTTCGCCTGATGATGGCAGCAAGCTGCTGAAACGTGGAGATATTAGAAATAAATAATTTATCTACAAAGGAAAGGTGGATTATATTATTCAATTTAATCCCTGATAGGTGTTTGTTTGGCGTCTTTATAGATAAGGAAATGAAAATCCTTTGCAATCCCGTGATTTCTTTCGATGACTGCCCATCTGTGTCGCGTGAGGTGGAAGTCGCCCACGGACAGTGGGTGGGTTGGGTTGTGTGCGCGGAACGAAAGCGCGGCGCGGCGCTGCGCGGAGCCTTTNCACTATACTCAGAATAATCTATAGTTCGATAATAACTTACATGTAATTTTTTGCTTAAAATTACAAACATATTGACATTCTATTAGTATTATAACTCGCAGCCAACTTTTTATCTTATCTAGGAACTTTTGCTGAATTTTTTGAATCCGCCTCTGCCTTAGGGCCCTTGATCGGAATTGATGGGATGGTCCCTTGCTTGCTTCCGGAGAGTAAATTAGTTTTTTTTTTCCTCCACGTGGTCATACGCAGTTTGTACTGTTTTTTGACAATAAATTTATTTATTTACTATCATTTACCACACCCGAAGTTCCCCCCTCCCTCCTCCTTGTTTGTAATCTTTTTAGTGTTTTCTCTTACGTTAATGTTTAATCTAAACATTTTGATTATGTACTTTTTTTTTCACTATGATGCTTTTTTATTAAAAAAGACTTTTGCTTATTAAATATTTTGACTCAGTAGACTTTTTTATCATTTCATTATAAACAAGGTAGATAGTGCTCGTAGCTGGTCGTTAAGATTTAAAATAAGCGATTGAAGAAATTTGGTAAATGAGATGATAGGGAGACCTTATGAAATTGAAGATTGATAATATGCTAAGCTGATGCCATCCAAGAGAATGTTGAGGAATATTAAAGTACCACTATAATTCTATTTCTTAAGAAAGAAATAATCCCCAGTGCTCAGTTTTAAAAGGATTAATCAATTCATGCAGTAATTAGGGAATCAAAATATCAGAGGAGTAAATTCACATTATTTTTGTCATCTATTTTCCCGTTTGAACTCAGGTCGAAACGAAGTCAATACAGGATATTAGAACAATTCACAGTCCAAAGACTCACATTCTTGTTGAAACAGGACTATCACCCGAGTTAATCAAATCACTGTTATTGTTTTCTCTATTTTCATTTTAATTGTTTTAAATTGAAAATAGAGAAAACAATAATACGTAAGTAACATTTCAATAAAAAAATTATTTGAAGTACATAAGAGCACGTAAACGTATGAAGACCGAGCGTATGGGGTTTGTGGTTTATGCATCTCACCTCCTAAAGAATGAAATATCTTTCTGAAATTTCCGGTAACCGATATGAAAAGTTCTACGGAAAATTTTACTTCAAATCAAAGTAATCTTTCATCACTTTTGTGATTTAAAAGTCTTTCTTAAAAAAAAATAGATTTCTTCATAAGAAGCAATATATATCAATCATCAGTTATTGCAATTATTTCATTTAATTGTTCCGTGAGATTGTATGTTTTTTCAGTTGAAATCACAATAAGTATATATTACTCTGTTTATTTATGCAAATTTCAGATATTGTAGTGATTTCATTTTGCCTTCGCCAGTTCTGCCTTCTACAAAACAAACTGGTGTATTTGCTCCTGGGCATTAAATAACCGTCCGCACTTTAGATGATCGCTGAGTCGATTTGATGAGTTGCAGCACTATTTCGTAAAACTGTAAAGTTACACAGAGCTACTTAAGAAAAGTACATTGTATTTGGTGTTACGGGAACAATGTCTTGAAATATTAAATATAAAAAATGTTTTTTTATTGTGTTTTGGTTCTTTCTGTATTTCATACCACGAGAACAAACTGTGTAGGTGATGTCGCTTGTATTTTGCCGATCACAAAAACAAAGAAGGCGCCCATTCTTCCGCTTTCTTTGGATACGATACCTCGTTTGAGTTGCCAACTGCGCCTATTAAAAAAATCGCTGAAGAGCGTGAATGATGGAGGACAAACCGGTAGCAATATAATTAACGGAGTAAAAAAAATAATACTTCTCTTTTACTGAAATTCATTTCCATTACACCAGCAACGATTCGATAGGACATTTTTAACTCTCGTGGTATCTGCTATTGCTTTTGGAAGAAAACTATACAGAAGGGCTCCTCAATTACCCTTTTTGGCAAAGGGTAACTGAATCACTAGAAGAGTGAATATCACATTTCAGTGATAATCGTAATTAAAACACTACTTACCATTGAAAGTAATTACAAAACCTTACGCATTTAATTTGAAAATAAAATTTTTCAGACAATTTGTTTGCTAGTGCCATATAGTTACTCTTTGACATGTCGCGCGACCTGTCGTCTGACAAATCCCGATACATCTCGTATGAGCTTCATTCAGGATATACAAGTACATGACCTTAATACAAGTCGCAAACGCCCAGAACCATGGTCAGTACGCACTCCGCCATGTTTGTTTATATTCCAGCTGTGCTTTTGTAGGTTATACCATTGTTATATATGTTTCACATAATCCTGAATCTGAAGATTTGAGTAGTGTATATTATATTAATTGGTTATGTTTAGATTAGTTTATTTCTTTAGTAGATAGGTAGAATGCATTAAAGAGTGAATGATGATGAATGAAAGGCAAAAGGATAACGGGAGTACCCTGAGCATAGACCTGCCACGAACCTCGGTTTGTCCAACACTGCAAATTCTTCTTGGATCAAACGGGATTTGAACTAGACTCACCGGAGGTAGAAGGAAAGTGCACTACGCCAGGGGTCGCGTTAGCTTAAGATTACCACCATGTGTGACCGCAATGAATTAGCCACGCGTGCTCGCAATTTAAGTAGAGTAATTAGCCTCTCTCTAGTATTGAAGCTGGCGTAGATTACATCGGTTGGGTACGTACTTTGAAGTAGATATAAATTGTTTGTTCAAACTCCACATTTCGACTGATATTTTGGTCGTATGATATTTTGGTCACGTGATATTTCGGTCCACCCTAATTTTCACCAAATTTCATATTTTAAAAATATATTTTTTGGGTCGCTACAAACCATTAAACTTTTAAAATTTTAAAACTTAATAGCGATCCCTAAAATATATATTTTTAAAATCTGAACATTTTATGGCAGCCATACTTTAAGAAATAATAATTTTAAATAATAATATGTAAAAATTAATATAGATAGTAACATGTGCGTCATTGATAGACTTTCTCCTATTAATTTGAAGGTCAAGTTTGCAAAAAATGAAGAAGCAATACGAACTTACTACTTTGAGAGTTTGGGAAATGGGGAGACTCGGTTTTCCTAAATATCATACAAATAGTTCTTTGAATCGTCAAGAGCTGAAAATTGTAGTGTAAAAAAAGCTACTTTGTGTGAAGGTGAAGGGGGATGACATATGCTTTCGAAATCTATGAGACATTCTCCTGTGTGGCCGCCAAATGTGACCTTCAAACTATAGTTTGTAAAAATGTCTGTAAAATTCGATCATTAATTTGCTGAACAATGCAAGCTTTAACTCGCGGTATATGTTTTGCTTCATAGGGAAAAATATAAAGCCTATAACCCCTTTAGTTGTCAAGATTTTTTTTTCCATTTCTTTTGGTATGTGGTCTTCACAACCACGTCACCTACGATGTACTTATCGCCTCTTCAATGAACAGTCCTGAACTTATCCCTTACCAACCCCATCATACGACAGTTACATATTCTTTGAATTCATTGAACTTGGTCTTGTGCCTTATGATCCACAATCTTCAATAATGAATTTCGCGTACTTTCCGGTTCCGTCATCCGATTCATTGGCATTATTCAATTTATAGTCGCATTGACGACGTCATTACTAGCAAATTGTGAGGGAAGAGTATCCGAGCGAAGATCGGACGCCAAGATATTGGTCGTTCATTTGGCGAAGAGGACGCCAAGATATTGGTCGTTCATTTGGCGAAGAGGACACCTAGGTAGACTTGGCGCTCGCTCAGTTGACGGTCTCTGAGGTGTCTCTGTTATTCCTACCGAGCGCTAACTGCGTACCATCCACCGAAACGATATTACTTGTGCCACTCACGGATCGAAAAAATCATCCAGTAGCGGCGATTGGGAATCAAAAGTGGTAGTGGTGGGGTAAAAAATATGGGAAATATTTTTATTAATAATGCATTTTCTGCATATTTCCACTGAGTATGATTTAAATAATGAAATAAATCAAAGGAAAGACAATTGGTGATTACCACATCAAGGATTGTGTAATATTTTTTATAATACCCAGATTTAGGCGGTTAAAATGAAATGTTTATCTTTCCTTAAAAATGTGGCCACTGCTTTTCTCCCCATTTGCTATTTTCCCTTAGAGCCTCAAGTTTGTTTTCCTTTTCTCTTCTCTTCGTCCGGAGACTGGACTGGAAATATGTTATCAAGACTCCCATATGAAATTGTCGCAGAGACAATTGAAAAGAAGCCAGGGAGCTATGGGGTTTAACGACGCCTTGTATGGGTGGGTCATAGGCTCAGCCGATGAGCTAACGTATCGGACGAGATATGTTTCTAGAAAGGCCGAGAGTGAGATGATGTTCGCAGAAAAGTAGTAGTGTCATTCTTATCGGCTCCAACTCAGGATGCGCAAACTTTACTTGCCCCTAGATCCACGTCCACATGTAACCAGGGATGGGCGTTGCTTACAACTATCATGTTTTTTTCGTACGATTAATCCAATAAAAAGAATGGATTCTATTTAAACAGATACTTTTACGTATCCATAGTTCCACAATTTGTTCGATTACTAAATTATGTTCGTTATATTATGTATGTGAAAGCAGATCATCTCTTTCTTATTTGAAGGCATAACAAACGCAGAAAAAAAGCAATATACCCGATGTATCTAAGACGTCAACTAAAAACTTGAAAATCTAATAGTTTATTGCACTGATCAATTAATTTAGAACGATTCATCGTATAGTTTAATTACCGATTAATCCAAATATTTTTGATAATCTCACCCAGGGACGATTTTGCTTAGAGAGGGAGGAGTCTGGGGTGTAAGTAAAATAATCTCTTACTATTGTATTTTATTTAATTCAAAATTTGTATATTATAATAAACTGAGCTCCATCTCTATCATTGAATTATTCGATTGACGAATTATATCCTGAATCCCGAATGTAACTTATTTTACAGTAATATTTTATTTTTCATTTTAATATTTTAAGAGATATTTGGGATCCGGACCCCCGTCCTTTGGCTACATCCTTAGCCCATCCCTTGTTGTAATGTGTAGCCAATTTTTAAGGGTAGATGGAGTTCCTATGATCACAGCGCGGTTCAGAACAAATTCCGAAAGGGCACTGCTGACTTCATTCGGTGTGAATTTTAATAAACTCTCATAAAATTTGGAAATATTTGTTGACCAACATTGTATTAATCCTATTATTTCACGAGGATTGGTCGATGGCGATGAAATAAAACAGTATTAACTCTGTAATGTTTCGAATGTAATTACATTCTTCATCAGGGAATTCCATGATATTAAGAAATAATTTGTACAATAATAAATGGTTCTACAATATACTCCTCTCAACATTGTTATCTTATAAAAGAGTACCAAATTAAACATACCATTTTATAAAATGCTTCACTGATTCTCATGTCCATTATCTTCTGCAATCTTCAGGGCTCTTGCTTCCATAACAACATAACCATCTACATTTTTGTGTTAAATAACAAACATGTTGATATTCTGTTAATATTATAACACGTAGCTAACTTTTTATCTTATCTAGAAATTTTTGCTGAAATTTTTGAATCCGCCTCTGCCTTAGGGCCCTTGATCGGAATTGATGGGATGGTCCCTTGCTTGCTTCCGGAGAGTAAATTAGTTTATTGTCCTCCACGTGGTCATACGCAGTTTGTGACTGCTTTTTTGACAACATATTTATTTATTTATTTTCATGTGACGCACACTATCAAAAGATGCTATGATTGCAAACAATCCTTTATGTACCTGTTGCACCAACATTGGCGCTAACTTTAATTGTTTAATTATCACCAAATTACCATTGACTACAATATTCTTCAATATTTTTAACCATGCATTATTCTGTCTTGTTATGAACCAATGTCGTGAGATGTCACCTGCTCAACGTGCCTTGTTGCCAGGAATGGTGTGAGGACCGTAGCAACTTGTAGCGATGTGTCGTAAGCTCTGCCCACTTGACGCCCACCGAGCATACCTCTCTCGCCTTCTCTTTGTATTGCTAGAGTAAAGAGAAAGCACATGCTTCGATCACCGTGGACTCTCGAGTGATTTGTTTAGATGGGTGCGACCTTTCAACGTCTAAAGTCTAAAATATAACCTTACAGGTAGTATTTCACACTAGAGAATTGAGGATTCAACGCGGAAATTTTATAAATGGTCGGCATCCCGCTCCTTCCAGTTTGTCCCATAGGATAGAATAGGTACTCATCTTATAGTGGGCTGAGGTCGCCTGGGGGTCAGTCTATATGTTTGGGCGGGAGCAAATATCCCTCATAATCTCTCTCAGACTTGAACCCCCGTCATCGCGTTTACAGTTCTGCGCTCTACAAACGTGGATTTGTAGTGATCACTGAATAGTTTCGTGGTGGAGTAAGAAGTGCACTTCTGTGCTGACAGTGTACCTCACAATTTCTGATTCCCAGAAACATTGAAATTGACAAACGCTGCGCCATAAAAACTCGTATGTGACATGACGAAAACCGAAACGCTTTGTTTAGTGTAAACACTTTTATGTAAACAGCAGTGTGTACTTAAAAAAAAAAAAGTATTTGTAAAAGAGAGGGAAATGTAAGTTGGTGCTATTGAAGCTTCTCCATATGGATGGATAGGAGGAAGGAGGTGGGTGGTAGAGACTATTGTTAGTAGGTGGGTGGCTTAGCTGGGTTTACCAACAACTTGACCCACGTGGAGGAGTTAGTACAAGTAGTTAGAGTTATTGATACTCGGAGGAGCTGGATAGAGGAAGGAAAGTTTTCTTTTTAGTAGTCACAGTTATATGAACTGGGATATTAATGTCAAAAGCTACAAATTTTTTTCTAGACCCTTCGGGAATTGAACTCCGAGTGACTTTGTGGTGAGCAAGTGTGCTAACCCCTTTGCCATCTGAGGGGTCCTTCTGGTTATTTTGAAAACTGTACTGATGTTGCTATATGTTCGATTATTAAATTGGTCATAAAAATTATGCTGAAGGAAATTGTGCGCAAAGATAATTAACAAGCCCTCCCCAATCAAAATAGTGTCAGTATTAGCATCTGCGATAGATAATTCCGATAGAAAATTGTTTTGGTACCATTCGAGTTTATTCACTTCAGTTAGGTAAAAAGTATAATCGAGATCTGGGAGGTTTGGTGACGCGATCCGCGTAGGTCTATTTAATATGATTGTAGCTTCTTGGTTTTCCCAAAGCAAACATGTGAGAGAATTCTCTTAATTAAGTCTTTCGTTAGATGGACCATGAGTTTGCAATAGTCCTCCCCGAATATGCCATTACGATTTGGTCTTCTCGGGTATCTTCGGCTTTTTCCGGCTTGCTTCACATACGACATGGGTGGAGAAGCAAGTGCCGCGTGGAATGTGGAAAGTAAACATGTGTTATTTACTGAACACTGTGGCTTGGGGACGGGGTTCTCTCGCGATGGCCTGAAACGCTTCTGGGAATTCGTCTTTTGAATAACTTCAACTCACAACTCGTATGTTTTATTATTATATTTCTTACAAAAAGGGCTTGTGTGCTTTTTCTGTTTAACTACGTTCTAAAAAAAGTGTATTAGATGAATTTTCATTTTTGTGATGATAAATAGTTTTACTAAAAACACTTGGTTGATTAGCATGAATGCAAGCATGCCTTGCAGTATGACTTAGATTTTATCACTCATAGACCGATTAGGAATGAAATAAATTACTGCAAATCTAAGTAACTATTAATACTGTAACAAGTACGAAATATGAAACATATAGCTTTTCCACAACACGAAATTAAAATTGAAATTGGTGTATGTAGACTGGAAACAGAAGAATGTTCGTTCTATGGCTGTTATAAACCAAATTAAGAAGACAAGAACGTGTATCGGGGAGCAAATGATAACACTTAATTACGTTTGCATTACTACAGGATTACTAAGAAATTGTAAAATATTTTTCGGACGCATATGTTCTTCGAAATAGATATGAGATGGCGACGCCTTTTCTAATCAATGTGTGTCCATTTTAGAAAAGTTTAGCCGTAACAGTATGCGTGAGAGAGACATGGCCACAATATACGGGGAAATAAAGATGGGAGGAGTAACCCCGAAGTATGAACATGGCTAATAGATATAACTGCGCAGTCGATACGTAAACCAGAACAAGTAAATAGTGGCGGAAGTTCTCGAGATACCGAGGAAGGACCGTAGGTGGTATTCGAGGTCGTCCAAAGCCCCCAAAGCCTCTTTCGCCCACGACGCCGCGCCGTCGCGACGCCCACCCGACCAGCACCAGTGGTTGGTTGGTTGGTTGGTTGGCCAGCGCTGGAGAGACCCCGACGCGCTGTCGCCGCAGTCGCTCGCCTTCCTCTTCGCGGACGGTTCAGTGCAGAGTGCATCTCTTTCCTCTAAAGATATTAGCAGATGCAAGTGCTATTGGTCTTTGCCAGTGTTACATCTCGCTAATCCGACACGCCTTGAACGCCCAGATTACGCAAGGAACAGCGGAAAAGAACTTAGACGAGGGAAAGAAGAAACGTTCTTCGTTTATACTAGTGTTACTGCACAATCTCGCTAATCCGACACACTTCGCAACTCTCAAGAAATAGTGGAGGAGAAGTTGAACGTATAGAGACGAATGCCAATTCTTGATCTCGACACTGTTAGTGTTACACCTGAATCTCGCTAATCCGACACGCTTTGGAACACCGGGATTACTCGAGAAAAAGTGGAAGAGAAGTCTTTCTGTTATCCGTCAAAAGATCTCAGCATCAATTTTCTGTGATAAATTATGTATATTTAATGTTGTTAATGTAAGCGCTAGTCGAATCGAAGCACAACGATTGTGTGTTTGTGTATCTCGGTGCGTAGCGTGAATGTGTCGCGCGTGATTTGACGCGTGGCGTGCCAGTCAGTCGTTCGGGGTCCTTCTTCTTGTCACCGTCCACCGCCCTCGCCCAGTCGTGTCGGTGCTCCGCCGCGCTCGCGCCGTAGCTTTATAAATAGCATCTGCGCTTCTCGACCTCCTCCTCCTCCTCCCCTCCGCTCCCCTCACCCGCGCAGTGCTTGGGTGCGGACGCCGCCGTCACAGAGCAGCAGCCAGCTCGCCTCTGTTCGGAAGCTCGTCGCCGGTGCGCGGGCGTCAGCTCTAAGCAGTCGGCTCGGAAACCGTCGCGATGGCCACCTCGTTCGCCCGCGCGCCGTCTCCGCGTCTCCAGCAACTCATCATGAACCAGTACTACTATCAGCCGGGGCGCGGCACCTCACCGCCCCCGCCGCCGGTGCCGCCCCCGCCCGCGCGCTCGTCGCCGCCGCCCCCGGCGCGTCCGCCCCCGCCCTTTGCGGCGTCACCTTCGCCTCCGGGGCGACCGATTCCACCCCCGCACCATCTGCCGAGAGATCACTACCTGTGGCAGCGGTACTTCGGTGAGTGAATGGTGTTCGTTTATTATTATTATTATCATGAGAGGCATCTTTGATTTATAAATGGAGAGTGTATGGATACACGAGTTATAAGAACGTGACGTATGATTTGTCTTGTGTGATTTAGTTTAAGAACACTAAATAATCTTCGAGTAACACATGAAACTATTCATATTTAACACAACGATTCGTATTACCATTTGCCGAAGCAACAATTCATAGTTATTGTAAATTGATATTTACCGTCCCTCCGCCCACCATTTCACTCCCTAAATTCTATCTGCTTCTTTCATCACATTATGATTATATTTTTAATCGAAAACTTAACTTTTTGGAACGTGTTCATTCATTTGGATGTTATACGTCACTTTAACTTGACGTAGACAGTCTTATGTGTCAAATTTGGACTGAAAGATAATGTGAATGACATTTTGGGTTGTTAATCAGATACTCCTATGTCACATCCATACTGACCTCACTGACAGTTCGTTTTTCTTGATAATGAAACGTCGCATGTGGTTGGTTAATGGCAGTGAGGCGAGTGCTTTAGCTGAAGACTGTGGTTTCATATCCGCACAATGCATCGCTGTTTGTTCCTGTGATTGCATCTCGTTCTCATTATATCACTCCTCATTGTCCTCCTTACGAACATCAATTTCCTTTCATGGAGTGGACCAAAGTGAACCGAAGAGGGCGTCATCGTTGAGTTCCACGTCGTCTCATCCGCTGCTCGCCTACGTGTGTGTTTGACGGATGAACGCGTGTTTTGGGAATTCGAACAAGAAAACGCGTTACAGTAATTCCCATGACATTTTCGATTAACTTGATTGGCAGATATGATGTACGAAGATAATTTGTCTCTGATTAGTTTGAGAAGTTTTGGATGTGTTTCGGCATTTGAACGATCGAAAAAGAGTGAATGTACACCGAAAATACTTAAGATTTATGATATCTTTCTCCTTAAGAAATTAATGAAGCTGTGATGCATTTCGACTTCTGGAGTCATATTTTTATCTCCTCCGGAAACCTATTTTTGCTTATGTGTCAGTGTCAAATTTGACCCAGTTCTGTTTACGTACATACATACCTCAACGAGCGTGCTTTTCTCTGTCTTGTGTGAAATCGTCATTTCTCGCAGAGAAAATTATCAATTGCTCACGAACCTCGTTGGTCCGTACTTGTCGGTATAAGAGTGATCGAGAATTATGTAAAAGCTGGACACGAAAAATAAACGTCTTCTATATGGAGATGAAGCTATACACGCATATTTACTCTGAGAATTGAAGAAATAAAAGAAACGTAGATAGGGAATCATTAAGCGACTAAGATGCACAACACAGGTGACTCAATGTCACGTGGTCTTCTTGTCATCACAACAATTTTCATGGGTTCCACGTATTATTTTGTTTTGTGTAACCAATTTGCAATATTTAATCGATAATAACCGATGAAATAAGCAAAGATTTAGAATTAAGTAAATATTTCGCTATATAGCACACAAACGAATGCCTTTAAAACGATTCTTAAGTTGTAGAGAATAATTGTCAATGAAAAATATACTTTAATAATAAAACAGATTCGGATACACCAGTCTCTCTGCGTAAAACGTGTGTGGAGAAAGTCTATTCGTGGTGATTGCGTGCTGTGCATTAGCATTCAGGGCGCGCGTGGATGCTTTTGGTGGAACCTTAACGAACTGCCTAAAAGAGAGACAGGTTACGACCTGATAATAGCTTGAATACTCCAGGAATGGTCTTGAAAAGGAATTTTCCAGCTTGAATTTTCAATGCAGCACAAGGTCTTCGGGCTATTTATTTCTCATCATCCGGTTGAATCCGTACCTAATGAGTCAGTCAGTGGTCTAGTGGTAGGGTCATCGCTTCCACGTTCCCGCTGAGCGGTAGAGCGTGGGTTCAAACCCTGCTCGGCGGCCTAACTAGATGAGGTTTTCAACTGGGGTTTCCCTCACCTACTCCAGACAAATGTCGGTTCGGTACCCAACATCTCTCCCTCTCAATCCCCTTACCCAAGTCCAACGGTTAGGTAAAAAAACAGACCTCATGGTCTGAACCCCACCAAAAGGCATTAAATAAATACAATCAAAATACGCATTTAACAACTCTATGGGAAAATTCCTGTTGAGCAAAAAATATTTAACACGAGTCGGATTAATGAGAACTTCGTATATTTCGTGTGAACTGATAATTTAATGGCGTATCTAAAATCTCAGGTCAATATGAATTATTTCAAGGTTTAATATCTACCTTGACTTGGATCTAACTTTCCTTGTGGGTAAATCCGGTGGTGTAAATAGGTCTTAAAGTCCGGTCTTGTGGAAGATTGCAGAAATGACAATGGTTCCCAAATCTGGAAAACCACTTGAGAAACTGCTTTTTTTGACAATAAATTTATTATTTATCTTATAGGTCAATATCTCTGCTACCTGTGACGTATTATTTAAAATACTTCCAAGATCTCTCATGAAGGAGAAGCAAGAGTTTTCTTAATGTAGAATTGCCTTGGAAGAGCTTTCGATTATAAAATTTTAGTGCATCGTATACCATTACATATCGTTGAAAAATCTCTGGTAGAACAGAAAATATGCTGAGCCGGTTTCTCAGATATGACCACTGCATCGTTTGACATGGTCTAACAGGGTCTGGATTGGAAGCTTTGAGAACTTATTGACGCATGTCTTAACTTCTCATTAATTACCTGTTTGTCCGTTATTGGAGATGTTTCAATTGTCATTTGTTTATTCTGGAAATATACAATTAGAGGATAACTTAAAACTCTCTACGCTTTCTCCCGGTGTTCCTCAAGGCAGAATCCTAGTATCTATCCTGGGAACAATGTACTGTCCCCTGGTCTATCCTAGGATTTAATGTACATGGCTGATATACCAGAATTTAATGACAACCTTTGAATGCGTCACAATTCATTTTGACAACAAGAATAGATATTGAGACAAAGGACAAATCTTGATTGGAGTAAATAAATGGCTTGCTAATTTAAATTAAGAGAAGTACTAACACATTAATTTTGCCGATAATAAAACAGGTTATATACGTCTGCCAATTAATTAGAAGATTATTTAATATGTTAATGATTCTAAATATTTTGAAATTGTTCTGAAGTGAAAAAATCTAAACTTTAGTGAAATGCCCGTGCAAAAGAAATACATGTAATNTTTAAATTAAGAGAAGTACTAACACATTAATTTTGCCGATAATAAAACAGGTTATATACGTCTGCCAATTAATTAGAAGATTATTTAATATGTTAATGATTCTAAATATTTTGATATTGTCCTGAAGTGAAAAAATCTAAACTTTAGTGAAATCCCCTTGCAAAAGAAATACATGTAATAGGAATTCAGTTGAGGAGAACGTATGTTTTTAGGAATTTTAAGTTGTCAAATTACAATAATTCTTTCCTTTTTAGGAAATTTTTGAATTATGTGGGATCTATGGATTCTTCTCGTAGGGTTGTACAAAGAGAACAAAATAGGAATATTATTCAGATTTGAAAAAAAGGAGAGAAAAAAGAACATAGTAGGACTCTGCGTTGTCTACGCACCAAGCTAAAGTTACAATGAAGACATTCATAAAGACTCGAAAGTGCCAACAGTTAGTGTCAAGCTTGCCTCCAAATACTCCCAAAGACTTTGAAGATGTGTAAACTCCGAATCGCAACGTTTGTTCCGCACAAATTACTTTGTTCTGTCAGAGCCTTTGAACAGGTCAGTGACTTTTGAACTAGTTTAGCTTGCTGTTATAAGATAAATTCAAGAATATGACTAACAAAATGTGAAGCACATTTTGAATACAATTCTACTTAAGTGTTTTATTAAAAAAATAGTTACAATTCTTAAATCAATAAATTTTATTTCTCGTATTTGGCTTATTGCTGTATTGCGTAGGCAACCCTCAATGAGATCGTGGGTACACATGCAGTTCATAAGCAATATATTCCCTGCCACCGTTTCTTGGAGTTCAGTGCCAACTTCGGTTAGGTAAGCATGATAATTGCCGGGAAATGAATCCAGCTCTATTCAGGCGTCACTTCCATTAGCTGCTATAAAAGAGATTGAAAATATTTGGGGACGTAAGTGAAATGTGGGGTGAGATTGAATGGAGGAAACATTCATGAAAACGTAAATGAATAATAAATATGTAGTCTGTTTGACAGCGCGTATCGTCCTTGCAGAATGTGCCTCGTACGTTCAAGAACTCACACCCGATGTGAAAAATGGAATGTAACCATTTCATCTAATATTGTTCGATCTTATGCTTCTTCTAGTCATCTACAATTAATATTTAATTATTGACTTGTCCCGACGAGAGGGGGGGCAGCCTGTGCTATAGCCCCAAGGCCCGGGACCCAATGGGGGCCCGGCGCAACAGACCCTTACATTGTAATATTTGCTCAAGTATAAAATTTATTATGTACTTATATTTTATTCTCGGGAATGACTCAAAAGGTTTTTCTGAAGTCCAAAGATTAAATATCTTCTCTCCGAGTTTAATTGTCTATCGTTCAGAAGGAATTCTCCTTGTGCGAGATGAGAACTGGCTAAAATCTCTTGAACCTTGGGTTGCCACTTCCTTCCTATCTTCTCGAATCTGTCCGACTTTCGGGTTACTTTTCCGTTCCGCTTTACCCAGTTATCGCATATGTCATGTCACGCAACATTTCACTAAATTGTTGAAATATTATTTCTTTTTAGAGAGACTTCCTTACCGACACTTATGTTGGTTTCTGGTTTCGAATTTTTAACCCCCCCGCACCGAATCGAAATCCGAGCTCTGTCTCAGGTTTTAATTGGTACTAATAAGAACTTTATAATTACGGTATATGCGTGCAGCGATACACACGTCGAAGTGTGTAGTTTAGATGTAGTGGAGATAGGGATGTGTGGGGGAAGGGGGTGCGGAACAATTAGTCCCTGGAGACCGTGATTTGCGTCCATGGCCTTGTTTTGACATTTTAAAAATAAAGTATGTGGCATGTAACGTGTGTGTCTTCGCATCCCGGGACTGCCCCTCATGAAGTCAAGCCCGGAACGTTGCTGGGAGTAAATTGTCGTGAGGAAAATTTGAAACAAGACGACGGACTACGTCCACGCAAAAGGTTTACCTCAGTTGTTTTCAAAATTTGCTGAAAATTCAGGAAGGAGTGCCAGCGCATACCCTGTTCTCAACATGGTGTTTTTTAAATTTACATCTTTATTGGCAACCTCATTGACTAACTGGCACATGTATTTTCCAATTTCAATTGTTTTTCTTTAGTGCAACATTATTTTTGTGAGATGTATAATTTGCGAGTAATATGAGAACCGTGAGAGGTAACACGTGTAAGTTGATACAAACTTAAGTAAACAGATATTTAATGAAATCGCGTGCGAATACTTTACCAATTTTGGAATGGAATTTACTCGTAACTAAAAATTTATTTCTTAAAAAAAATTTATTTTAAATTTTATTACTTACAAACTTTCTCCATTTGCTTTATACGTATGAGAAAAGTGTATTTTTTGTCGGCTGTATAAAAGTGGCAGTTTAATCACGCAACTTGCTGTTAACTTTTAATATCAATTAAAGTTAATTGCGATTACTTTTTAATTGATTCGAAACTTGATTAATTCTGGGCGTGACTTACTATTGAGGCGTTTCCAATATTACATGTGTTGCTTCCGTATGTTGGAATACGGTCGTACTTGACACCATACCGAGTCATTAAGAAATATTTGTGATGCCTACTAAGGAGGCGTGTGTTCTGAGTTGAAACTTTGATACAATTTCATCTTTACAATGAATTGTTTTCTTTTTTATCACTTTTGGATAGCCATTTTTTCTGCTGTGCAATACAAAATATATTTAAATATTTCACATTTCTGCGAAACACATTGGGGCATTAGCGTCTACAAGGGTTCGAGTAAAGCACGGTATGGACAATAGAGGTTCTCATACGAGACGAATTGACCTGTTCCAAAGACGATGCACTACTAACCAACGTGTCCTGATGCATTTTGACGCGCTGAATCCGAATATGGGGCCGAAACCGCTTCATCGCCCTCCATGCAGCCCCTTAAATGCAGAAAATACGAATTTTAAAAAAACTGGGAAGGATTTACGGAACAATTTTGAATTCGGATTTTGAATTTTACAAAATACATAAGGATACATATCTTTAGTCATCGGAACATAGTAAATTTTGTGTGCGCGCGAGCCTGTGTAATTTTTGTTTCGTTATTATGATTGACTTTCATTAATCGGTGTTACAAGTTCGTATGTAACAAGTTTAGTTTTGACAAGTTCAAATTCATTATGATCCTTCCTTGGTTTCGAAAAGAAATCTTGAAGAGCAAAGCAGGTGATGAGTCCATCGTTTGTTATCGATTGATCGAACTCCTTGTGAATATTCCGATGCGGTTTGGTACATAAACAAATACATTGTTACTTACATTAGTCGTGAAAGGAACACAAGTGTGGTACGTTATGTGATCTCACTAGACTTGGACCTTAGGGCTACTAATACTATTGTTATGATTAATGTCGAATTGTTAATGTTTTTAATAGTTAAGGCTAATTAGCAATATCTTCGGAATAATTTAAGATTTGTTAACAGTACCTTTTGTAAAATAATTAATATTTAAACTATTGAAAATAAAATTTGCGAAATACTTTGCGGATATTTCAACATAAAGCTAACTATTTTCATTCTTTCTTAAGGTCGCGCATGTCATGATTTTGTCTCAAATTCTATTAGACAGTTTGATAGATAGTGGTTTATTCTTTCGTTTTAAAAAAATGAGGACTTTTCAAAGACAGACGCCAGGTCGTTTATACTACGTGAAGTTCACGTGTAGCATTTTCGAGCGAATTGCTTTCTAATGACTTCTTCATATTCCATCAATGAATTCTATCACGGGAGTCATTTCGCAACTACTTCGTCTTATACACAGACACTTCATATTGGAACGAAAGTTTTGTAATAAAAATATTTATTAAGACAGAACATGATTAATATACTATAATAGGTAATCGATTCTCACAATTGATTGCAGGCTACTTCGAAATCTTAAAGTGCATAAGTAGGTAATATAAAAAGAAATGTGAACATTAGATCTTATTCAGAGTATCCCAGAAATGTTGCGACAAACCTCTAGGGGAGGTGGGGCAAGTCATCAGGATTGAGAATTGCATAGCAACCCGCTAGGCGGTGCTGTACACGAGAGTACTGGAGGGGAACGTGAGGATTCCCTGATTCTAGCGCTATCCAGCATACGAGGAGCATGGAACGGTATACGAGCGGAGGGATTGAAGACATGCACTTAATGTACGGAATAGCTGAGTGCAATCGTCTGCGCAATCGTCTGCGCAGCTGCTATAAAATCATAGAAACTTTCGGTGTATTCCAGCGTGTCGGGCAGTCAAAGCGCCGTCGGTGTAGGCATGCGTGGCGTCTGATGGTGCGAGCTTCTACCATCTGTTGTGACATTAAAACTGTATTCATGCCGTACACCATTTGTACTCATCATGTCCAATAAATGTTTCAAATGAATCACTCTTTTGTTTCCTTTCCGATCTTCGACCTCTGCTACCACTTTCCCCTGACGTTTGCGGTCATGGGTTGCTACGCAATTCTCAATCCTTATGTCTTGCCCCACCTCTCCTAGAGGTTTGCCGCAACATTTCTGGGACATCTTATAGAATTGTTTATACAGCTTGTAAAATGCATTCTCAACATCATCACAACGGTTCGTTTCATTACGTCACTACTGCTAATTTATATGGTTTTTCATGAAATGAAAAACAAAATTCTGAGTTTTATTTCGATGTGTTATCAACTGCAATGACGTCTTCGTTCATGTGGTAGAAGAACCTCAGAATAAAAGAATAGGAACTTTTTTTATCTGGGATTCCTCTTATAACTGACGGAGATAATCGAATTAATCCTCTTGTGACCCGAAGTGGATCTGGTATCTATAATAGCTAATATGTCAACTGACATATAAGTGCAATTCGGTATTAGTTAAACATAATGCTTTAATAGAATATATTGTATAGAATGTAGAATGATGCATTAACCGTCCTCTTCTATGTTCTGAGTAATCTTACGCTGCACGGAAAACTGCTAGCGCCAGCGCTGGCGAGAAACGATATTACTCGTGAGGAGGCTGCAGACTTAATGCAACCTTCGGCTTGTTTCCTGTGGGCGAAGAACTCGCCCATTTAAACATTTGCTGTATTTTAACATAGTACATTTGTCCACCCACAGAAAAAGATGATAGTTCTGGCGAGGATATGCAATTGAAGAAATTTCTATTGGTCATAGTTACTTGCAAAGGTTTAAAAGGAGAGATGACGGGAACTGGTTGCTTAAAAGGAAAGGAAACGGTGGTGCATGTAATTTGGGAATGTGTGTTGTATGGACAGGAACAAGGGCAGTGTATTGCTGAAATGAAATCTAAGAAGCGGCATACACGGCATTGTCCCAAACCTGTTGCAGTAGCGATCACCCGGTCACACAACATTTCACATATCTAGCGACGATTAAGTATTTTAATATTTAATTTATACGGTGGGCCTTAGAAAAAAAAGCTAGTGGAGGCTTATGAGGTGTGGTGCTGCAGGAGAATGTTAAAAATAAAGAGTAACTAATGGGGAAGCGCTAGAAAGGGTCGACGGGGAGAGGAACCTTTGGAAAACGATTCAAAGGAAAAGAGGCAAATGGATTAGCTAAGGTTAAAACGCGTGAAGGCGTCCTTACAATTATACTGGAAGGGACGAGGAACAGAGGGCGACCAAGACTAAAATACGCAAAACAAATTATGGACAACGTTGGGACAATATGTTCGACAAATAGGTTGGCAGAAGTCAAGGAGACGAATCGAAAGCGAACACGAACTGACGGTGGAAGGAAGCTCTATGTCTCATTCTATATTTTATTTGTTTGTTTAATGTCTAATGACGAGGTCTGCGCTTCCATCTAACAAAGACTTCCGGGTGAGGGAATCGGGCAGGGGATATGTTGGGTTGCAAGGAAACATGGAGCTGAGTTTGGAGTCGGTGAGGGAAATCCTCGTCTAGGGTTTGAACCTGTGCTCTACCGTTCAGCGATGACGCTTCCACAAGTACACCGCTGCCGGTATTTAGTATGAGAACACTTTTGGTTGTTGTGCAAGTTGAACCCCAATCATCCTCAGGTACAAATCATGGTGTACGTGTATTGTATTCTTGACAGATATTAATGTTGACGTTCTAGAAAGACTGGATCGATAAACAAATCACCTTAGGCGTCTGCCACAATCGTCTTCTATGAGTGACATCGATGTCCATATATCCCTGTATGTATGTCTCTCGTAAGTGCCACGTTCCTCGTTGTATCAAGTACAAGCTTGGATCGTATTTACTCTGACTCATTGGTTGTTTAGTTTATGTTGCATACTCTGTCTCGATGTTGGTATTGCTCTTTTGAAATGCATCTTGGTCTTGCAATTTTTTGCAAGAACCAAGACCAAGAAATCCAAGCATACATGTGCATCAGTATGCAGTATATTCGCTTTGATGCTAGAATACGACCGTGAATGTTCCATTCGAGTCCGAGGAATGCAAGGGGCAAATTTAAATGTTAACAGCGGTTTTCTGGTGGCAGCGTCTTCTCTGCCACGATATCGCTGAGCGGGAGAGCGCGGGTTCAAACCCTGCTCGACCGAACTAGGTGAGGTTTTCAGCTGGGGTTTCCCTCACCCACTCCGGACAAATGTCGGTTCGGTTACCGTAAATTCCCATCCCGATTCCCTCTCCCAAGTCTAACGGTTAGGTGGTCACCCAAGAGGTATAAAATAAATGAATAAATAAATGAAGTGAAAGCCGTGCCGCGCTGCGAGGTAACCAACTCGTGTAATAACATGCAACGGGTGACATACACAACGAGTATTGTATAGAGCATGAAATGCACGTGGTTGTAAGTATGGATAAGTAATTCGGTAATCCCAGATAACGTTTCGTATTATATATCCCGTGTAAACCCGGATCAGTTTTGTGTTACGAATTCCGTGTGAATTCCTTAATAATTCTTGGTTATACGGTATTTTGCGCTTGATTGATATTTTTAAAGAGCTACTTAAATTATCCCTTGGTCTGTAGGGTGTGCAGTAAGCGAAAGGTCTAATCTACTCGTAAAAATCCAAAGGCGAGTGGGTTGCTCGGTGCCGGATTGCAGAATGCCGGATTAAAGAACTTACTGCTCATTGTAATAGCCTACTGTACCCCGCTTCTGCAGGGAGATTTTTGTCTTGATACAGTGAACTCTCACTGTAGTCAACAGTATTACGCGTACATTTAAAAACACGTCTGGATATTTTGATTTGTTCTTCAGTTATAACAAAATACGAAACGTGAGATGTGACACATTTCATCCTAATTCGTTTATTAAATTAGGATTTTCAAAACATCCTCGCTTAGTTAGGCTTTCCACTAAAAACCCAACGTGCCGTTCAAATGTCAAAATTCCAAACTATACGTATTTATCTTTGCTCTAATGAAGGCATCAGTTAGTTAGGAAAACGTATCAAACATTTTCGCCCATTAAAAACTGAAACATCCAACATTCCAGTAATTTTTTTGTTATATAATTTAATATAATTTACATTCAATCACAGAGAAATCAATCATTTTACTTCGTAAAATATAGTGATAATATCGATACTTTCAAAAATCACATTTCAACATATTTCAACCTTTCAAATCAGAGTTTCCATTTCTTCTTTTGAGAAACAGAATTTCAGAAAATTCTTTACAATATAAAAGAAACATCTCGTCAAAATGTACATCCTTTATACAGTTCTTTTCTCTTCATGGTAATGAACAAGCTGTTTTCTCAATGGTGTGTCGAACGACAAAAATAATCAAAATTAACTCAGCAATTTCTGTTACCCGATTACTTATCTGGAAGTAACAAAGACAGATATTCCACAAATGTCTCTGGAATGCAACTTCGAAACAATTTCGAGATCGGTGACATCGGATGCTTTCGAGCAGGGGTTTACAAAACGCTCGTCGTGCCTTGGCATACTTCGCCATACTTCTCTAACATTTTTTTCCCATTATAATAATAAGAAGAATTCATTAATCTGCAACTGAGCAATGCTCTGTGGTAGATCGAAAAGAAGACGTAATGAGAGTATACATAATACGATAATAAGAAATTAAACGAATCTTCGCCCAAATATCTGTAAAATATAAAACACACACGGAATAAAATGCTTAAAAAACTAGTACACAAGAAATGAGAAAAAATTAATTATCTACATGAGGCTCACATGTGCGTATATTCACATACACAAACATATTTTCACTTACAGATACAGACACATACTCATACGTACAAGCACGCTTCAATATATACACATATATCATTGTTCCGACGGCTTTAGGCCTTTAACATAAAATATATTGGTTTTCTTCCTTTCTGTACTTCTACCAGTAAACATTGATAGTTGTTTTATGTTTGTATGTATCTCGTTTCGGCCATCTAAGGACCACGAATGACTAGTGCTAGTAAAACCCGGTTTTTGTGTGAGTTTACTCACTATTTTACATCGTGAATTTTACCGATATCGGAGGAACGGCGTCTAAATAGGATCCAGATTGCTGTATCCGAATATTACAACTGCGGTTGTTAGTCGCAGAGGGTGAACTTTTCATACATCACAACTATTTAAACTGAGACATGGAAATGAAAAGCTACAAAATTTATCTTGCCCCACCTGGGAATTGAACCCGGGATGACTTGGTGACGATCTGACACCGTAGCCATGGGGGGGATTAGCCATAGTTGTATTATATAAGTTTTATTATATCAGTCAAACGTATTTAGAAAATATAATGAAAATTTTACTGAACTGTGTAATAAATGATTTTCAAAAGGGGTACTGCCCGAAGTGATGTGTAGATCAAGAAAGTCGTAGCTCTAATGGTTTGGAAAACAGCTGCTTGTGAGAACATTTCAAAAAAAGAAAAATGCCCCGAATTTTTGTTGTTCTGGAATGTGGTGACATCATTAATCAAATGGATGTATCGTTAGAAAAAACACTTACGGAAGTCATGCTGAATGTCCGAGAGAATTTTTGTAGGAATGGAACGCCCGAAAAAGTTTTAGAAACAATTTCCTGGGTTTTGTGTAACTTCCCGACACGATGTCTCGAAACTGCCACTGAAAAGGTCATCGGTCCCTCGATGCTAAATCTCGATTCTGCAATCTCGCTTAAGAGATGAGGAAGTGTCTCTAGTGCCGTGTTTCTCGAGCGTCTGTAGCACACGAAGCGACTCTCGCTGCTACTTCGACTTCCGACCCTCCGAGATGGTTATGGGAGTCAATGAAGCGATGACACATTCACCAAAACTAAAAAACGTGGGAGCAAAGAGCATTAATCATTGCGCCTAAAGTAAGGCCGACTGATGAAGTGATTCATTAGTTACAATTCCTCTGTCGCTTGGTTTTCTGTTTCCTCATGTATGTATTCATTTTATTTTATTATTCTATATCTACACCTGAGTCATTATGTGGAATATGTCTCATCCATTTTTAGCTTTAGGGAGCTTTACCACGTCCCAACCACGTGCTCTTTTCTTTCATCACGTCACGTAGTGTACATTATCTTCTAGCATAGTTTTCAAAATCGGTTTTGAATCCTTCGGTTCATATCTGTTTCATATTTTCTCTATTGTCTTTTCATTTCCTCTTGTTGTACAATGTAGTCTTACCTTTCTTCGTCGTATAGTGAACAGTCCCAGACGTTTCATCGCCATGTCCACAAATGCAATCTGTCATTTCCCTATCCTTCTCAAGTTCCCGTGGCTGTCAAAATTTACTGGAGCCGTTAGGAACAATTTCGTATCTTCTACATACAATCTCAAGACAACATTACATCTTCCATGTGTAGTCCAAGTCACGAAAGCTTGCAAAAAACAATTCGATATGTCTCGCTAACGCAGAATGTTAACTTCTACGAAATAAACCCTCGAAACACACTCGCGTTCGTATAAAAAACTGTAATGTCACCCGCATCGTCTGATGTTGTGTGAGGTTATATCCCTGCTGCTTCTTAGATGTACTAAGTATGGAGTTAACTGCTCAATTTTTTTGGCTCAGTGTATCATTAATATGTTTTGCTTACCAAATTATGGTATCGTTTGAGATTTTATTCGTTTCGTGTGTATAAATTATGTTGTTGGGATTATTATTCCCCTGTATTCTAGGTAACGTGAAGCCTAATTTTATGGGTGTATATAATGATTGAGATATGTGGCTCATTTTATAAGTTCGGGCCAATTAATGTTTAGCCCAATTGGCTTTTTGGACCCTATTGTTTTCTTTGTTTGAAGGGACTATGGCAAAATTTTGGATCTATTGATTACTTGGTTTCTAAAATAGATTCTTGATTGGAGAGGGAAAAATCCTTGTTGGCGTGTTACCGTGGGGGTTCGCACCTCGCCTAAGGGTAGTCGCCTACACCGAAGTGCTTCAGATAGACCCCTATAGCCTCTAAATGTACTATGGGGAGTGTGGTCATTTCTGGTAGACTATAAAATCTCTCCTGTCTATGCTGGTTGCTGGAAAATTATAATTAGATTCTATATATTGTTATCAAGTGGAGGCGTCATGGATTGCCTTCACTAAGATTTATTCTATTTTAGATCCTTCACTATTTTATTCTATTCTAGTTATTCTAAATTACATCTTCTTGTCAATTCAATCGTCCAATAACTTTTATGTTTGATTACAATACCTAGTACCGAATTGTTTATTTGCATCATTGGCACATTTTAGCGTCCTACAACACATTGAATTAGATGGAGTCCGATATTGCTTCAGTCATTTCCAGGAATACGTATACGGAAAGACAAGCTAACTGCTACTAATGTAGGGAAAATGTATTCAATAGAATTGACATTGAGCCTCATGTAGATAATAAATTTCTTAAATCTAATTTCTTTCTCATTGTGACCATGTGTAGTAATTTTCTAAGCATTTTATTCAGTTTGTATGTTTATTTTATTGATATTTTTATAGATATTGTTGTTTTGTTTTTAACCTCGTATTATTGTTGTATGTATGTATTCTTTTCTATCTGCCACCGAGCATTGATCACTAGCAGACTAATAAATTATTATTATTATTATTATTACATATTTAAGTACAACGTGGAACTTCTATGAACGGATTCTTCTCAATAGCGGACTCTTTTTGAATCCGTCATTATATTCTACGTTGATCTTCTCAGAAGTGAATACTTTTCAATAGCGGACAAATTTTTAAGTCCCTTGAATGTCCGTTATAGGGAAGTTTAATAATATCTGTAAATAAGGAACGTTATCACGAAATATCATGTAAAATAACAATAAAATTGTGCTATTTATGTCCATTTCTTTAATATAATTTACGATTTTAAGAGGAAAGTTACAAATACTTTGGGAAAATTTTAAATAAAAATAAAAACCGCTTACAAAAGTGAGTATTTACTTTTAAAAATCTACAAGTTCATAACAACACAATTGACAAAAACCCAACAAAAACATGCATCCCACAATCACGATGGCAAAGACAAGAACAATGGCGCTCACGTGCGAGAGATGTTGGCTCTACTTTTGCACCCGAAAGTACTCCAAACTCTAACGGGGAAACATTGAATCGTTGCGAATCGATGGAGGATGATTGCATTGGCCAATCCGTGCACTAACTTCAAACTAGTGTCACGGGATGTGAATAAAAATAAATCAATAATTGAGCGTGAAGTAAGCTGGTACCACGCGGAGGACTAATAACTAATTGACTGCATCTACTTTACACTGAAGTTACAAACTCCGGACTTTTTCTTTCATGTTTCTCTTTCTTGGGTCACATTTCTTCACTGCAGAGTTTGCTCACTACGACTATATTTGTGTTTGCTTTACTTAGTGCACTGAAGGTATTGCAATCGTGATCATTTTAGATCGCATAACTTTGGAGAAACTAATCTTTTTGCGTGTCTCTGTGCAGCGATTCTGAAAAATATGATAAATTTTATTTCATATTTCGTTTTCAGAGTAGTATTTGCTTCTAGTCCATGCTCTGATGTAAACTATTTTATAACTAAACTATTTTGTTCCTTTTCCATGCGTCTTGATTTTGCTCCTTTTTATTTATAATAGTTTATTTCTAACTGTACGCAACCTTGGCACTTTGGTTGTGTACATTATCTCTGTAGTCCCATCCTGGCCCGGGTTTTCCTCCGTTTTTTCTCAGGGTAGTGTCGGATTTTGCTTGGGCGGGAATGTCATTAATACTTTTGTTGTATTAATCTCGAATTTTTACTGCACTAATATCTACAATTTATTTCAAATAATAAATGGATAACAGTACATATTTATTAAATAATTTATTTTATAAATAATAAATCCGCCACTGCCCATGGGCCCTTGATCGGAATTGACGGGATGGTCCCTTGCGTGTTTCCGGAGAGTAGCTTAGTTTGTATCCACCTCGTGGTGATACGCACTTCGTAACTGCTTTTTTGACAACAAAGTTTATTTAACTATTTCATAAATGAAAATTTATATGATAAACGGTTCATTTTAAAACATTGTTTGAAGTTTTGGGTAGAGATGCAATGATTGGTATGTATAAAATGACAGTGAAAGGTATTTTTATTGATCCAGTATTGTCGCAAT
Source organism: Laupala kohalensis (assembly GCA_002313205.1). Lineage (NCBI taxonomy): Eukaryota > Metazoa > Arthropoda > Insecta > Orthoptera > Trigonidiidae > Laupala > Laupala kohalensis. Next base: position 175,128 of record NNCF01130543.1, on the reverse strand, counting down.
TATACATTACCTTAGAGTAAGCTGCCTTTTGAATATTTGTTTCTGTAGAAAATCTCAGGCGAGAAATTCGTACGTGGAGTTTGAAAATAAATTAACGGATTTTTTAAACACACATATAATATTATGTATAAAGAGCGTTACGTTTTAACCTATTTTTGTTTTGTTCCAAAAATATTGTACATCTTGTTCGAATAAGTTTTGTCAATTTCTCGTGCTACGTCGTGTAAATTTATCAAAAATGTAATAATACATGTTCTATTGTTTGACAATTAAACAATAAAATAAATAACCAATGATAGCTAGTGAACGCGGTCTTATTTGCACCAGTTTGCTTTCAATCCTGTGTGTAGTTGAGTGCGAAATCGTGGCGGGCTTCCACAAGGTATAGGAACTGGTTTTATCACTATATTGTGTTGCTTGAATGGTTATGCTAATTCATTTTGCAAATGCACACGGTTAAAGGCCGTAAATTGTTCGTTCATATCTCATATTTTATATTTGCCATGGCTCATAAACATACAAAGCTATTTACGTTTTTCATTTTTTTTTTCTTTTTCATTTCGTTGTGCCGTGATGGCATTTGATGTGTGGAGAGCGAGAATGAAAAACACGTAACATCTATTTCAACAAGTAATGAAAGAAACACGCGTATTGTTTTTACTATTTGTTCGAAATACCCATTATCCTGGTGACGAAAATGATCTTTAAGTTATTTGTTGTGTTCAAAACATATTAGATTAAAACCCAAATCTTGGAGAGAGCTCTAACTGTATGTTGACATATGTTGTGTGTATAATTTGGAAGTAATTGGTGAATTCTAATATTTCGAAAGAAAACTCCAGTTTCGTTTTTTCCTTGGACTAAGTCTTAAGATTTTGAAAAAATGTGGCATTTTCAACGGCAATAATGTACTGTGTGTTTCGTAATAGTGTTGACTAAATTAAGTGGCATTTCTTTTTATATCTTTAAAGTTAGTAAAAATTAAAGAGACCTTCATTTCGATACTCCTTTTTGTTTATTTTTTTAAATTGTATCTTAACTTTTTTGGAAGAAGATATATCCAGAAAGAATTGCTCTCAGCTTGGTACAAAACGCGTTATATTACTACTCTATTTTTCGAGTCCGACGAACATAAAACTAGCTGTAAAACATTGCTACGCGTATTCTAACTACCTCATCCAACAAAAAATATGCTTCAAATATCTTTTTCGTGCGTTTTTCCCCCTTCACTTGAAATATTGCCTCAACGGATACAACGCGTTCTACACTGTAGCTCTTCGTGTCGTATTGTGCTGTAAAAAGAAAATCCAGAGTGATGTGATGTGTGTTGAGAGGGAAAACCTAAAGACCTGCGACGTGTTTCCACTGATTTTATGGAGGTTCGTGATTTACGGGGTTATGCTGGTAATGAAACGGAGACCACTAGGTGAGTCACCTCCTGGTATAAGAGAGGCCTTGGCCTCATTCCAGACACTAAGTCATCGTGTGAGGCAAGAATGTGGCGAAATGGTACCACATTGCCTGGACGTCCTTATATGCGTTATACAGATACATGACAAATCGATCTATATACAGTGGAGCCTCTTTAACTCGAACTTCAAGGGAAAGGTTATAAGTTTCGAGTTTTCGAGTTATAGAGGACTTCGAGACGAGGAATTTTTTAATTTATCAGTTTCGACTAATAGAGACATATGTTATTGAAGTCATTAGAAAATAAAAAAATTCGACTTATGAGATTTTTTTACTACATTTGTGTTGTATATAATTTCATGAATAAAGATTATTGTATGGTAAAGGAAACAACTGGAGAAAATGCTCATATTAAAAGAGCTTAGTAATTTTATTTTTAGTCAAGGAATTAACACATGCTTTGTCAATTGTATTTTCGATTGCAAAGAAGGCACTAAATATATTGTCCTCGATATCACTACATCTTTCAATGAAAGTACGAAATCATTTTTTGGAATTGGTTATTAACAGCAACGAAACTATTGCTAGGAGTTAAAGAGTCTTGCGAAAAGAATTTCGATTTACAGAGTTTACATACTGCTGTTTCGAGTTATAGTGTCTGCTAGATTTGTAGTTCAAGTTAGAGAGCGTGATATGTATGGACAGTACATCACAGGGAAATCATATTCCGTTCGAGTTATAGCGTCTTAATAATTCGAGTTGTAGGGTTTTTTGTACTTCAACGAAAGGGAATGGCTAATTTCTTCGTTTCAGAGAGGATTTCGTGTTAACGGGTATCGAGTTAAAGAGGTTCTACTGTATTCGGGAAATGAATGCATTTTTTTTTCTTTTCTCGTTAGGGAACGAAATATGCAAACCAGGCCCAGAGTGTAGTTTATTGTCGTGGGAAATTTCTTTGCGTGATACGGGAATCCGGGGTAATAAGAGACCAGAAAAAATGCAAATGCAAACTTTGAAATTAAGTAGCAGTAACTTCAATATTTTACTTATTACCACACATTATTTTTGTTGCTTTTCATTTAATTAAAAAATACATTCTTTTGAAATTTACCCTTAAACATTCATGACAAATCTTTTTTCTGTATTTAACGATAGTTAAATCAAACATCTAAAGACTGCTTTCTGGAACTTTCTATGTTTCAATTTTAAATAGGTCAAAAGGAGTGAAAATGTTTGGTTTGTTCTCCTCAACGTCTGTCTCGTTCATCAAAATAGAGACTGAAAAGTAGGTTGGATCTTCAAAATTAAAAAAGATTTTGCTCATTAAGAAGGCGTTTTATAAGCTTCGGTTTTGAAGGAATGAAGTAGAGAGAAATATGTTTTTTCGAATTTTTACTAAACGTCACGAATTATTTCATATATCTTTACGCAACGTAAACGACATTAAATTATGACGAAGTTTAAACTGCATCACAACAACAACAGAAAACACCTGCGCCAAGTCGGGCATAAAGAAGACTACTCCAAATATTATTGAAAGTTGGTTAATTTTCAACAAATAAATATAATGGTAGACGAAAACAATATAATTAAAGAAAATGGATTCAGTGCCCAAAATAGGCATTTGAAACCGACACGTGAAGGAAAATACTAATTCCGGAAGAGTGTATCTCATTAATTCACATTGCGTTCAAAAGTATGGTGAAATCGTATTCGTGTCCAGAAATATTGTAAAGCATGTTACTTTTTTATGCCCCCCCTCTCCTCCATATCGCACCTGTAACGACACCTCCCTCAAAACGGAAAGGGAATTCTCTGCTTTTCGCCAAATGTGAGGACAAATTTTGATGTAGCGACTAAATTGTTGATTACTCATCGCTCCCTGTTGTCACAGATTGCGAGTAATCGAGTACATACTGTTGTGGAATAAAGTCTTGATACTTGAGTTTCAGCATTAATAGAATGTTAACCTGTTGCTCCTCACACAAAATTAGTTACACCAAAATTTTCCGTATTTCATTCTGCGTTTATCAGTGTGAATATTTTTTTACTGCTTCCTGTTTAAATTTTATTGCAGATATAAAGAAAAAAGTGTTTTTGTTACTCTTTCAATCGTATTTTCAAAAATTCATTGCTTAATAACCTCTTGCCCGGCCACAACCAAATTTTAATGGAGTCTAAGGACACTTATTGTTTCAAGGTTTGCCGAGTTCGAAACTTATCTTATGTAAAATAAAGTTTTATTAAATTACCAAAATTAAGTTTTATCGGTTCATGGTTTTTTTTAAATTCACACTGAAATGCGGAAAATTTTGATGCAACTCATTTTTGTGTGGTGCAACGGGTTAACGTTTTACTAATGCTCTAACTCCAGTATCCAGAGCTCTTTTCCACGACAGTAGATGTTAAAAGCACCCCATAAAACAGCGAGGCTAAAACCCCTTACCCCGTCGTAACCTAGTGTAACAGTGTCACAAACCCTTCCTCCTCGTCGGATGCGTTAGGTAATTTTATTACTGTTATAAAGTAGCGCTGTCTAACTTTTCGTAGGACACTTTACGATACGCATTCGATGGATCGGAGCGGCACGGAATGGAATTAGGCGAAATGTTGCTCGATGAATAAAACTAGTGGGTCCTATTTATTTATTTATTTATTTGTAATGCGATATTTTTATTCTCATCAAGAAATTTATATTATTTCAAACTGGAAAAAAATAATTTATTTCTGTATTTAGAAAAGTATTTTAAATATTTAGTATTATAATGAAATGTTTCATGTTGTGAAATATGACGGGGTAATTCGGATTTTTTTATATTTTCTCTCACCGAACATGCCACGTCAAATAATAATTCCGACAGCGTAGATGAAACATGCGAAGTTGTGCCCTGTTGTTTGAAAAATTTGATGTAAAATGTACTATAACTCGCAGATCGTAAAAAAAAACTTCGAGTCGAAAATTGGACAGCGCCGTAATAAATTATTAAATAGAAATAATTCGTAAAAAAGTGATATTATAGGGAGTACCGACAGCGTGACCTTGGATGGAAACGGATCACCTAGTTTCTCGTTGATCGGCCAGTGCGACGCGACGCGAGGGCGCTGCATGAGGTGGCCTAGTCTCGAATTAGCCCTCCCCACACATCCTCACGTCGCTCGGTCACAGTTCCTCCGCTCCAAAGAAAACAAACGCGCGTCTGGGCGATGCGTAGGCGTTATTTCGCGTTGCGCTCTAAGCACCTGTTGTGTTTAAATGGAAACATCGCGTTTGTTTGTGTAGACAAAATCAATTCGCGTTTATGTCGTAAACAGTAAAGTACTTGCCAACGTTTTCATACGATTCACACCTTCTTCGAGCTGTATTTTTAGACTGAGCGAAGGGTAATTTATACTTGTATACAACGATGATTTGTTTGGGTTTGTTTCCATTACATGNACATGATAAGAATGCCCCGAACAATGACGTAACGCACAATGGCGGAGGCGGGTTTGATATCGGTATATTGTTTTACAGCGGAGTGCTAGCTTTGGTGTTACGTTACGCCTTGTTTTGTTGAGTGACTTTAACCTCACATTTTTCGAAAAGCACTACATTTTTCTTAACACAGAGGGGAGGGATGCTATCGTTATGTTATTATTGGGGAGGGTATGAGGATGTGCATTATGGGGGTGTTAAAAATCGTTATTTCTGTTACGTAATTATGGACGACCCCTTGAAAGAGTTCGTTGTTCCTCCCCCGATTTCCTGGTATTCTTTTATTTAAAATCTTTAAATCGTATCTCTATTTTTTCTTTAGTTTTCTTAACTTATTATTACGTGAAATAAACAATGCAACAATTGTGAAGTGTAAGACTCATCGATGAACGTTAAGATCTAATAATGTTTGATGAGAAGTCTTATCTCAACTACCCTCCCGTGTATCAAACAAAAAAGAATAAATTGGCTGTCTGGTGATAAGTTACTTTTTATTTAACATTTTATTGCCATTGTAGTGTAATATTTGTATTCTGTATCAAACTACGAATAAAGTGAGTTCAAATACAATATAATTATGATAAAATTAAAAGGGGTAGTATGAAACGTAAACGGAAAAATGATCCTGACTAAACCCTCAATTTTGTCGTTACTACATTGTATTTAAACTCATTGTCTTTGTAATTGTACGTGGATTTCAAAAGTAATAATTGATGTGGTAATAAAACATTAAATAGAAACGTAAAGTTTTTGGGGTGGAGCAGATGAGTAGGAGGTGAACCGCCCGGTCGGTCAAACGCTCAGGCATAGTTCGGGTACCAAAGTGTTTCCCTCGCGGTTTTGTTAGAAGATACATCTGCCAACCCATTTTCAGGAGAATCGAAGGTGGACGGGTTTCTCATTCAATCGCCAATATTTGAATTACTTATTTGAGAAACGACGTATGGCCATAATGTGGAAGGTGAGTACTCGTGATTTGTCGAGCAAATATTTCATGAATTCTGTGTCTCAGTAAACTAATGCATTTTGATTGAAAGGTACAATCATACTACTACGTGCTACGAATCATACAAAAATGCTTGGGCTAAAAGAACCGACTTTGTTATGCCTTTTTAGTTACTACAGTGATGTAGCCTTTGGCACAGTATCTGACCTTTATTTGTATGTCATGAGTTAAATCCATAAATGAATCGGGGCTCCTCCCGCAAGTTCTCGGGGAGGTTTAAATTTACATCCTTCTTTGTTTCTTTTTCCTGTTCTTTAAATTTACATTTTTCTTTGTTTTGGTTGTTACAATGTATTAGGCAGCTGTTCCTATCATCTTTATGTTTGGGTAGATGGTAATTCAGAAGAATTTTTAGTGGGTGTGGTTGAATTATTCCGAATCCCACACACGGGGAGAGTCACATTCTCTCTCCCTATGGTGGTGCGTAACTGCATTTTTTCCCTACCTGCACAAAAAATATGAGGACTCTAACGATCTTAGACGTTGGCGAGCCCTAAAACCCCAATTAAAAAAAACAAGGAGAAATTTAAATTTTGGAGTTTGGATAAAACGAACAAAACATGTGGATGCAAGAAACGCGGCAGAAGGTTTTAAAATCTACTGTCTACATCGAAATAATTGATGGGTTGTGTTTAAAAAAGTTTATGAAAAAAACATTATATTACCATTGAGCACATTCTGGAAGAACATCTGGCCGCCTGTATCTTCCTCCGCACACTCAACGAGAACGTTTTGCGATTGGTTGTTGGCCAGATTCTGAGTGGGAGATCTTCGTTTTATCACGCGTTGATAGAATACAGTTAATTCTTTCGTGTAGAGAATCAAGAAAATTGGAAAACAGTTGTCTGGGCGCGTACCTTCATTGCAGTGCGCGCATGACCTCGATCACTTACCGTCGTGGTTTCTAAAACCGTTGATTTACTCTCGGAATGAAAACAGCAGATATTCTAGTTTGCTNTTATTTTATCCGGCGTTGACCGATAAGAGGCGAAAAAGCCATAGGAATGTGTTTTTTTTATTGTAGTATTTGTAAATGGGTAATGTAGCTAAGTGCTATTGAAACTTATCTACATAGAGCTATAGGAGGTAGGAAGTGGGTGGTAGGTAATGAGTTTACCAACATCTCGACCCATGTGAGGGGGATTTAGTAGGAGAAATTAGAAATTGTTAGTTATTGATACTAGATTCAGTAGGAGGCGGATAGAAGAAGGAGGGTTTGCTTTTCTGTAGTCGCAGCTATATAAACAGGGACATTAATGCGAAAAGCTTCAGTTTTTTCTGGTCCCACCGGACATTGAACCGGAGAGGACTTGGTGATGAGCAAAAACGCTACCACCTGTAGTGTGTAGCTACGCTTGTGTAGCTACGCTACGGACAGATCGAGCGGGCGGTACTGCATCTAATCCAATCTAAGACTTACATCCCTTGACCTCCACTTGATTACTTTTCCATCGCATGCGATTCGTTCTGGCGCGGAAGGATGCTCTTCCGTTCCCAGCTGGTTGTGGGCGCGGTCGGCCGTGCGTTGCGCAAGCGGAGCTCCCCGCACCTCACTCCCACCCCCTCCACCTCCTGCTACAGGTTAGGTCCGAACCCGTGTTGAAGGCCAACCCATGTGGGTCACCCGGCCTTCTGCCCCCCGCCCTTCGAGCCACTTTCACGAAGTCTCGGTTCGCGATCGACAATTCTATCGGCAGATGATAGATTCCATAAAGTACCGAAAAAGGGGTTCATTACACAGGCAAACAAAATCAAAAATTGGTCTGTTTCAAAGTCTAAACCTTTATGTACTTTGACGTGCTAAATCTGAATCTAAATCCCATATTGCTCTATCGCCCTCAATTTTTTAAAACCGCCCTTAAAGTAGTTCTAGTGTAGATAGAATTAAAGCACAAAAATACCTTAAATCAGTAAAAGTATACGGAGAAACATGTTCTTATTATGATTTCAAGTTGAAAAACATACCTCACCGGCCATTTAAATGAGGTAATTTGTAATAAAGTATAATACATTGCGTCTTATTGAAGAAACACGTTTTTTTACTAAAGTAAATAAAAAAAATAAAAGAGACCAACTTTGAAAGTGATGCAAAATTACTTCGATTTGTAGTAAATTTTCCTTTGCAGTATTCTTTACATCACTTTTTATCTATAGGTCACTGGACATCAGACAAAAATATTTAACTTTTTCCTTTGAGGTGAGAAGCATAAATCACGAAGTAGTTGTGCTTTTTAAATACTCTTGTGCATTTCGAACGAGTCAATCGAATATCTGAATATTGTTTGTACTATATTATTAACTGATAAATACAAATTAAATCATGTTTTTTCTTCATTATTGTTCATACTGTGGTGTTTAGAAACAATAATAATAATAATAAAATCAATTTTACATCTCAGTGATTTGACTAACTTGGAGTGCTGGCTGGTCCCACTTTAAATACAGAAAATACGTAGTAAAAACAGAGGTTGATGGAGCAATTCTGAATTTGGGTTCGAATTCAGCCAAAATTCATAAGTTTACACATGTTTAGTCTATGGATCAGACCCTTTGTGTGTGTGTGTGTGTCTGTCTTATTATCATAAGTTCACGAAGCTAATGTTAGTGCATTGTGTGCACTTATTTCGTGTTGTTAATTTTCAACATACCTTTGAATAAATTTTTTGATATCAATACCAAACATAACTTCCTGAAATTAAATCATTTTAAAATTAATTTGCATTAGTCTGTGCGTTTTGTTTAGTACATGTATAATTATTTTCGATATGGTTAGATTGGTTCGCCCTGCCTGAATTAGTTATAGATTGTAATAATGTTTTTGGGATGTAAATTACTAGTACTACAAAACCGGGTATGTATGGATTGGCTTTATGCAGTTATTATATTATACATTTTTGAATTATTTCTTTTGTTATTACTTCTGCTTGTTATTACTTCTGCCTACATTATTTCTAAATATGGAGTGAATCTGTTCTTGTAACATTCGATATATTATTTCTTGCATGTTATTTGTAATATTTTATTTCTTATCTTTTAGAATCTTTTATTTTCCTAGTAATTAGTGAACAGAGTCTGATGATGACATATTTGGTCGAAATCCCTCGCTTTAGAGAAGCCAACGAGCGTCGCAGTAAACCTACGTTAAAAGTTCATAGAAAAAAATTGCATGCAAAGAGGCCGAAATGAAATCTCAATTAGTTCGTGAGGCACAGCGAAAATGATTTCAAGTATCTCAACTGAGTCAGAAACATTATTTATGACATATTTGTGTGCTAATTTACTCATTTTACATTTATTTTCATACACATTGTTCAGTGTGAACTATTATTCTCCCAAACACTGTGTTCCGTGAATACGTTATTCTTAAGGGTACTTCGTGTGAAGTCAAACTATGTTTAGAAAAGTTTCTCAAAGACTGCGTCAAACTGTATTTTTATATCTTGTGTACGGAAAGTGCAATTAGAGCCTATTACATCCGCATAAGTTGTATTTCGCTTGAGAGTTTGACAAAGATACAGTAAAATATCTATCTTCCGAGCTGTTGCAACAATTTCAAGGGACATGAAAATTATTTCTTCAGGCTCTTTCGAAATGCAGTTTTCGAAAACTGAAATCGAAGTTAGAATTATAATAGAGATCCGAAAACTCACACCTGATACGAAATTGCCACTACGTCATCCTGGTCAACAGGTCACCTGCGTGTCTCATGCGACCATCTACCACTTTCCTTAACGTGTGACCTTTCAAATAACGTGAGTTAACATTTTTGAACGGTATGCCCAGTTAATATGAGACAAATCCCCTGTAATCCCAGTTAATATGTAAGAAAAATGTAACCCCCTCTTCTCCCACCTCAAAGGGGCAAACACGTGGGTTTCTGTTGTTTTTATCACAGGTGCAAGTAAAAATACGATTTTTTCCGCGAAGGTGGATGATTGGACCTTCAGAACTTACGGGAGTTCTTTTTTTCGATGACATGTGAAGTCGTTAAAAAAATTACGGCTTTTAGAGAAAAATAAATTTTGTTCGACCAAAATTTTAGAAATATTAAACTCCTCATTCATGAATGTTTGTAATAATTTTTGCAGTGGTCTACCATTTTTTAAATGTCAGCGTTCTTTATGTTTGACTTCCATTTTACGCGGAGTCCACTGAGTCTCGCGATTTCAATTCACTAATTAATATTTAGCTCTTGAATCGACGCGTATTTTTCTATTTCGTTTGTCTCCGGACCTGAATATTGACTCGACTTCTGAAGATTTTTGGACTTCGATAACGTTTATATCCTCCATCATTTCGAACTCAGAAAATCTTATGCTACAAAAACAGAATGTTCGGCATGTTTATAATTTATCTGTTTAACTTACGGTTTTACACTCATTACATAGAATATGCTCACCATTTTTGGATCCATTTATGTTTTTCAAGGCATTCGTAAGATTTTTCAAACGTTTGCTCGAAGGAGCTTAATTTCGTGTAGTTTTGGGTATCGCATGATTGATTTGTACTAGCAGTTGTTTTGAATTAGGGACCAACCCTAATGAGTATATTTGTTCATATTGATGTTTTAGAAATGGATCAATAAATAATTCAATGCTTTATTTTTATTTATTTGTATTATTTCACGTAGTTAATGGGATGAAATTATTTTATTATTTTTATTAAATTATTAAAATCTCTAACATGTGCATTTTGTTTTTCTTTTAATGAAACGTGATGGAACACAGCCTGAACCTTAGAGGCCCTAGTTTATTTTCGTAAAAATATGATTATTTTCTTTTTGAGCTAAAGCTGTACAACTTATTTGTAAAAACTTGCAATGAATTTTTGAAGAAAGTAAAAATTTATTCTGTTCTACCTTCCCTGCATGTAACTTTCTTTGCATTCGAGAATTGTCTGAGCGGATTTGGCTAGTAAATGCGTTTTTCGCCTGCTCTCCGCTGTGACCCTGTGGAATGCGCTCTTGAATGACGCAATGCGATGCGCTGCTGAATGTGGATGGCGGATGACGTAAGCACTGTCTACGCCGCCTGTGCTGTCCAAAGCCGCTCCTTCTCTTACGCTCGACGTAGTTCCTGGCACCGCGGGTAGAGGGCAGGCAATACCAGGATGCTCCGCAGGAGATTTCCGAGGGCGTCAATAGGGGCGCTACGTTGGCTGGGCGTGCCTGCAAAAGGCGCCAAAATGAGCCGCTTTTAAAAGGGTCCCGTGTGCATTGAAAGAATGTCAATGAGGTTCATTTGAGTAGAAGAACTTGTTCAGTTAATAATTTGGCTCAAGTCTAATAATATAAGAGTTTTCTGTTACTTTTCGAGCTTTTTACCCGTAATATAATTTTTGTGAGTAAGTAGAACCTGCTATTATGGTATTCGGGAGGATTGTGAAGACGTATTTATGTTTTTTGAGGAAATATCTATTAGTTCATAGTAATATCTTTTCATTGAATTGCATGGAGAAATACGATGTAGACATTTTCGTAAATATAAGAGAAATCTTGTCAAACTGTTTTTACTGTCGCTGAAAGCTCTTTGAGCAGCATAACACCCATGGTNAAACTGTTTTTACTGTCGCTGAAAGCTCTTTGAGCAGCATAACACCCATGGTAGGTGCTGTTAGGAGCATTACAGACACAGTAAGTAAGTAAATTATAATTGTACCGAAATTATGTAAAATAGGAAAATTCACAAGAAATTACAAAATTGTGATGGGGAAAAATGAATTTGACTTTATACAATATTGTTCAATTAAAAGTAACATCGTTTTACGTAAAAAAAACGTAAAAAGTCAAATTAATTCATGAGGGGATACTTAAAAACCAATACAAAATGTATGGGATTGTAAATACGATGTTGCGTTTCCGATGGGCTTCTTAATCCATGAATAACTACGGCGTCGAACTATACAGTTTTGAAGTGTGGCCTTGTTTAGAGAAAAAAAAGTTATTTTACCTTTAAATATTGTAAGTTCACAAAACGTAGACGAATTAAGAAGTCCAAGAACTATCTTCACGAAAAAAGCGTTTTATCAGCTCTGCATGAGATGATAGAAAGAGCAACTTGTTGAAATGAAGGAAAAACAACTAATAAATACTGCTTGGAATGCATCGAGTGTTATTTGCTTTTTATCCTTTTGTAAAAAAATGTGAGTTATTAATAAAGAAAGGTATTACACTCTTCTTGAAAAAAACACGTAGGATATGAGGCGTATGGAGACCCAGATTAGTGAACAGAGAAGTAGTTATATCGTCGGATAACGTATAGCCGCATTTGTCAAGAACCCGTGTTCTAGAAAGACTTGCGTAAGACGGAGATTCATTCCTATACTCGTCGGACTCGACCAAGACTTACTTAAGTACATCGGTGAGCTCGCAAATTTGCTTCTCTGAATTTTGAGATTGTTTTGAAAGTACTTTTTTGTGAATTAAATATTGATATCTATTAATTTTATCACAGAATTCATAAAATATTTATAGGTTTGCGTTTTCGACAGGTGTAAACGTGAAATTTTCAACTTGTGGAAAGGAAAGTTCAATAAATTTGGTTGGAGGAAAACTGGAGGTGAAACGAAATATTAGGTAGATAAAAGAAATATATAATTAAAATAGCAATAAATTAGAATTGTAGTTTTCCGGTGAGCATATTGCCAACTGACTTTATTCGTTTTCCTGATTTTTACGTTATATATTTCCTGTAGTACGCGTTGCGAATTATTGTTGGCCGGCCTGTTTCTGTGATCTTTGATTCACTCCTTATGCATTCTTTCATTCATAATTGTTTTGATAAGTGAATGTGACAAACATTAATAAATGCCAATGCGCATACAGCAACGTTTATTCTCGCGAAAAATTAAAAACCTGGTTCGAGTGTTGTAGCGGGCACTCAGCGAATTGACTGGTAAAATTATCTAGCAATACTTCTGTGCTCTCATCGTCATTACATTAAAAATAGTTTCTATTACTGTAATTCATGAATAATGGCGAATAATTTATTACACATTAATAATTAAATTGAAGCGATGTATTTCTAGAGTAGTCTCTAGTTATTCTCGAGTTCTCTACTTTTGTGACAGTGTCCGTTGAGTAACTTCCTTAATTGTCCGATGAGACAAGGAAAATTTCATACTGTTTTTTTATATTAATTTTTTGAGACCTGTGATAGATTTTTTATATCGATTCCATTAGAAATTATATAGAAATTTATTTAAGAAACGTGTCACCACAGACTTTATCCAAAGGAGCCGGTAACACTTCAATAAACTGTAATAGTTTTAGTGAAATATTATCCGCGCAAAGACCAACTTTTGTTAGACGAGTTGATAGTTGGTGAATGTTCCATTCGAAGTGCAAATATATTAAAGACAATCATTATAAGATACAAAACTGATTGATTTCGTGATGAGTTGATGGTTAATATCACTTATTCACAGCGGTTGAGGACAACGTTTCGAGACCTGGACTTCATTCCTTTCCCTTAGGTTGCACTTCTACACATATCTATAACATATAAGATAAAATACGAACACCAACTATATCATAATAGTACAAATTTTTAATTAAAAATATAAAGTAAAAATAAGCAAGTATCGAAGAAGTGAAATAAATGTATCTTATAATGATTGTCCGTAGTATATTTGCACATCGAATAGAATATTAACAGGTTATATAGACAATCAGAGAGTGAGTGACGTAAAATTTGATAGATAATTGTTTTTTATGATCATAAAAATACATTCAAGGCATTCAAAAACAGTCGCCAGTTTGCTCATACTAGCTTAAGTCTTGAGAAAAGTGGAGAACTAAAATTTACTTCATACTTTTTACTTAAAACGGAATCCATTATTAGCAAGTTCCCGTTCCCATGTTCCTGAATTATATAGAGTCAGATTTCGTTAACTTCGTCTCTGACTCATCAAGTGGACAACCACCACTTTATATTTAATGTGTGTGCTAAACTGAGTTCTTTCGCTGATGTATCCCTATCAGTTCACTCAACTCGGGATAAAAAACCTACGATGTTGTTATCTGTACGTGGAATGCCATCTTTCGCTTCCTTGTGATGTTATCGTATTGACTCAGTGGCGAAAAAGACTATCTGGTCATGTTATGCAGCGAATCCCGAAGTGTGCTCCGCTGTATTCAGGAGTGCCAACCCTCGGCACGCAACCCATGGAATATAAATATATTATTAATTTTTCTAACAATAGGGACTAATTCTTACACGGACTAATTTATTAGCTAATTTATTATCGTTAACATGTATACTTACACTATTATGTAAAAATATATTCAATCGTCATTAAAAATAAAACGTTGCCATCTTCGTTTTTCGAATCAACACAATTCAAATGAATGATTCCTTTCAGAGTTTAATAGAGAAAAACATCTTTACTCCAAATACTACCGAAGATCCTTTTTTCTCCCTTTTGGTTAGATTTCATTAGTCCATCTGCATTGCTTTTTTGCCCAACTAAGCCATTCCAGACATGTTACTTTGCCGAATATATTCAGACTCGTGTGTCTTTATCTCTCTCTCTCTCTCTCTTGTGTGTGCATACTATACCAACAATAGAATTCGATTCCAAAACGAGATGTCCTAAATTCCGTCAAGATAAGGATTCTGAGTGAATGGAACAATGAGTGGTTAGCTGTTGAAAGGAATAAGCTCCGACTTATCAAATCTTCTGTTAAGTCATGGAGCAGTTCTTGTAGGTCAGCCCGGCGCGACGAGGTCTTGCTGACCCGCTTGCGTATAGGACATTGTCCTCTCACTCATAGGTATCTCTTACTACTTGATGATGAACCCGTTTGTGAGGAGTGTAGCTGTTCTCTGACAGTGCGTCACCTACTAACTGATTGCAGAAGATACTCAAGTATACGGAGACAAATTGGTCTGGCTGCAGATTTACCAACAATTCTCGGAAATGAAACGGTTAATGTTAATAAACTATTGAATTTTATGAGTAGATCGGGGCTCCTCCCACAAGTTCTCGGGAGGGTTTAAAATTTGCTTTCCCTTTTCACCTTTACTGTCTTTGTTTTTATCGTTCGTTTCTGTAATTTGGAAATATAATATTTAAAAATTGCCCCTCTTTTTTGCGAAATAATGTATTGATATTCTGTATTCTTTTCTTTCATCTTTGTATTTAGATATTTGTTGATTTCAGGAGGGTTTTTTAGTGGGTATGGTCGAAATATTCGGCGAGTCCCACACGCGGGGAAGAGTCATTACGGCTCTTTTCTATGGTGCGAAACTGCATTTTTCCCTACTTGCATGGGCTCTAATGACCTCGATGTTGGCGAGCCCTAAAGCCCCACACACAAAAAAAAACAATAGAATAATAGTATTAAAGGGTTATTGTGAATCGAATGTGTGACTTTCCTGGAGTTTGCGTGACGGAACGCTTCGTCAATTTTTGAGTGATCACAGTGCAGCCAAACTTACAGAATACATCTTCACTTGGTCTTGAGTCGTCAAGTTTTGACTATACAGTTCCCAAACCCAAATCGTTAAGATCTGAAGAAATCTCAAACTTTTTTACTCATAATTCAATTTTGTCACCGTCAATAAAATACGGTATGTAGGGTATAGGAGGGCTAGTGATAAAGTTACTGTGAATAGATATGATATAATAGGAATATAGTTCATTTCATTTTTATTTAATTTTTTTGGGTGTATGTTACAGTGACCGCATTGTCTTTAACGGAGTCTTTAACAGCTCATAATAACAAATTTAATTCAAAATTACATACATTCCTAATAGTTATTATTCTAGATTGAAATATGGTGGTACATATTACAAATAGACACACTGTGTTACGGTGGGGATGTTAACCTTGTTATGTAACCTAGGTTTTTTCTATCCGAGGTTTTGTCATTGTAATATCAGCTCAGTGGATACAGAGTGCATCAAAATTTGTCCCCGCATTTTTCGAATAGCGACAGAATGTCGGGAGAGATACGGCGGTGTATCTACATCTCTGGAGACTCGTGGCAGGATTTTTTTTACGAGACCCCTATACACAAACGTGTTTGCATGCCTAATAGTGCATATCCCATTCGCTAAGATGTATCAAAAAGAAAGAAATTTTGAGGTTTTTTTTTAATAAGCTGAACTGTTATGTTTTACGACTTTAATGTTTCACATAATATTTGTATTCAAATTTACGAGTTTCAATGATTTGTACTGAGCCATTTGGAAGTCCCTAGGTACGTTAGCGGAGAGGTGTGGGTAGCACTCAGCGATTATTGCGTACGGTGGGGGTATACATACCGTCGTCGTGCAAGAGGAGGAAGCGAGGTTCCGCTGTCCGCCGCGTGCACGTGTCATGCGTTTCCTTCTTCGAACACTCGCGGTGACACTGTCGTGTGCGTTGGACCATGGAGACGACGGAGTTCGATCCGGAATCCTACGACTCCTTCAACTCCGAGGCCCTCGTCTCCATCGATCGACACATGAACATTGGTGAGTTTCTGCGTTTCTCCTTCCCACTACTATATTTTATTTGATAATAAAGTCACCTCGCCTCCACTGCTATCCAATACGAGTGTCTGGTATACATTCTTCTATTGATTGTTAGTCTTTTCACATGAACTCTTATCTCCTTTTCGTATGTATTCCTCATAGAGATTGTATTTTGCCTCTGTAGCTATTAAATACCGCATGTCCTTCTTAGTCTTTAAAATTTTCTTATGTACCGCCCTCTTCCTTATGCACTTGATAAACAGTCCCATTATGCATCAATCTCTCTCTGTCGTTCTTTTGTTTTATTCTCGTCAAATATTCCCCGAAACGTCCATGACCAGATACGAATTCTACCATCTTCTTACTGGATCTGATCCGTAGGCCAATCGTCCATTTGGAGTCGTATCCCATCTGGCAATTCCTTTGTTAGTCGTCCTGGGGCTTTTGTATCTGGGTTCCAAAGTTGTTAATTATTTGATAGTATTTTGTCTCTTCTCATTAGTAGGTAGCGACATTATATCTTCTGATAACTTTCGGTCAGGTGAAAATGGCGACCAGCCGGGACTCGAACCCAGGTTCACTTATCTCCTGTATGGGGATGTGTCTCAGGTCTTCCGGGGTTTCGGTCTGGGTGGAAATGGTGTACAGTTGTGGAAGGCGAACCGGTGATGTAGCGGTTAACACCCTTGCGATCGAAGCAAGAGACCCGGGTTCGAGACCCGGCTGGTCGCCATTTTCACCTGACCGAAAGTTATCACACATCTTCTCCACGTGTAGGGTACGCGGAAGAAATATGTACTATATTACATCTTCCGTACGTTTAGGTGTATTGGCAGTACCCTTCATGGGACGTTTACTGCCGCTGCTCACACGGTTTTGTAACAACCTACAACTTGGATTAAATATCTCCGCTGTATCCCACACAACATTATCTGGAAATGTCACTTGGTGGTTGGTGGTTTTTCGTCGCACAGAATTCAGTGCTGAATGCTGTGATTTCCAAAGAGCATGACGCGTTTAGTCCACAACCAATGACAGAATTCCATCCGAAGAGATTTGTCCATCGGAAGAAAGTTGATCTCCGTAATTCTTGTCTATCCGAGATTAGTCGTCCTGAAAGTTACTTGTTTATCTTCTGTAGATTCTTTGTGCATAAGTTGTGCATTATAGATCTTTCAAAAAACCATTTGTTTCAGAAAACCTGCGTGGAAATAAGACTTAAAAATGTCGTATCACTCACAGCTTTTTATCTCGATATTTTTTTTTATTTTCAAGGAAATGGTTATTCCGGTGAATGGAAGTTCTGCGGAAATGGAGAAATATTCAAGGCTTCATTCAATTAACGATTTTAGAATTAAGTTTTAAGTTATAGTAAACATCGTTAACGAATACAGGACTATGTGATAACTTTCGTTCTGGTGAAAATGGCGACGAGCCGGGAATCGAACCCGGGACTCGTGCTTTGATCGCAGGGGTGTTAACCGCTACACCACCCGATCTCCTTCCACAAATGTTCACCATTTCCACTCAGATCTAAACTAATTTGTCTCTCGCATGTTTTTTGTTCGGTTCCGATTTTTTGTGTAAATAAGTATTTAATTCAAATGTTGTACGTAGAGCAGAACGCAATGAATTTGTGCAAAGAAGAGGTGTCCACTTCGTTTGCGAGAAGTGTTGTAATTTACGCCGATTTCGTGAGGNCCGCCAATATTTCTAGATGATCTGGGCTTCTTCTAAGTTCTGCTCTCAAAATATTAACACAATATTGTCGTTAAATTAAAAAAAACACGATTCTAAGAATTGCTGTATTGCTCTGTGTTAAGTGTTGTATCACATGATAAAAATCACGGAGTTTATAGTTCGTGAATGTATGAAATAATTTGAGGATAAATGAATACCGATGTGAAATATCTCCTGAAACAATCAACGCATCTATATTGATTAGCTCCGGGTTTTTTTTAGCGAGTTGGAGTGCAACGGCTAGAAGCCTGTTATAATAATAGTAATAAATTTACTGTCAAAAAAGCCGTTAAAAACTGCATTTGACCACGTGGATGACAATAAACTAATTTACTTTCCGGAGACAAGCAAGTGACCATCCCATTAATTCCGATCAAGGGCCCATGGGTAGTGGCGAATTTAATATTCATAAAACAAATTATTTAATAAATACGTACTGTTATCCACTAATTATTTAAAATAAGTTGTTGATATTAGTGCAATAAAAATTCGAGGTTAATAAAACAAACGTGTTAATGACACTCCCACCCAAGGAAAATCCGGCACTACCGGAGGAAAACCGGAGTAAACCCGGGCCAAGTTGTTATTAATTATTTTGCAAGTACTACAGCAATGTGATAAAATACAAGACGAATTTAACTTTTATCAAAATCGATAAATTATTTTACATTGTGAAAGTCAAGTGTTCTACTTTAGCGCGTCTTGTGCGACGGAATGTGTGTGTGGAGTCGAGGTGGATTTGCGGTAGTCCCCTTGGACGATAAGTTTCCAGGAAACCGACTTGCATAAACTCCTCAGCCGTTTCCGTCTTATCGCATCCGCCTCTTGCTGTTCTGACGTCTTCGAACGAAGGAGACTCAGTGGTTTTTCAATTCAAACTCTTCTTAAGGAAAGTGTCTCCTCTTTGGAGAAACCACATATCCGAGTTTCGGACTGCTCTGGTTCTGCGTTGACTGGCTTAAACCACTTGCTTCGTAACAATAAATGAGCTATTAAAAATAATTAGTCATATTTATAATGAAAATATCTGTTAAAAATAGTCAATACTATTAAATTGACCCGATTTATTATACAGACAATGCGTTTAGAAGAAAAAAATTACATCACAACGTTTCGACCTGTTGTGTGTCATAATCAGGTGTTGCTTTGGAGTAACAATGATTTTATTTCATTATGTCTGTGATAACAAAAGTTTTATTTCATTGTTTCTTGTATGCGTCACCTGATGATGATCCGCAACTGAGGTCAAAACGTTTTGAATTGGTGACCAAAAAATGATAATATTTCAGTTTGACGTGTTGCGTTTGTGCGATTGCAGGAGTTGAAAAACTTCTTAAAACGAACACATCTTTAAATAAATAATTTAGGACTTACAACTTTAAGGGAGGAACATATCTTTGTTAAAAAGTTAGATTACGACACGTCCTCTGTCCAAAAAATTATCCTTGTAACATTTTTGGTTATTCTGTAGTAAAAATGGCAATTTGTGTGGCCATCTGTTATCACGAAACGGCCATTGCTGACCAAATGAAATAAATGGCCATCGGTGGCCACTTGAAATGAATGACCGTTTGGCGTTATCAGATGACCACTTAATGTCCATTTTTACTAGAGTTTGGTGAGTGTGTGAAAGAAAAGGGACAAGTCCGAAGAGTTACCTTTTATAAAATGAATGAAAGAATATATGTTTGTATTTCAGATGCGCTCTTGGCCGACCTGCAGAGTACCGTGTCCCCCGGCAGCGGCGTCGGGGGCTACGGCTCCCTCAACGGGAGGACGCGGGATGTGTCCAACGCCCCTCGCCCAGTCTTCGAACGGCTCGACGGATCGCTTAGTGTGAGTAGCCCAAAGATTGCTCTTGTGCTTCCTTATACGTTAGAGACTTTTTGTACAACGTTCACTCTTCCTAGCACACACGTTACGTTGATGACGCTAATCGCGTAAAGGGGCAAGTACTCGGGGCTAGTGAATGCCGCTTTTCAACACCTCTTCGTGTCTCCGCACAGTGGAGTACAACCTGGCCAAAAGAATTTTATCCAGTAAATTTGGTGAATTATGGCGAAAAATCATTTTAAAGTATGCAAACAAATGGTATGTCCATTATTCACGTTGAGAAAAAGTATATAGAGCATTTTTTTATTTGTTTCTATAGATACATAACCTCTCGAATCAAAAATATATTTTTTATCATGACATTTGTTTATATACATATAAACGATAATTCGCCATAATCCACCAAATTCACGGGATAAAATTCGTTTTATCAGGTTTCGTCTGAATGTACTCCACTGTGCCGCGTCTCGAAGCGGTGTTGAAGCGGCATTCACTAGTACATCCCTCTGAACTCGTGGCAAGAACTGGTGCGATCGATGCACTTTGCATAGCGTTCCTTCGACGTAAATGTATGGCTATGATCCTTATTTGCGATTTCGAGTCAGTCCCGAAGATACGCGAGGAACCTCGATTCACGCGAATAGTGTATGAGTGCATAGTAACAAGTGGGTCAGATTTTCGTAGTACATACAGGGTAACATAGAATTGGATACATAATTGTGAACATATTTTAGACTGATATTCGATCGATTGTTTTTAACTACATCAAACGTATACAGATGTTATCTAAACTTGACTTGTAAAAGAGACAAAACTTAGTGTTAATACGAATGTATTGTATGACGAACAAACGTCTTTGTGAGATCCGTGTATTATAAAAAAAAGTACAAATTCATTCTTGTCCCTTTTGAAAAACAAAATGACTGTTGTTTGGAAACTTGTGAGTGGAAATATGTAACACTAATATCTCTCTGTTTCTGTGTTCACAACGGGTGAACGTGTTAATGGGTGAGTTGTGCGCTACATGTGTGTGAGTGTACGGTACGTATCTTGCGGAAGTATACATTATAGGAGACCACCCACCACTTCTGGTGAGTTCCAGTAAGTCTGTCTCTGACCTTCTGAACTTAGAAGACCACCCATTGGCAAATGCTAGACCATGGTCCAAGTCATGCAACTTTGCCGAAATAACAGCAATTCAAGTTATATCCAAATACATGTTAATAGTAGTCACAAAAGGGACTATTTGTTGTAAAGAGATACAAAAGTTAATAACTCGACAATCTAAGACACAATGTAATATTCGTTCCACACTTTGCTCCATGCAGAACAGAGGCACAAGAGCCATCAAGTGAATTGAATTGATTGGCCGAGGTTGGCAATGGCTGCGTGTTCGAATATCCTTCCAGCATAACGCGAGGTACCTTTATCATTACTCTTATTGACGATGGCGAAGTAAAAGTGTTCGCTACGCTGTGCACAAGCCCTGAACCAACATCAAGACAATTAGACTGACTAATAAAATAGATTAATAAGAAAATAATTCATTGTCAAGAGAGCTGTTACGAACNGACAACGAAGTAATTTACTGCGTTAAGTAATCAACAAACTAATAAAGACGGCGCGTTTCCGTTCATGTTAAATTTCTCGAAGCAAAGAAACATGACAGCGATGATATGTTGAATTTTCTCGACCGACGGACTCCCCACGTCACGTAAGAAGTATTTGTATCGTGTGGAGGAAGAACCTCATTAATATAGACAGGCTGGAAAATATGGGAAATGAACGATAAAACATTGTAATGGAGAGGTAGTATTTACCTACTATTTTGAATGCAAATTCGGTTACAAGAATATTTACAAAACAATGAGTGATCGAGAAAAGCAAATTAGTAGGCACAAGCTTATGCTCCCAGCCATAAAAACTAAACCTTGTAAGGTATTCGTTTTATTAAATTTTGTTTTACCAATTGAATGGTTTATCCGAAGATCAGTATGTTGAATTAAGTAAATGACGACGTAGTGAACTCTAAGTCACATACAACCTACAGCTTTTAAACGTTTTTCTAAGTCGAAGAGCAAACCTTTTTCAATATAATATTTATTCTGATAATAAAAATGATTCGAATAACCTGGAAATCCAGTTGACCTAAGTTCAGTTGCATTTATTATAACGTTATTAAACAAATGTTAAAAATTAAAAACACGTCAATCTTCCGTCCGCTATATTTGAGTGGGCACTGTACGATACTGTAAGTAGGAACATGATTATATGAAGTATTTTTATCATCATATATATTGTCGTTAATGATAAAAAACATAACTTTTCAATAATATGTCTGTTCGAATTACAGGAACTGTGTCATGATTGGAATGTTCAGAAGTTCATTCGTACATTCTTACGGAAAAACAGACATTTTTAAAACGCTCTTAACTAAAATTTATGCCTCCGTCGGGACCCTAATATTTTCTAAAAATATACTGTGAAAGGGTCAAGTAACAAATTATTTTGTCTTCTTTTCCACCGTCGTCGAACAGTACATTCAACATCCAAGCGCCAACGGCATCTGTGGTCAAAGCCAGTACTGATTTCGGATGTAGTTCGTAGTTCTACCGCGAGATGGCAAACGGTATCAGCCGTCGGGCAACTAGGCGAGATGCAAACCTGAGTTTCCTTTCTGAGGACCTTCAAAATTGATATATTGCTAGCGGTAACTTTATTAACTAGACGCGACTTCTAGATAACATACCGCTAAACCGATAATGGACCGCTAAAATTATAAATACAAGCCTGAGCAATATGAAGTTATGTCAAAAGAACTTATGGCATCATATAAATTTCTTTACTGTTCCAGTATGTATAGGACAAATAAATAAAAACAGTGCGTTTTAAAACGCCCAATATATATCTTAATATTTCGTAAAAGTTAGTAAGTTGTCCTGTATTTACTATTCTGGACCATTTATTATCTTACTTTAGCTTATGAACAGTGTTATACACCTTCGTTACAACTGGCATGCATTTTTACCTGATTCAAGTTCATGCCTATGATCACCCCTTTATCATTTTCAAAATTACCGAAATTTTGAATAAACTGGCTTCACTTGTTGGGAAGAAGTATTTCACAAACACAAGTATAATTCATAAATGATTATTAAGGCAATGATATTTCGATGATTTTTTAAGAAATAGTTTTGTCCGTGACCAGTTTTCTTTTCGGTCTTAAAATAGATGTATTTCTAATCTTTCTTGCACGTTCCTTAAATCTAGGAAGCAGGTTTGTTCTCTTATTAAAACAAACTGAGAGGCAGAGAAATCTATTCGTCCATGGTCTGATTATTTTCCTTCGATAGATTAAAATCTCAAATTTGTTGAAGATAGTTGTGATGTTCTGGTCAAATTTTACTGTTAAAACGGAGATTATTTCTTAGGAATATAGTTTGGATGCTATGGTTTCGTCGAAATCCGATAATTTTGGTATATTTTAAAGGAATTTTTACGATATAATTCGAGTAATCCCGAATTCATTGTAAAAACTTAAGGGTCGATACGGGACATTGTAACAATATTTACTGTATAGGAATGTATGGGCGCAAGTGACGTGGTGAGGCGTCTTATTTATGCGAGGACTCAGATGAGGATCTCGTTGCTAGAATATCCGTAGCTGCTGCACGTGTGCGTCAAATACCTGGCGTCTTTGAATGCGTAAAATACGCTAATCGCTCCACCGACGCTGTCAGGCATATATCACTATTGGTGGGCGCAATTTTCCACAGTTGTTGTAAACATTGCACTTGCCAAAGACGCTGTCAATACACACTTTCTTTTCTTTCATACATTAAAATGATTCACACTTTGTCTTACGTCTTGTGTTCTCGCTTCACCACGTCTCTTGCACCCATACATTATAAAGAAGAAAATATCGAAACTAAGCCCCGTACCAATCCTTAAAGTTGTATCATAGATTCGGGATCATTTTTTGTAGTAATATATATCAACACTACACTATTCTCCGGAAGAATGTCAGAAATCGTTGCATTCATTCGTGGGAATAACAAGGGAAAGCTATTGAAGTGACAATAGTAATTTTTAGTATCCAAGTGAACAGAACTTGTTGGCAGTCAAAAAAACAACAACATAAAAATGATGCACAAACAAAAGGGATGAGGAAATTAACACAGAATGGAACGACGAGAAAAAAATTTACATGAAAATAAATTAAATATAGTTAACTAACACATGTATTGTTACGTATTATTTATTTCCCTACTTAATTTGAAATTATTATTTAATATCTATGGTTAATATAATTGCAAATAATTTTATATTACTGACCGGGATAGCGTGCTTCGATTCGTCGTTTTAGCTTCACCGAACGAGATTTTCGTTTTGGGTTTCCTCCGGGCCCAAACCTCCGCATAAACAATGCACGAAATAAAAAAAGCTCTTGTTTTAATAGCACAAACATCTTCACGGTCTCGCACATGTGTGGCAGAATTTCTTTCTCCGCGACTTCACCGCAGTTGTAAACTTAGGTCCCGCAATCTGGGTTACATGTGGAGCGTCGGTGGATAAAGCGTAGCGTTCGTTATCGCGGTTTATAGTTCCAGGAAGTTAATTATGATGATAATTATTTTCTGTTCGGAACTGCGTACCTGATTCAGATTTGAGTCATATCGCATCGTCAGTAACTTCGCCAATTTTGGTTTTTAGAGTTTTACTCACAATGGAAGTGAAGAGTATGATTTATTAGAATGTATCTTTTGATAAAAGTTTGTGTAATTGCGTAATTAAATTTCCTGTTGAGATATTGTTGGTCCATACGAGTTAATCGCTAGTTATCTAGCACAAGAATTTTACGTTTATGAAAATTCATTTTGTATTTCGTCTAAACGGTAATAAAGTGAATGGCCAACGATTACAAGATCCGTCGCATGAACCCTGCTAATTGGAGTCACCATTATGACGATTTTCCCTAATATCTTGAGAATATTTGCAAAGAAATACGATAGTAAATGTATTGTCGATAAAGCTGCGTATGACCACGTGGAGGATAATAAACTTATTTACTCTCCGGAAGCAAGCAAGGGACCATCCCATCAATTCCGATCAAGGACCCTAAGGCAGCGGCGGATTTCATTTTCTGCGCACTCCAGAGATACGAATAGAAAGAGTTCCGTACGTGTTATGATATTCACAGAATAGAATCTACTTTGGATTTCGTAAAAAAAACAAAAAAGTGATTTCGGAAGTACTTTGTATTGTTATCACCCTTTAGATTATTCGGAAAATATTGTGTTTAAATCGTAAGTATAAAATAACCCTAAATTCGAAATGTATCATTTAAATAGACGCCGCCCCTAGACAAGATCCTTGGGGGTGTTTACAAAACCCGCATCTACCCGGAGGAAAACAGGAGAAAAACCCGGACCTGGACGGCAATGGCGATTTTTTTATTAACATTTCCTTTCGTGTCAATTTGTCCGGATTGCTTGACCACGAATCCTCTCTGTGTATATCTGGTTTTCACCCGTTAACTTAACTAGCGTTGTGACCTAGAAAGTGGAGATTCTATTAACAGACGGTAAGAAGGTTTTCATCCACAAATATTTGAATTCCAGAGTCGAAAATAGCTGAGAATCGCGCAAAGCCAAGGAAACTTTTCCTCTTGTTGAACGCTGTGTTAGCAGATTCGGGCTTTTGTGCCAAACTTCACTGTTCTCTAGACAAGCGAATCTACATGCGCGAAATCGCTGTTGCTCAGGGAAGATGAATTAGTTCCGTTGGCCGTACCAGGCGAAAAAAAAAGGCTTTGCTATTTAAGATTAAAAACATCACTTTTCCTCGAATTTCTTTTTCATTCTTACTTTGCCAACAAATTGTTCGAATTAATTCCTCTTCATTAGTGCTTAGTAAAATGTTCTACTTACTCCAATGAAATGAGATTTTCAAAACACTCTCATTAGTGTCAGCACAAGATAAATCAGCTCTATCACGTACTTTAGGAAGACGAATTTTCAACATAAGATTTGGTCACGATTTTTAAATCCTCGATTAGGTTGGGATTAATCCAACGCGTTTGACTGAGAATCGAAACCGCTGGATCCCGCGCTAAAACGCTTTGAAAGTGCAGTACGAAACATCAGCCGAAAAATTACATATTTTTATTCATTATAAGTACGTATAGAAATTGTAGTACATCTAGGTCAATGTCTATTTTTTTCCTTTAAAAAAAATTATAGGTGTAGTTATATCTCTTTAATATTTACTATAAAGGCTCTAATGACCTACACATTGGCGAGCCCTAAAACCCCAATAAAAAAATATGAAGTGAAAGCAACTAACGATACTAATTCTACTACTATTTGCGTCCATTATATAATCTAATTAAATAAATAATTAATAACTTACGACATTTTATGGACTTTGAATAATATTTATATTTTTAGTGAAGAGCTCACGTTTCTAGACTTTAATCCAAGTCGAAAAGTTGTGAGCTCTTCGATGAAAATATAAATATTATTCAAAGTCCATAAGAGGTCGCAAGTTATTTAATTAACTGTACAAATGAAGTAATAGACGATTGTGAACTCACATAAAATAATTATAAAATTAATAATTAAAATGTTAATACATTGTACCAGTATTATTCTTTGGAAATGTCGGGAATTGGTTTGAACGATTCTCTCGATATTTTGTAGTTTAGTGATGAATGTAATCTCCTCCCGACACTGGGTTTTCTATTGTTTTGATCGTAATGCGTGCGATATTTTCTGTTTACTTCCGGAGAGTAAAGTAGTACGTTGTCTTCGACGTGGTTACACTTAGTTCTTTACCTACTACTTGGTTGTACATTTTTTTTATTAAGTAATGCTCTCAACGTCTTGGTTTGAGTTTGTGCCTGGAGACGGCTCGTCCGACGCATCCTGTTTTGCAGAAGCACATATCTTTCCGAACAGCTTAGCGACACGCACCTACACGTCCAGCGAGACGTGAACTTTTTCTCACCCACGCTTGATCTATTTCGTGCGGCCTCCTGATATTGGGGCCGCGGCGGCAAAAATACCGCGCCGCGGTGCCGTCCGACCGAACACTTCACTCGGGCATCTCCTTGGTGCTCGCTCTCTCTGGCAGAGACACACGGAGGGAGGGAGACGAAGCGCGGCTCAGGTGGACGACCTGCGACGAAACAGCTGCTCTTGATGACGTTGACGAGGGCTTTGTTGAGCGGCGTGACACAGACTATACTAACCTCTAATAGGGGATTCAGATCTTGAGTCGCTTTGGTTGGTTGTAGAGATGTAACCATAGACATAAAGCGGCTCCAGACATTCGACATTCGGCGAATTGCGGGTAGGGCGAGCACCGGTATTCGTGTCGCGGCAAAGAGCAAGAAACCCATCCGCACTATTTGGTAATCAGTGAGGGGTCGCTCGGGATTCGCCGAATGTCTGGAGCTACCTTTACATATAATATAGTCGCAGCGATCTCTGCTGCGAGTGATCTATTATAACATGAGAGAGAAGATAGTGTTTGTATCACCTTCTCTCGCGAAAATCCGTATTTGTGCGCATCAGTCAGCAGTCAGGGAAGGGTTTCGAGTTCCCTCGTTGATGTACGAGATGTACGAGAGAGACAAAGATCCCAAACTTCGTTTCCGTCTTCGGACAAACGGTACATAAGATCTCTGGGTTATATCATATATAAAGACGGCTCCCGACATTCGTCATTCGGCGAATCCCGAGCGACCGCTCGCCGAATAGCGAATAGACGAGTTGCTTTTTCTTTGCTGCGTCACAAATACCAGTGGTCGCCCTTCCCTCAGCGTGTCGATCGTTTGGGCACTTCAAAGGAAGCCGAGCAATTGCGAACATTGGCGAACGATGCTCGCCATCCGGGCTTTGCTGAATGACGAATGCGTGGAGTCGCCTTAAGTCTGTGGATGTGACTGTAACGCATATTGATATTCATGTAAAAGTGGAGAGACAAAATTAAATATGGCTGCCCCTGGAAGTCAAAAGCATAATACCAACTTCAACGATATACACTTCAACCTCATGGGAACTCTTCCAACTCGAACACGTTCCAAATGCATTTCTGAATCCAAAAACTGCAACGCGTAATTGCACCTTTCACAAATTAGGTGCCTTCTATTTAATGTGCGAGCAATTATGAAATCTAAATGATGAGCATGTTACGTAAGAAAGTTGTCTTCAAATTCCAGCTAGAATTTCTTCTAAATTCCTGGAAACGTAAAGAAAGATAAATGGCGTTTTTGGTGCATCGCAAAAGTTTCCAATGGATATGTTGGCAACGCTGATTACATTTGAATAATTCATAGGTACCTCTAAATATCCGGCTAGTGATAAATCAATGCTTTCCTTATTAAGTTTGTGTTTGGCGTATGGCTTCCCTTTTTACGTGAATCCAAGTGCAGTGGAGGATGTAATAACAGTGGAGGATGTTATTGATGCGTCGGAAGTATTTGGTTTGGAAAATTGTCACGACGAGAGACATTGTGTAGAAAGGAAGGCAACAAGAGAGATGTTGATTACAGTGCTCGCAGCGAAGGGAAAGGAATGAGGGAAGGAGACTAAAGACCACAAGGAAGTTGAGGAGTCAAAGCCAGCATCGCGAGATGACCGACTCTTCCTCTCGGTTTAGACACTTGTTACTCGTGTCAGCAGAATCTTTGTGAGTTTAGCTACGTGTACTACCGCCTACATCAGCCGATTCGTAGTACCAGCAATAATTGATACGCCAACTGTGACGGACAGAGGGTTTGATCACTAGCCTTTGGTCCCAAGGAGGCTATTGATGTTAGCTTTTCCTCGGTTTAGATGAACCTTTATGTGGGTGCCGTAGCGTGCCGTCTGGAGAGGGACGCTTGGCCATCCCCCCGCAGCAGACATTTGACAACACCGCGTTTCCACTTGATTGGTTATACCTCCTTACTTTTATTTTGCCGGGAGGAGTATAGAAGGAGGGGGAGATTATTTCGTGTGATATACGCTGTTGAATGGACGAGCAGTTCGGAAATTTATGAATGATCTGCGGAACGAGAGATCCTAGAGATCAGTTGTGGTGGTGAGACAAGTATCGTGAAGACGATAAGATCATTTTATAACAATCCATCAATGTAGGTGTCCCAGGTTCGATTCCCGGTGCGTCGCCATTTTCATCTGGCCGATAGTTATAATCTGAAAATATTGTCAATAAATATTTTCTTCGTTCATAAAGGGGCAGACGTTTGCGCGCCCTAATGTCCCGCACACAAAAAAACAACATAAAGGTGCATATGCTACTCATGTGTGTTGTGAAATAACATGATTTTCATCTGTACACGTACCCCTGTCACATCTAAGCTTGCATGACAGACTGCGACGTTCTCTTACATCTTTATCCCTGAAGCAATTCATTTATGATTTCCTTTATTATACTCCGTGTATCCCTTGGACAATTCATCCAAGAAAACAAATTTATCTCTATGTCTGTGATGAAAATTAATTTCAATTCATTATGGTGCAAGGGTGACATAGTGTTATCCTAAAAATATGAGGGATATGAGTAAATCACATTTCTTAATGTATCCTTGCCATAGAAACTTTACGGCATCCTCTGAGAGAATCATTGGATCACACCATTGGAGGCTGTGTTTGAATCCAAGTTCATGGGTTGTTTGCTTCAGAATTTGGCACTAGATCGCCCCACGGTGTCTGACTACTGAGTAAGAGTAATGGGGTCANGGGTTGTTTGCTTCAGAATTTGGCACTAGATCGCCCCACGGTGTCTGACTACTGAGTAAGAGTAATGGGGTCAGTGCCCCTCTTCTGGCACTCGTTGAGTCCATTGATATCGCGGTGGGACCTCAGAACTTGCGTCAATATGGCTTGAGACATGCATTGACGTTAACAAGTTGTCATTTGTGGCAAGTAATTATTCATACCCCTTCACCTGTTATATACCTCCCGATGTTACGTATTCGTCCCACTAATTTGACTGTCTCGTCCACAAAATTAAGTATTATTTTTATAAATATAATAATTATGCAAATTTTCATCAGAGTGATGGGAATCTCCATTTTATACTACACGATGTTTCGAACGAATATATATTTGTGACGTCACCCTATTCGTCTGTGAACCGTCGCCATACGTTACGAAGCCCCTAGGGAGATTGAAAGTTCCTTTGAATAAGATGATGCAGGAGGCGATTATTATTTGGTGCAATTCGCTAGGACGAAATATGTTCCAGATAAAGTGTCCCAAAATCATTTTCATTAACAATTTCATTTTAACAGTGAGTAAATCGTTTCCATTACAACTGACTGTTGATTGTTCGTTACAGAGAAGTTTTTCTGTATGTAATGTATGAGGAAAAGTTCTTCGGTCGAGAACTCGTAGAACTCATCTTGGCGCGAGGAAGGCCATTTCATGACAATTTCATGCAAATTTTAAAAATTGTTACGCTGTTGTTCATTCTAGTTCAATAAATGTTATTGGTTTTTGTGTTTTCTTAGACTTTAATGTATTACTGAAAAATTACATAGTTCCACAAAAAGCAATAAAAGTGTCAGTATCTTTTCAGCTAATTAAGGTTGCACATAATTTGGCAACGTCAAATGATTAGTTCCATACCGCAACGTATCGTAGTGAGAACCACTCTTCTAGATATTTAAGGCATTTGTTATTTTCAAATCGTCCATGTCAGCAATTATTACCTTAAGAATGTATATCGATCAAATTACAAACGAGAAACCCAGAAAGAGATTTCAATTAAATCTATACCAACATCACCCTGTGGAATATTTCTTTGTAGAAACACAGTTCCTTCATTACCTCTATGACTTGTGCAGGATGTTCTACGACAATGTTCCACTATCACTTCTTCTACCTTCTCTACCCTTTCTCTCGTATGATTCCTAGGTTTTCATCGTGGGTGTCCTTCCCATTCTTCTAGAGGCAATATATTTTCTTCCAGCCTAGTCACATGTCCCAACAAATACATATGTCTCAACTCTTCATTCCATACGATTCTCCAGACCCCTTCTCCCTTCATTGGGCCGTAGATTTTCCATTAAAAAGTTTACAAATATCAAATAGACAGTTTTGACAAATATCAATATTTTGATCATTCACAGCCGTCTTATTTAAAGACATACATTCTGGATCTAGATGAGTACTTCTTCCTGCATGACAGACACTGACCGCTCGCTGCACTTCTTCCAAAGGTGATATCATTTCGAAAGTGGTGTCGTCTGGAAACACTTCATTGTGTTAAGTCTCCATTTTCGATTAACCCCCTCGCGAAGAATCGTCTCCACGAATACACGTAGACTTCTGTGACCGGTGGCGAAATATGCTTTGGGTTGTCTGGGACAAACCGCATTTGAGATAAATATAAATAAACTTTATTGTCGAAAAAGCAAGTTACAAACTGCGTATGACCACGTGGAGGACAATAAACTAATTTACTCTCCGGAAGCAAGCAAGGGACCATCCCATCAATTCCGACCAAGAGTCCTAAGGAGAAGGATTTAACATTTCAGCACACTCCTAACAATAAAATATAGTTCGACACGTGTTATAGTATTAACAAATACCAACAAATATTGTATTTAATAAAACATAGAAAAGTCATTTTATCAAGCTATAAATTATTCTGAAAGTATTGTTGATAATTCGTAACTATTAAATAACACTAAATTTGCTAATAATTATATCTATTGATGTCGTCTCTAGGCAAGACCCTAGCGAGTCATTATAAGAAATCCGCCTCTACCCGAAGGAAAAAATCGGAGAAAACCCCCTGTCCAGGAGCGGTGTGACCTTCAAGGTTAAGTCGAATTCGAACATAGTGAAATTCCTGCCGCGACAGCGTCGTGACCGAACTGTGGGTAGTTCCGTCCGGGATAATGGAGCATATAGTAAGTACTTTTAGGTACCGCGGAAGCGGTGTAACGTATTGTAGTGATTTACGTGTGATGTAAATGATAAGGTAATGTTTTTTTCTAAATTTTTAGGTGTTGCAGCCTCATGCAATTGCGATAAAATGCCGAAATAATTCGGATGGGATTCCTGTAAAACGGGGGTGTGGACAAAATCACTCATTGGATGTTGTATTTATGCAGTAATTGAACCTCTTTTTTTTTTTTGCTCGTCTTACGTAAATCACAAAATTAACATTTTCATATCAATACAGTGTATTCTTAAAATGACATTGTTCTTGTAAGCTTATATAAGTTGGTGACTTACAGCAATAAACCTTGAGCGTCCGAGACAGGGTGAAGGAATGATGGACCTACCCGTACAATTTCTAGACGACGTTAGGCTCTCAAACTCCGAAGGATATTGCGTCGAATCTCAATGGTTTTAGCCAAGTAAAACAACACTTGTGGTAATAACTGGTCATGGAAATACAAATATGTGCTTAAAGAAAATAGGACAGTTTAAAACCTACTTATGTAGGGAAAGGAAACGATTGAGCATTTATTGTCAGAATGCAAAGATTTTGGATACAGTAAGCATTATAAACAACAATACATTGATTGACAGCAGGGATAAATTTGAAATATTTCATACACATTGTAGAGAGATTGGATACTTGAAATGCGCTACGAGTACATCGTGAATTTATGATCATAATGGTTAGTAGCTTTTGGTGACGTAAAATTATGAACAATAGAGAAATAAATGGACGAAACATGAAATGTGTAATACCCCTGGAATGACTATGTTGGGTACAGGAGATATGGTGTACAAATACATAAATAAATATAGAAGCGTCTAAATTATTTTGATATGTATTTGCTGATCTGTGGCTCCTTCGTGATGGATTCGCAGTGGAAATGCATTGTGTGGCGCGGTCGCCTAGCGCCGCCTCCTCGATTGCGTGGCGCGCCGCGCAACCAATAGGAGAAGCCATTGGCAGAGCACTGCAGGCAGCGAAGGACACCCTTGCGACAACCAATCGGTATTCTTCCTCAGTCGGAGTCCACGAGGTCGCATTCTTTTCCAACTGGAGGTAAACATTTGGAGCGTGCCCCACTCAACATTCCAGTTACAATTCATGGCACTGAACACTCTGTATTACACTAAAAATTAAATATAAAATCTTCAAAGAGAAATCATAATATCTTATAATTATTAAACTAGATATATGTAAAGGATCAATCGGTTTCAAAATATTTATCATCTCTATACATAGTACACTCCTAAACATAATATTTGCGCATAAAGTACAGATTGCATGAGTTATCTTTTACCTTATATGCTCCAAGATTTGCGCAAAACATTTTCGCTGTATCTCAAAAACCTTGCGACGCACAGGTTGCGATTTAGCCATTAGAACACAGAATTAAGAGAGCAATCAAAATTTTATATTCATATTTTCAAAATTTTGAATTTTAAGGAACGGGGTGTGTAAATGAAGAGCTTAAGAGCTGTCCAGCTTCTACTCCCAGTACATTCAAAGTCAAATCTCAAGTTTGGTTTCGATGCATCAATTTATTTTGATGCATCAATCAGGGGAACGAAATTCTTAACGTACACAAATACACATAAATACGACATCGGACATCATCACCTAAATTTGAAAATTGACTCTTTTGGAGGTAATTTGTACGAATCCGAGGGGATCGGAAAACTTTTTTTTTCAACCGATTACAATACTTTCCTTACAGGAAGTGTAATTGGAAAGTAAAAATTGAAATAATAAAAAGAAAGGGATATAAAGAAGTTTTCGAGATCTCTGCAAATCTTTGCCGATTTGATCAGAAGTACGTTCTGAAAACCTTACGATGA
Source organism: Laupala kohalensis (assembly GCA_002313205.1). Lineage (NCBI taxonomy): Eukaryota > Metazoa > Arthropoda > Insecta > Orthoptera > Trigonidiidae > Laupala > Laupala kohalensis. The sequence goes on along the minus strand of NNCF01130543.1, from coordinate 141,401 downwards.
GGTCCGTGACGTATGTCTGACGGTTCTCTCTGTCACACAAGAACGAATCCTCAGAAACGTACGAACGAGAATTGTGAATCATGGTACTAATGTGAGTATTTGATATCTAAAACTTCATGGGAAAATTTTTATGGGGAAGTTTTGTCAATTTTTTCGTTGTTCTAGAAGTTAGTAGATTCACGAATCTACTTCGCACTTTTCGCTGCATATGGAGAAATACATTGTGAATAAATAATATCACTTACAAGAAATAAAAATACGTTGACAGAATTTCATATCGACGTATTCACATTGTATTAATGTTGATTGCATTAACTACAGTGGAATCTAAATACCATATAGGTTCATCTTAAGTATCCTTGTAGGATCGATTTAGCGAAGATGACTTTGACATGTTGAGGTAGTGCTGGAGACAGACACATTACAGTTTTAAATGCCTAAAATTTGTATAAATCCTTGGAATAATACACACTTACGTCAATTTTAAAAAACCGTACCGGTCAATCTCGCAACAAGTACTTGAAGACTTTTTAATATTCGGATGAAAAACATTTTGTCTCTTGTAAGAAGAGAATGTATTTTCTGTAGAGGTCTACAGGAATTCAGAAGAGATATAATTTTTTGCAGTTCTTCGCGGTTTGCGTCTTAGAGCGTTTCACCATTGACATCTAAGTTTGTATTATTTCCTTTATAACAAAATATTTTTGTTTCGGCTACATATTCGTTCCAAGTTACTGTTATTGATGAAATTAACATTCGCAGTGACCTGTGGGTGCACTTGAAAGTTTTATTTTTAATTCGTATTGGAAGAGTTGGAAGAAACTGCTTTGCACTTTTATATTTTACGACTCGTTCTGGAGAAGTCGAAGAGCAGTTTCGCTTCAAAACACGTTAGCAATATAAATCTCTCGGTTTTAAACTACCTGTAAAAACGTTTTCGTTACGAATCTTGGCTATGTGCTGCAGAGAGGTTAGGGTGTCCATAAATTCAGCTTAAGAGCAAGTACCCCAATAAGGTGGGTCTGTTTCCGGCTTAAAATAGATGTGCTTCTTTCGCTTTTTTACTTTTTTGTACTAAAATTAACATCCAAGTTGAGTTTTGCGCGGAAAGTATTTTTATAATTTAGTTGCATAAATTGTTGAGGAGAAGTAATGTCGTAGCTACATCGTGACAATGAGTTTGGAGAACCAAAAGAGAAGCGAGTATTTTGGGTGTATGATTATTTGGTTGATACCCAAGATAGTAAAAGGGTGGTAGACGGCAGGCTTTCCCCATAGGACGTAGAAACATTCTGAATAACACTTGGACTTAATTTACGTCTGACGCATGGTTTCACAACTCTTTTATCAGATGTTAAACACTCGGGGATGACAATTGTTACCTTCGATCTCTGTCTCGCAACATCCACAAAGTCTGTGGAAACGTCTAGAAGAGATCGTGGTTTAGTTTTAAGGTACACCCACCCACCTTTTGCGGATGTAAATTGAGTTGTTTTTTTTCTTTGTGAAAGCCCAAGGTTCTGACGATATCAAAAGATGTATAACGGAAGATTGTGTGTTGTAAAATTGTTTTTGTTGTATTGAATTGATGTACTTTTAAATAACGCTTTTATTGAGAATCAATTCTTCTTTATTACTTCTATTCGCCCCCATCATATAATTAAGATAAATAAATTATTAATGACCCACAACCGTCTAATAGTAGTCGCTCATCAAAATGTCGTAGATCATAAATTATTTATTTAACTCCTTTATTTATTTAAGTCTATAAAAAATACCCGTCGGCGCCGATGGGTGATTGGTTACCGCAGTGCGCGGGTTCTAACCCGGTCGAGGCCGACGAAATTTTAGGGTGCGAAAATGTCGTATGATTCTACTGCATGTAAAAGGTCTCTTGTGATGCTCTCGGCGAAAAATGCACCCACGGACAGTTCTGACTTCCACTACCAGATGGCATCGGAAGACGGAACGTCTAAATTGCGAATGTGGCTCAGTCCAAAAGGTCGCAACCAAAGAAAAATGGGCCACAATTAACGGGAACCGAGACCCATACGCATATTATTATTATTATTATTTATGAAGACCAGAGCGAAACGAGGAAAATTTGTTAGGTTATCTAATTATCCACCACTTGATAGTACAGGAACCGACCAGGATTTAAATTTTAAAAAACACTTCATAACTTTTCTCACATATGTTATCCATCCCCAGAGCTTGTTACACTATTTTCAAGAACATCTCCATCACTCATCTACTGCTTCAACCATTAAACCTGCACCTGTACCTGCTCACTTAATATATAATATTCAAAAAATCAGTTTTTTAAATTGTTGCAAAATTTATGATTTTTTATTGATTCTTTTGATGTATTAAGTGAGCAGGTTGTGTCTGGCCTTTTAGTTTTTACGATCTTAGGTATAACCCAAACACACACACATACAAAATCTTATTAACAATATATTTTATTAAGCTAAATCGTCTTGAAAAACTTTAATTTTGAAATAAGACTTTGATTACTTAGTTTTATACATCAGATCGAAAATATCCAATTGGATGTACAAATTTGTTTGTGCAAAAACGGGTGAAGTTAAAAAATATAGGCGTACATTCGAAAAGACATTAACCATAAGATAAAGTTTGTATTTTTATTGAAAAAACAATTTTTTTCTTTCTGAAATAAGAATACGGTCTCTATAATAGCTTTAGAGCTCTGAGGATGGTTATAATATATCCGAAACGTTGAAGAGTTATGATTTTTTTTCTTTGTCTTCCTGACCTACTTCTCAAGAGAGAGTTTTTGTAAAATCTGTTAGGTTCCTTATACGAAGAAGAAAAAGATGAGACGTCTAATGTGAGCACGCTTGTAGCAGAGGCATGTCGAGAGTAGCAAATGGGTATGAATATGTTAAAAATTAAATTTTCACCATCGAGCGCGAAATGTTTAGAGCAAAGCGTTTGGCTCATGCCCCACTGTGATGTGTTCTTGCCTCGCTTCGCTTGGCGTCACAGCGGAGGAGGAATTGGGCAGCGTTCAAGGGAAACAGGCTGAAGCTGGCTGAAGGATCCAGCACCTGTCTGCGGCGAAAACTATTTACCAAGCATCACTGTGGTTTTGACTTCTTCTTCTTGTGTTCTTTCTATTAATCAAGTAATAATGTTATGGTGCACGGACCATTCACAAATACCCCTCGCAATCTTTATACTATTCACCCACCCTCCCCTC
>NNCF01130543.1:105582-137980 GCA_002313205.1 Laupala kohalensis | reverse complement strand
CTCTCTCTCTCTGTCTGTCTTTCGTGCAGTTCTTACCCCTTGATGAATGCTAATCCTTCATACTCAAGTGTATTGGGGGTTGCGTTTTACGAGTTCCTCAATCAGGCGGTCTTTACGTCGTAAAATTGAGAAGAAGAAAAAATAGCTCTTATGAGATGAGGTGTTATAGATGCAGTTTAACACAATCGTTTCGCCGTATTATTGTTTTTTTGTGTGGTTGTGACGTTTGTGTCATTTACTTCCATTGCATTTTTGAAAATAATTTGTTTTATGAAGTTCTCTATGTATATGGTACATACCATTCATTATTGAATCATTTTCTGTAGAAACCTCTAGTCCAGGAAAATCCGTAATTTGGCACAGCTCAATTGTTGGGAGTTCCGGAATAAAGAGGTATCTCCTAAAAAGGTTTTTAAAGATAACGAGTCCACAACGTATTCTGTCGTAGGAATTGATTCTACGAAGAATTTGATAATTTGTTTTGAATTCGATTGGATCGTTAGTTGAACTGTTTTGTCCTGCGGCGGCTAATTGATTTTTTTTTTCTTCTTTTACTGTGGGGGCTGTTAAACGGTCTTCGATTTTGGCAGCAAATAAGTGTCTCCTTTGAACACTCATCGATCTTGTGTGTTCGTTGTCATTAACAGAATGGAGCCCTGTAAATTAAGACACGATTCGCAATACGCTTGTTAGGAACTGATTTATTTCTGTACTTGCGACGAAGAGCGAACAGTTCTACATCCACTGATCGCGTACTTCTCAAGGCGTATGTAGAATTAAATCATAAAAATTCCCTGAAATCTGCAAAAATAATCGGAGGAAAATATTATTACTATTTCAACTTGAAAAACGTACCTTTCGGGCCATTTTAATGGGATAGTTGCAATTTTAATTGATGGCGTAATACATTGCGTCTTATGGAGAAAACACTTCTTTTAAAAATGACCAACTTTGAAATCGTGGAAAATTACTTTGATTTGTACGAAATTTTTCGCAGAATTTTTTACATTACTTTGATATATAGGTCACCGGATACTTGAGAAAGATATTTTACTTTTTTCTAAGAGATGCATAAATCACGAAACCGTAGCACAACTGCCGCCATGTTTGTTCATACTCTTATGCATTTCAGACGAGTCGAGCGTGGTCTTGTGTATTGTTTGCACTATACTGTTAACTGATGTGTGTAAATTAAATCCTATTTTTCTTCATTATTATTCATATTGTTTTAAAATAATTGGAATAAAAATGAAGAAATCAATTAAAGGTTAGCACTCTGCTGAGCACTCTGTTAAAATAGCATTTATTTCTAAGAATCGTAAGAAACATGCTGAGTACAGAGAAGCCAAACTGCCAAGGGAAGTGTCACGGGGAAATTAAAACGTCTGGCAAAGGTTTCTAGTGCCCATATTTTATTTTTATACCTCTTCACGTCAAACTATTTCTCCCTGCGGTTTTTTTCCTTCGGTTCTTTCTCCTTCCTTTACTGATCATACGTGCGATTATTTATTTTCCTATCATTCCAACTTTTTCTCAAGATTATCTTCTTTTCCCATTCCTTTTGTGTTTATTAGGATTTTATTAAAATACAAACTGATTACACGACGTTGTCTGGAATTTTCCTTAGACTTTGTTTTACTCACGAAAATACATAATCTATCTATATTGTAGGATAATATACTTACTGGTTTTAAAAAACGTGTTCAGAATCGTAATATTTCAAATTCACAATAGTACAAATGTAATACAAAACTTGTATGTATACACTATACCATCTCGCGCCTACCTTTAGTCGAATTTTCGCTTAAGAGGCATGACGCGGCTGCACCATTTCATTAAAATTCTTGTAAAGTCTAAACTATTCGTCGAAATTTAAGATTAAATTTTTTTTCTTAATCTTTAGTAAATGCACAAAGCAAATAATCCATTAAATTTTATGACGATTGATTTTTTGCTTCTTTAATTACTCTCTTAAGTTGAACAATTTTAATGCTTGTATTTTTGTACCGTTTTATCGATAATTTAGGTTAATTTTTGCAGATTGTTGTTGCGGACGTTTTTGTAGAACCCTTTGAGGCAAATAATATTGACATTCATAGTTGTCACCTACTTCTTACCGTTTATGCAGAGTAAGCAAATATAACACTCTTTTTTTCCCGATTTTATAGTGATTTATTGTCTAAAATTATTTCTATCTTTTTTATCACTAATTTTAAAAATAAAAGTTAGCCTATGTTCATTTTCTCTATTTCTCTCTCTCTCTATCTGTGGCAAGTTCCAATTTCGCTTCACATATCACTTCGTGGACGTAGGATCTCCAAAGGAGAGGTCATCTTCAAGGGTAGGAGGTCAGCATTCGATCGGAGTTCATAAACTGTTTCTCTGACAATATAATTCTGTGGCGAAAATTGAATGATATGAGTGGGTACGCGTTGATATTTTCAAAATTAAAGGAAGAAAAGTGTGATGTTTTATTAGTACACTACGTACGTACTCGCATTTTCACTCGGGATCAATGTTTTTGAGATTGAACCATCGCCGATAAAAAAGCTTAGGGAACATATTCTGTTAATATTCGAATGTTCTTTTTCTTTACTTCTCAGTTTTGTATGAAAATGGTATTACAAGATTATCGACAGCTATTATTGACTTTTACATGAACGTGCTATAAATACTCAAGCTATATTCTTTGAACTCCACAGAATACTAGTTCGTAAATACAAGTGTTGAAATATATTCAAATATAATCCTAGACGGGAATAAGAAAATATTTGATCCCTTTCATAATTAAAGGTTTGTGCTGTAACCCATTAGTGTGTAGTTAAGCAACCCAAAATCTCCCCTCACCAATTGTTGCGCTCATGTCATATTTGGGTGGAAGAGCGGCTCTGATGGTTCTGAACCTCGCCACGTCATCAAATAAAACATGAAATTTAAAAGAATGCACTTTCATTTCGGGATCCCGCCGAAATGTTTGTTTATTTCTTTATTTGTTTATATAAGAAGCGGAAACGTAGGAACTAATGATTTATTATACAAAACACGGAATACGGAAAATAGAGTTTTTAGAACACCTAAAGTAAAAAAAGAAGTGTTTAGACAATCCCTTCAGTACATGGGACCTAAGTTGTTTAATCAGTTGCCTTATGAAATTAAATCCTGCAATAAACTGAAACAATATACTAAAATGCTAAAATTTTGGCTATTAAGGACATCTGATATTAGCTACTTAAGCAAGGTAATAAGTTAAATATATTAATTAATTACAAATAATCATTTAAAATACATTTTTCTATCATGTACACTAATTATACATTAATTTGACTTGAATTGTCATCTCATTATTGCGGATGAGTTCAAATGACGATGAGTGAATGTTGTGGTGGAATGAGTGGCAGGGGAAACGGGAGTACCCAGAGAAAACCTGCCGCGAACCCGCAGAAATGTTGAAAGAATAAAATTATTATAAATCTGACAAATAAATTTAGGTTACACATAAATACGGTTCATAACCTTTCAAAATTAACAGAGGAGTGAACAGATAATAAGTAATTATAATTAAACCTTTCGTTCAAAGAAACTTCTGTCACCGACTTAACTCGGTCTAGTAAGTCCACATTGCTCCTTAATTTTTGTTTTGTTTTTTTAGAGATCGGTTGCAGCTAAGGGATTTTAGATAATTAGGCAGGTTGTTGAATATTGGGATGGCATTGTAAATAGAACTCTTTTAACCGACTTCTGAATTTATAGTCTGTTTTCAGCGTAGTGGATTTCAGTGACCTATCATAGTTTCTTTTTATATTGTAACTGATCCTTAAACTACTAATGTTGTAGATCTGCCTTAAATTAAGTGTTTTTTAATAAAAAACATTGATTTAATTGTAATTGTGTTTAAAATTATATCTCTCAATTTAATAAGACGCTTAATATTTCTTTCATGAGCAATATGTAGTTGATACCATTATTTGTATAAATCTTCTGAACTCCTTGACGATTTGGACGTGGATACTGAAAACAAATCCAAAATTTGGAGGATGTATCCGTTTGGAAGGAAGGGCCCAACTCGCTTCTACGTAACCTCGCTTATGAGAGCGGCTTCGCCCGCTGTCAATGCGCGCCTTGTGCTGAGATGGAAATAGCGACGACTGTGGTCTGTGGAGGAAATAGTGGAAGTGTTTTGGTTCTGTTGACGATCGCTTGAGGGGTTTAGCAGCGATGAATTCGCTTCTTCTGTTGCCTTTATGGACCAGACGCCCAAGTGTGTTCACTGAATTCATCGTTCGAGTTCTTGACCTTCAATGTCGATTACGGACAGGTTCTCGAAATAATGTCATCGAGGAGATAATTGATCGGTTGTGGATGAAAGTGTCTAGGAACATTTTGTTACTTTTGAGGGTACGGTCTTCACTCTTTTAGGCTATATTTTGTTTCTCCAATTTAAAGAAATTATTTTAATTTACTGCTAATAGTCTTGTAGTCAATTTTAAGCTGTGTAATTGCAAAAATATTTTATTACTATAATTTAAAAAATTAAATATGTGAACAATTTTTAACATGGGACAAAAACACGTTTTACCTTCGTCCAAATACATATATGCTGGAGGTCGTAATATAATCCTACAGGTCGAAGAGTAAATGAAATTTCAAGCATTTCATGAAATACAAAATCTAAATAGTACCACAAATGAATTACAAAATGTTACAAAATAATTCGAGTGTATAATATTCTAGGCTAGTAATTAAGGCATTTTGTGCTTGTATTGAATGTTGTAATTTTTCAGTTTTTTGCCACTTTTGGCAAATTTTTGAGTTTAAAACGTTATTAGTTTGTAGAATATAACTTAAAAGTAACGGAGTTCCTAAGAAGGAATCCTTTTGTTTTCTTGATAATTGAAGTAAAACTACATTTTTTTCTGAATATTAAATTTATTTGGTTTGTTATCGGTACTGTTCCATGGAGCACTCATTAAACATTTTTCGATGCAGACTAGTGCGTCATAATTTACGTCAGTTAGCGAATGAGTGAGAGACATCGGTTTAATTATAGTTTAGACCGTGGAGGCAGTAATGATAAAATAATGTGACAACTGCTTAATTAGTTTTTAAGAATTTTGAGTATCCTTTCGTCGAAAAGTCTAGGTTTTCGAGTGAGCTCTTGAAAAGAAGCAGGAGTCACCTTGAACTCGTCAGTCGTCGGTACCAACACGACTCGCAGACAGTTCGAGACTGCCTTTAAATATTACAAGCAACGGTTTATATAATTTTTCACACATTCATTGCTTTTTAAATGTCATGATCCGTTATGAATAGATATCGTTGATGTTTATGATCTAAGTCTAATGCTAGTGGTGATGTCGACGGTAAAAATATATGTATTTCTATTAGATGTTTGCCAACTGTATTGGCATCGTCGGTGTTTTTCAGATATTTGTAGTGGGATCACTTTTCTGTCGATGAAGAAGCGTGTTGTCAAGAAAACGTTGAGGAAGAGGTATGATGCCAGATGTAAATGTTTATTACGTGTATTTCTTATAAATACATATTGTAATTATGTCTGTAGAACTCTCCGCAGTTGCCTGATGTTGGGCCATATTGGGGGTTGCGTTGCAAACTTTAATTTAAACTATATCGAATCTGTGAAAGTGAGATGGTTTAATTTAATAATTTATTTCTTATAAATGTTCGATGTATTTTAATTCTCGTGTTTTAATTTAAAATGTTGAACTGCGTTTCAATTCATTCATAAGCATCAAACTTTCGTAAGTAATGAATAAAATTTATTTCAGAAAATAATATATGATGTTTTTTTAATTGACCACGTTTTACCAGTAATCGTGGCCAAATAGAAAACTAGAACATGTTATTACAAAAAGAAAATTGTGATATATTAAAAAATAGTGAGTTCAGTCTTCTAGTAAAAACTTCAATCGGTACCTGTAGTTTTTTAAATAAAACAGTATTCTATGATGATACTAGAAAAAGATATATGCAGGTGTGCAAGGAACACAAGACCGACCTTTCCCTGAGTTTCTCCTATAAATTTGAGTAACTTCCACTTGAATATAGTGACAAAAATTACTCGTGTTTACATATGGACAACTTACAAACACCGTGCATTTTTTCCCAAGACATATAAATTAGTTATTACGTTATTTTCCTAAGCCAGGATTGTCGGCTATGGAACTCTATCTGGGCAGCAGTTTAATTTTGAGTCACGCCGTCTCCCATTCTGATTGGTGCATATTTTTCAAACGCTTTAAGTAAATTTTAAAGTCATCGCAATTCTTTCTTAGAGGTTGAATCTGCCTTTCTCTCTTCGCGCCACCAATCGTCTGTTGGGAGTGTGAGTGGGTGGTGGGAAACAGAAGCGCCTCTTGCGTCATTGGCTCATCCCACAGCTCCAAGAAACAACACGCGCTCTGCCTGCCAACACTGCGGACGATTGCGATACAGTTGGTCGTTCAGATAAACGCTCTGATACTTGGAGGAGTTTCTATCTTGCCTCTCGTTGGACACTGGGATACAGACGTTTATTAAGGAAAGTGAAATGACTTATTCTCCAATTCAAGGATCAATTACGGTGCAGGTACAGGACTTGAAAAGCTAAGTAGATGACTGGGGTTAACCAGTATTTGGTTGTGAGATAAATGGACTTAAAACTTTTCCTTCCTCTATCCAGCTCCTCCTAGTATCAATAACTCTAACTATTACTAACTTCTTCTATTCCCCCCCCCACGTGGGCCAAGTTGTTGGTAAGTCCAGCTAACTGGCTCACCTACAAACAATAGCTCCTACCACCCAACTCCTACCTCCTATCGCTCCAACTTCAACAGCTCGCTACATTTCCTATTTACAAATTCTACAAATTAAAAAAATGTCCCGCAACATTACGTCAATGGTTTCTGAAACTCTCGTTTTTATTAGTACAAAATACTTAATACAAGGAAACATTTTGTTGTCATTGCTTAATTTTGTTGGCCATATTTACAATGTAGCCATTACTTGGTTTTCTGTATTCCTCTCTTGAATCTGTGTGGCGGGAACATACTTGCACGTGCTCTCAAGCTCAATTCAGTGTCTAGTGACTCGTTTACACGACTCAAATCAAAGTTAAGAAGTCGAGTTAAGAGGAAATTTGTACTCCACTCTTGTAAACAGCTCCAATCGAGTCAAGTACCACGTCGCGTTCTTCGTAATGGACGAGTGGAAGTTTCACACCCACAATTTTATCTCGTAACCGGTTAGCTATCCATAGTAAAAACAAATCCACAGTTGGTTTATTTTTAATATTTTACGTCTATATTTATAGTACATGTAAATATAAAAAACAATTTCACTCGGAAATGTTATACAAAAAAAGTAATCCACTTAGTCTGAATTTAAGATACCAAATATTTCTCGAATATTTACAATTATTTGCTTTTTTCAATGTAGATTTTTATAACTCGTTGTCCATGTTTCATGAATATTAATGCTCTTGAGAATTTGAATCAATAAATAAAGTAGTTAATAAATATCTTTAAGTATGGAAGGATCTAGAGATTATGGCGATGAGAGTGGTAGAAGGAGGTTTATGTCATGAATAATAAAAAAAAGTTTGCAAGCCATTGAAGAAGGTTTCAATAAAAAAAAAACATTCGTTGACAAATTTATAAACTGTTTTATTTATTAGATCAAGACCCAAGAACATTAATATACTATACATGTTCTCAATAACTTCATCCAATAACAACTATGTGACTTCATATTTAGACAATCATTTGCAGATCACAGAATTACTGCGAGAATCCTCTCATAAATGAGTAGAACAACTCTTCATTTATTGTATTTATTTATTATCGGTCCTCGCCGACATTTCGAGGTTATGCTGACCTCTGCATCAGGGTCAACTAAAGTCACAATACAAATACGAACTCAATTCAAATCTTATTACATTATAATCTCAGTACATATTCACTTACTAGATTAAACAGAACATGTTAAAAATTATGATAAGGATGAAGTCATTCTTTTTAAATTTCATAATTTACGATTTTATCACGTACGTAGCAACTAAATACATTGGTTCATAACTGTGGTTGAACGGTAGTAGCATTAAAATAGTTAAAATCCACTTTCATTATATTCTTGTTAGGTGAAGTTTTAAATTTGGAAGGTTCATCATTGTGCAACCTTCTCTGTCAGAAGGTAATTCAAGACTATTTCGGATTTACACAGTGTGAGTAACATACGCTTTAACTGACAGTGCTGACAACATAAACGAGTTTAATTCTTAACTTAAAAAAGTAAAAGGAACAAGGAGATAGTGTCATAGTCTGTTGTAAGTACATTCTTTTCTAACTGCATATTTACATTTGTAATTGTTTTTATGTATTTTTTTTCTAGTCTTTTACAAAGATTCAATAAGCAAAAGGCAATCAGAAATTTCTTCACTGTGAATATAATACATGTATTTCGTTTGCTTGTTTCATTTATGTATACCTGACAGACTCAAACTCCCGCTCCCGAGTCTTAAGGTTGCGAGACGATTCATTAACAATAAAATATGTCTATGAATGGTTGTTTGGTTTAGTTTGTAGTTTATTTTAAATGTGCTTAGATGTAGAATTAAATTATAATTTTTTAAGTTTAATGATAGCTCTTAAAATCAATTTTTGTGTAACGTGTTAAGACTTTTATTATTTATCGGTTTGTGGGTGAAAATCATTCGTCTTTGACACAATGCGACCGTAAGTCGAGGGTTGTTAATCTCCAAAGGCGGGGCAGTATTTCGAACCGTCATAAACGGGAGATTTAGTGACGTGTAATAGAGATGAGAAACCGAGTCGCCTTTATATCTTATAAAATACCGTCTCGTAATTTTAGAATTCGTGTATTTTTTCATCTTTTCGTCTCGGTGTTTAGGTCCAGGACGACGGTTATTAAATCTCCGAATAATATTAGCGTTAAGTAGGTCCTTTAATAATAGCACGCCACTGCAGAGCTAATAAAAGTGTGACGGCGCCTTCTTCAACGCGTGCGCCTGCCAAGACGTGCAGTTTCCAGCTGCTCTCGCCTGTAATTTACCCCGCCCTTCGGCGCCCTTCGAGGAAACACCCCGTTTGGCTCGTGCGAAATTCGGAGCGGGCGCAGGAAGCTGCAAAGCACTTGCCAATGATTTTCCGAGAAAGTATTTTCTTCCTCGTTGTTGGCGAAGACCTCAAATAACCTCTGGTTGTCAGTTGTTGCAATATCAACGACCAGGTTTGCGCGGGCAGACTCGAACCCGGGGTATTCTGCAGCATCCGTTTGGCTTCTCGAAGCTCGTACACTACTTCCGCGTGTCGTGGGTCACATCCACGCAGGTTGGAGACGAGATTCATCTGGCAGTTGATGTAACAAATCATACTTCGTGTTCTTCCTTCAGGGGAACCTGTCCAATTGGGGTATTATTGGGTCACACAAAACTTCATATTATTGGAATAATGCTAAAGTTTTCTTATTTCAAAAAATAACAGCCTAAAGGAAAACCTACTGTAATATGTTCTATGCTTTGGTTAATGTTAAAATGCCCATTCTAGGAATACTGTTGTAAAACAGAAGAAACACATTCGTGAAAGAAATTAATTTTACTAGCTGCAGCGTTCCATCATTTCTTGATTTATAAGATATCCATTAGCTGAGTTCTTAGTACCAAAGAGGGACATCGGAAGCTTTCTTGGAGACTCGGGCTCATAATTTTTCACATATAGAAAGTGTATAGCATTTACGTTTTCTTCTGACACCACCCAAAAATTACTACACTACAAGAGTGTATGTAAAACTTTCTCTGATTACTACACATTCGATGCCGGGTCCCTGAGACAGCAAAACAACTCCCTAGGAAACAATAGCGCGTCGTGAGGTGACTGCGCTGTGATCGGACCAGCCGAGGTCAGACTACAGAGGTTGTACTGAATATTTCATATTTAGTGGAACCGAAACGAATCATGTTTTAGGATCATGACCGAAGAGGATCAGGTAGTCTGATATTTGGGTGGATATATTTTACGAATACCGTAATGTGGTAATATGATAACCTATATATCAAATCATTTGTAATCAAGTTCTTAAGGCGACAGTAAATCGATTGAACCAAACGAATTTCTCCGAATTGGTAAAAAACCAGAGTGTACTTTAGAGTGAGATTTTATTCGATTTGTGCAACAATCTAGGTTTATTTTGTATCTTAAGAAATATCGCGTTTCATGAATGAAGAGTATTTTTGAATTCAATGAGTCACACTTGCAAGATGGCTTAAGGGATTAATTTTTGGCTTTAGAAATGATTGTTTATTGAATTGCAAATGAATGGTCTCTTTTATCGCAACGTTGCTGTTTCCGAAACCTCTCTCCATCCGTCCATCTCTTCCGCCAAGTTTTGAAAGAGTCCTTTGCAAAGCGTTCGCTCTTGGCTCCTGTAAAACAAACACTCACTCAGAGAAGTATATTGCGGCAATGCGATGTTGAACAATCACAAAACGGTTTTCTGTTGGAGACGTCTCGAAAAGTTTACTAATTCAGGGAATGCAACGTTTGGGTCGCGCAGTTTGTGTGAGTAGCAGGTTTCCACGCTGTTCGTTTGCAGATAATCTTTCTGAAATTTCCTATAGCTGATAACATCCTTAGAGTGAAAAAAAAAAGTTCAAATTTCGATTTTCAGGAGAGAAGGGGGCACGTAAAAGACAAATTGGAAACACAAAACTGTATTACTCACACTTTTGTTCAATAAGCATTTCATTTACGTGAATCACCAGAACGAGCTCTACGTGGGTGAAAACGTGGTAACTTTAATTATAACCACCTGGTAAATAAAGAAAGAAGTTCTCATTTCTCCTGATATTTGAAGAATACTCTACGGAAAAAAAATTTCTTCTTTAGAAATAGGATTTTATGATCGAAATGAAAATCCTTGTGTTATGCTTTGTTGGATATTGGATACTACTGATAATCCTTTTCTTCCGATGTTATCGAATGTCCATACTCTCAATACCCTGCGAATAGTTCACCAAGGAACTTGCAGAGACGAAAGACTGTTTGAGGGAGGTAATGATCAGATGTGAGAGAGGAGGAAATATTTAACGAATACACGATGCTAAAATTAGGGTAGGAAGATGATATCTCCCATCGACGAAGGGGAGGAGACAAGAGATTCCAGGAAAGATAAATGCAGTTGCAAAAACATTTATTTATATTGTATTTAAGTGTATTATTTAAGTAACACGTTACCAAGTCGTGTTGCACTTTCCCATTGTATTATACAAAAATAAATGTAGAAGTAATGGTTATTAGGTTCCAGATTGCGTGACGTTTTGGCGCTCTTTCAATTCCATTTCATCTCCTTTGGACACGAAGGTTACCTGACACTAACCTCACAAAACATCAGCTGATTACAAGACCTGAAGTGATTCCATCGAGATGGCCCTTTCCCCACACGTTTCGGGTTTATTTTCTTGTTACTACATTTATTTTTATGAAGCGCTCGTGTTTGTGAAGACCGAATTACCGAAGTGCCACCCTCGCTTCGTACGAAACAGTCTCGTTGACGAACACAGTATTCGCAATGGGTATACTATTCATCGTCCTAGAGTGTGAACCACACTTTGCCAAGAAGGGTCGTATCATTCGGGAATCGTTCTATATAATTCCCTCCCCAAAAATATAAAAGATATTATTAAATGGAATCTCTTCAAATCCGCGCTCACAAGCTGTCTCCTGCGATGTAAATGAATTTCTTAATTTATGTGAAATTCGTCTTGTACTCTATTACGTCATTGCTGTAGTACTTTCAAAATAGTTTATAACAATTTCAAACTATTTTCCTGCATGCTTTTGTTGTGCCTTATAATCCATATACGTTTAATTGTATATAAACTCAACCTTGTCACGGTTGTGTACATTCATTATGTAGCTCTATCGTGAGCCGGTTTTTCTTCGTGCAGAGGCGGATTTTGTGTCCGGGTTCCCGAGGCTCTCGTCTATTGAAATAGTAAATCTCGAATGTAGTGTTACTTTAATTTACGTTTTATAAAAAATATTTTCCGAATAATCTATAGTTTGATAATAATGCGTACTTCTGAAACAACTTTCTGTGTTTTATTTAATACAAATTTGTTGGCATTTGTTAATATTATGGGATTGTCTCTGGCTTCCTTACGGAGAGAACATTAGATAATTGTCCTCTGCGTGGTCATACGCAGATAGTAACTGGTTTTTTTTTCAATAAATGTATTATTTATTACTATTATTTCTCTTAGCAGGTACCTTGAATTTTCTGTGTCCACTTTTACGTGAATCGTAGTATAGGTGCAATATCTCACCTAACGATGAGCTAGGACCAAAAGTGACATGTTTTGAGGGTTAATTCAATTCACTGCTGCGATACAAGTCCACAGATCTGTCATCACGAAAAGTTTAATGGAGTCATTGGAGAATTGCCCCTCGCGTCTCGCATCAAGCGAACCGCCGTGTGCCGATCCTGACCCGAGCGACGGCACTCTCTGAGATCGGCGTCCGTGGAATTCTAACTCCCGTCGCCACCAAAATCGCTTCCTCTTTGCCACTCGTCACGGGTCGTCGCGTGCTGACGAAGGGTTACGTGAGTGTCCGTGCCGTGGAGGCCAAGAAGGGCGAATGGTACAGTCTAAGTGTAGCTTAAGGGAAACATCAGTGATGGCTAATCGCATGTTCAAGTATAAAAAGGAACGTTTTTGCGACTTTTCTTTTTTGATGTTAATAATAATAATAATAATAATAATTGTATTGTCAAAGAAGCAGTTACAAACAGCGTAAGATCAAGTGGAGGACAATAAATTAATTTACTCTCCGGAAGCAAGCAAGGGACCATGCCATCAATTCCCATCAAGGGCCCTAAGGTAGACGCTAAGGATTTGATATTTCAGCTTTACACTCCTCAGATAATAAATATAGTTCGCTACGNATTTTGTGTAATTTTAATACGATTCATAAACAATACAAAGTACTTGTGAAATGACTTGTTAGTGTTTTATTGCATACAAATTTGTTGGTGTTCTGTTGATATTATGACACGTAGCAAACATTTTTATTCTTTTCTAAGCAGTGTGCTGAAATTTTCAATCCACCCCTGACTTCGGGCCCTCGATCGGAATTGATGGAATACGTCCCTTGCTTGCTTCCGGAGAGTAAATTAGTGTATTGTCCTCCACGTGGTCATACGCAGTTTGTAACTAGTTTTTTGATAATGTTTAAAATGAGTTGATTAAAAGCATTCTTGCGGAACAATTCATGGACGTATTTTGATTCCCCACACAATTGTTGCTACCACTACACGTGTGTGTCAGCTTCATTCATAATAGTTGAGCTATTGTGAGAATGAAATGAAAGAGTAAGATGGCTATTCATAAAGTTCTCAATTGTGATATCACAGGGATAGCGAATGAAAATGGCAACGGGCCAAGTCCTCCTACGCAGGACACACTTCTAAACCTTTTCTCTACTTTCGTACAAACTGAAGAGAACTTCTGCCACTTCATATCGACTTGCTATTATCACTCTCATCATCGTTTCGAGAAAAGCGTGGCGCTTTTGCGATGACTACGAAGATCTGAATGTCTGGAAACCTTGTTTGACAATTACTTTATACTACAAACTGTATAAACGTTGTTGTAAAAACAAGTTGTTGCAAAGTGCATATGACCACGTGGGGATAATAAACTAAGTTAGTCTCAGGAAAAAAGCAGGGGACGATCCCATGAATTCCGATCAAGGGCCCAAGGGTCGTGGCGGATCCGCCTCTTTCCGGAGACAAATCCGGGCCGGGATGAGGCTACAGAGATAGTGTACACAACCGTGAGAAGGTTGCGCACAATAGAAACAAATTATTATAAATAAAAAAAGGTAATAAACAACATGCATGAAAGAAGGAATTACAATCAGTGTCTAAGAGTACTATATCATGGCGTGACAAAGTATAAGAGAAATTAACATCATTCACATCACCCGAAATCATATGGAAAACAATATTTATTGGTAAATTGAATCTCTCATTAACGTTTTTTGGAATCGATTTACTCTGTACGGAATCCATTGTCAGGGAGTGGAATAGTCGGAATACGAACTGGAGACTTACGTGCGCAAAGACGGAAGGAAATATATTCTCAATGACGGAATTTTAAGATTATAATACTTTTAATTCGAGTAGTAACTATCTTGAGAGGGATAAACACACAAACACCCGCGAAGACCGTAACACTCGCCAGGTTATGCACTTGTCTCAGTAGCAACAGAATGAGTCTGGAGCGAGTGTGGCCGATAGGCGTCCAGGTTACCGCCATCCTTCCATGTTGGAAATAGCGCAATTGAATGCACATTAATTTCTGAATATATTTCAATAAATATGCGTGAATTTTTTGCATTGTTTTTGTAAATCAAACTACACTGGAGGCTTACGTGCGCAAAGACGAATCTAATTAATCTACTGCAATCAACGTCCATTACATTATCTAATTAAATAAATAATGCCACACTTGCGGCCTTTTATGGACGAACAGAACATATTTTTGTGATAAAAACTCACCAACGTTTCGGCTTTCGTTTGAAGTCGTCGTCAGGTGGAACAACATTATAACATGAAACATAACAACTACCGAACAATTAAACATGATATTAATCTTCATCCAATGCTTTAAATAATTGGTCGTCAGTCTTCTGTGATTTATTTACTTTGATACCTAATTAATCTTTTTCGAAAGAGAGTCTTCGTAAGTGTATTTGAATAACGTGTCAATTTGACGAAAAAATGGCGGATTTCGGTGATCGGCCACACTCTTCCTCAACTCTCTCTCTCTCTCTCTGACCAGCGACATTTTAAATACTCTAGTATATTACGTCTACTCTTTCAATAATAATTTAACGCGCTAGGCTTAAGAATCGTCACCAGATAAATGATAGATTAGTGCTACCCTTCGCGGTGCAAAGAATGATCCACAATGATGATGAGTAGCTGAACGGCGCTACCTCATAGATACTTCAATCAATGAACGACAAGAAATATGTTGATAAAATGGAAGAGATTGGAATTTTTTATTCAGTTTTTATTTTATCCTGTTCCAAACCGAGTCAGTACTAGGGTTTTGTTATCTTGCCCATTCCTACCTCACCTCTATTTCTCTCGTTCTCCTGTCACTCTTTGTTTTTCTTTCCTTGTCCTGTTTCTCCTTAACTATTCCCATAGGTGGGCAGAAAAGTAATTTTTAAGTTAATCCCTAAAACCATTAACGCTTTTTCTCACCGTTACATTTATCTTCCGTTAAATGTCTTCAGCATTATTCTCTCTGTGGGTTGAGTGTATCTGATAAGAAACCTTTTCCCCAAAACGTCAGTAAATGCTCAATATGCTTTTCCCTAGATGAATGACAGATTCAGTATGACTCAATGCCTAGGTTCAGTCTGAGATACCCATGCTATGCGTCGTGGAAGCACGTAAAATTACAATTCGACTATCCTCAAGGGCACTTAGAATTTCTTCGGGTGAAGGTGGCTCCAGCCATTCTTCATTCGGCGAATCCGAGCGACCGCTCGCCGAATAGCGACTAGTGCGAGTGGGTTGCATGCTCTTTGCCACATCACGAATACCAGTGCTCGCCCTACTCGCAGCGTGTCAGACTTCAGGGCACATCCAAGGAAGCCGAGCAGTTTGCGGGCATTGGCGAGTGACGCTCGCAATTTGTGATTCGCCGAATGACGAATGTCTGCGGCCGCCGTAACGCGAGTTTACACGCCAATGTTACAAGAAATGTTTCGAATAAATGCGAAAGATTGAGTCATTTGGCGGCTGCTTCCTCTCTCCCCACTTCTACTCCCACCCTCTGATTCGTGACTTTGAATTCAAATGTTGAGTGAACGAATCGAATCGGAACGGAAAAGAGAATAACTACTACTTAGTTGTCGATCTTGATGTATTTTTGTTCAGTGTGTTTTTATATCGTAAGTTAATTGCACATTACGTACAATAATTAATGATAATACCGTTTGGCGGCTTCCCTATATTTTACACAGTATACGTTATCCCTTTCAGAAGAACATTTTCATATGTTAATGTTCATAAAAGAGAAAATGCACCTTATGGAAGGTGAACGTGCGTGAGCTATTTTCTTGCCACATCAAAAACAAGGAGCACAGTAAATATTACTTCTTTTTATTAACATTCTGTGACCATACATTAACTAAAACTATGTTATAATGCACTATTACGTGTTCAACTAACTACAGAATCCTTGGCCATTTGACTGATTTAACATTTAAAATATTCAATTAACTTCCGTTAATTTTTCGGAAACGAACTAACGCTTTAACGATTAGCGATGTTAACTTGTTGAGTACCGGAGAAACGTTTGACCAAGTTCAATATCTGATTCACTTTGTCCTCCTCTGTAAACGCGCCCTGTGGTCGGGCAGCGTCAATTCACGTCGAAGTCTTCCGTGTACATTATCTAGCGAGACGTATTACAATCCCTATCTTCATTGTGTGATTGGCGCATTCTTGAGAACCTGCGCGTGTATTTCTTGTTAGTATTTACGCTTTCCTCAAACTTCCATAGCCTAGAAATTTTCCCGACAAAAAAATAGGCTATTTCTTTATTTCTGTCAGCTCAACTATTCAGACATCTTGGAGGGGACACGTTTGTGAAAAGCAATCTTATTACTAACTAATGTGGGAGATTTAAAATCCGAGCAAAATGTTTATATTGTGTTGCCGCTCTGTCGTAACTTCTTCGGCGTGGGAGAGAAGACCACTTGCAGTAAATGTGTCAATGAATTATTAATAAATCACATCGTGCGCAATTTTTTACTTTAATGTATGGCGAGATATTAATCATGAGTAATAAGAAGTGGGATTGGCGAAAACTTTGTGACAGTCCAAATGAGCTTCACGAATAACGCGAATGTTTAATATAATACGACGTTTCCCAGTCAGCTGTTCGCTTCTGCTGGCGACGAAGAGAAAACTTAAATTTAGTGCGAGTGCGATATTGTTAGCTCTTGGTGATGGAAAGCACAATAATAACCAGATTTTGGCGACCATTTGGTTTGCTTCCGTGAATAGAACGTTTGGTGTGGTTATGCTTTTCTTCTGTAACATTATTACTTGAAACTAGTTATAACTATACGGAAATTTATCGTATAGTAATTTTGGATCAAACGAAGAAGATATTTGAAATGAAAAAACGATCTAGCATTTTCTATTTTCCGGAAGTATGTGTTTTAATACTGTTTCGTCAGACAAAAACTAATCTCTGTCCACATCAGTCTGAATATAACTATGATTACAATTAAAATCTGAATGAAATGGTGCACTGTTGTGGATGGCGAGCAGCTGATAACCCTGCGACCAATGCAGAGTCCCGGGTTCGATTTCCGGTTTGACGCCATTTTCATCTGAGCGAAAGTGATCATCATATCAAACAAAATCATCTCATCCACGTTCTTTGAATTGCTGCAGACCCTAAACTACAATTTAAATCGTAAACACTTATTCGCGATTTCCTTTCATCCTGTTTACTTGATTGTGTCTTTTGCTTATTTCTCGTCAGACTCATAGCGGGGGTGGGAGCTGGACCCAGACCTCGTTATTTCTTTCGTTTCGTTTGAAACACTTTAAGGTAGTACTAGAATGAAATCACTAAAATATCTTAATTAGCCTTAAAGAAAAAGAGTAACATGTACTTATTGTGATTTCAACTTGAAAAACATAACCTCGCGGCCATTTAAATGAGATAATTGAAACTATATAATTGATGCTGTAAAACATTGCGTCTTATGGAGGAAACAATTATTTACAAAATAAAGCCAACTTTTAAATCACGACAGTGGTTGAAGTTTACTTTGATTTGTAGTACTATTTTTTACATAACTTTTCTCTATAGGTCACCTGACATCTGAGAAAAATATTTCACTTTTTCCTTTGAGGTGAGATGCCTAAATTACGAAACAGTTGTGATCGGTCGCCATGTTTGTACTTAGTGCTCTTGTGCATTTCAAACGCGTCAAGCGAGTTCCTGAATATTGATTATGCTGTATTAATAACACATAGATAGAAAATAAATCATACTTTTTGATCATTATTATTCATATTGTTGTGATTTATAACAATTAGAATAAAAACAAAGAAAATAGTTATACATCTTAGTGATTTGAGTAACTTGGATTAAGTGCTGGTCCCATCTTAAGTATGAGGAATATTTACAATTTGTAAACTTATTTGCAGATAGAGACAAAGAATTGAACAAATAAAATACAGCAACTAATAACCAATGTTAACATAAATTAATTTTTGGCGAGAATTCTGCTCGTCCCTCTTAAAACGATTCTGGCTAGAGACAGTCTTCTGGCATTCATCTGTCCTCAGAGCGACCTCTCCGTATTTCGTATGGGACGCAATCTCGATTCATATATTTGAAACTGATACATATGTGTTCGTTCGCCCTATCGTGTCTTCGATGACCTTCAACGTGTAGAGAAGGCTTCATTTAGAAATAAATCATTACCTCTCAAAACGTAGTTTACGCTTTAAAACCTGCCATGTTCCCAAGATCATGATATCGTTTCAATTTGTTAGAGAGAGCTTACGTAAGTTATACTCGTAGAAGAACGCTGTGGATTAAAGGAGATGTGAGGGGAATTTATGAAGATCTCAAATTTGCGTGCATAAAGAAAATGTCTTCCAAGTATGACTGGATGATCCAAAAGTAATATTTGGTACGTGACATGTACTTTCAGATTAATTATGTTACGTTGAATGAAAAGGGGAGACGGGACCGTGATTCGAACTCGGGATGCTCAGCTTGGAGCATTGATTCGCTACCAATTGTGCCGTTCCGTTCGCATGTTAGCCCAAGTCTACCATTGGCATACAACTCGCGAGATTCACAGACATCTGAGATATCCTCACAGAGATTACTATCCTCATATGAGGCGACTCCCTTAGGAAGTAGTTGTACTTTCGTTGAATGTTGCATGTTCTATCTCTGGTCACAAGTTACAAATTTTCCTTCGTTCTTGGAAGTGTAGAAAAGAGGGGAATGGTGACGAATTGCCGAAATGTTTTGCGAATTAAATGAAAAACTCGTACGAAAAGTGAAATAAGACTCGACAATTGCGTTTCAGAAACGATTGTGTGGGGAGGGCGAGACAGACACTGCAGCCCATTTGGGGCCGAGGATCACATTAAATAGGGGCGGCATCTATTAAAATAACAAATCTCGAATTTAATGTTATTTAATAGTTTTGATCTATAAACAATACTTTCCCAATAATCTGTAGTTTGATAATAATAACTACTTCTGAAAGAACTTTTTTGTTGTATTAAATATAAATTTGTTGGTATTATGTTAATTTTGTAAAGCGTACCGAACAATTTTTTTTTGTTGAGACTGTGCTGAAACGTTAAATCCGCCTCTGCCTTAGGGCCCTTGATCGGAATTGATGGGATGGTCCCTTGCTTGCTTCCGGAGAGTAAATTACTTTATTGTCCGCCACGNTACTGATTCTTTGACAATAAATTTATAAAATTTATAAATTTACATAATTTTATAATATGAATTAATGTGAAAGTTTAATAATGTTTACGTTCTGAATCTCCTGCTGTACAAAATGAGGGATTTTAAATTAGAATATAATATTTTTGAGGTCTGTGTGTGGATTTACTTTAAAAAATTAAATTAATATTTCATGATTTTTTTTCTGACTTGAAATTTTAAATGTAATTCAATGAGTTTTATGAATGATGTTTTTTTCGTTTAATGGTCAATAAATCGACTACTTCACAAGGAAGGCAATTATGTACAGGGCTCTTCTCTTAACTTGGCTTGGTTCGTGTGAAAATGAGTTGAAGATACTACTGTGGAGTCTCGAGTTGAACCCTGTCGTGCTGCATTAAATCCCCATCAGAGACTTGACTTCCTTCCATAAAACCTTGCGAGAGACTTTTAGAATCCTCTGGATCCTTTGCGAGATGAAGGACCAGTTAGTAGATGTTCAAAACAATTAAAGGATGAAGTAGAGATAACATTATTAGTTTAATTTTAATAAATATACAAATTGGTATATATTATATACATATAGGTATATTATTAATACATATTCTCGGTCTTCGCCCTTCGTATGACCAACATATGCCACATTTATTTTAACAAACTTTGTGTTTGCTGACACTATTTCCGATTTTGACGGGACAGATTGCTTTTCTTTCTATCATTACGGCAAATATTTCCCTCATAGCGTTGTTTGTCAACGTTATAAAGTTGTATTTGGCAGGAAAATTTATTTCGTATACATGTTCGTTACGTGTACATAAATGTTCTATATTTACTTCTGTATGTTTATGTTCACGGGGCAATTACTTATTTATTTAACAGTGGAGACTGAGAAAGGTGTATGAGAAAGTATCTGCAAGAAAGCGTACTTAACTAGTCAACGTGGGGCAACGTGGGTTCGAGAATAAAGGTGAGACCCAGATGATAATCCTATGAGCTTCACCTCTGCGGAGATTCGAACTCGCGTTATCACAAATTTTAACTAGTGTTTTACGAAAAGTCTCATTTGTGGTCAACAGTTAATGCAGTCGTAGCTGTATAAAGAACATTTCGCTAGTTTATATAGTATCCAAACAAATTTACCAGTCATGTTTATTAATATGTTTGACGTTTCGGTCCCTCAAATGGGTAGCCCTTCTTAAGAAATTAAAATGAAGAGGTATATACCAGGTCAATAAAAGATTTGCCGAAGTACGACTGAGAGCACACACATTATATGTGTGATGAAATTTGATAAATTTGCCCGATAATCTATTTTACATTTTTACACATTTTACGTGTGATAACACTTCATTGATCGGAGGCGTCACCAATATTAAGGAGTAGAGAGTGTGAAATCTACTTATCAAACTAAGTGGGTGAAATTGTGTATGTCGGTCGGAAAGTGACTGGTTCCATACCGCAGATGATCGCAGTGGAGGAGTTGAGCTAGTATTGAAATAAAATATTTTAATTCTCTGTACATTGAGAGGCGGCGTGTCCATTACAAAGTCGCGGTGGCTGGAGAGGCGGCGATGGGCGCGGTCGCTGTATAAGGCAGGGGCCGAGGGATATTCTGGGCGCCCGTTCGCTGCCTTTGGCCCTCTGCCAGCCGCCATCGCTCGCCTCACGTTTTCGCTCTACGGCTGCTGCTGCTGCTGCTGCTGCTGCTGCTGCTGCTGCTGCTGCTGCAACGACTCCAGACGCACCGGTGTTTCTTTCACATGTTGAAACGACCTTCACGCGGCATTCAATTCGGACCCATTCTGCAAATTAGTTGCAATTTCTCCTACGAAAATACTGACTAATTTTATATTAAATAGAAGAAAAAAACCTGTCTAATAATAATATGTTCACCCTACTACACCTATGTATGTTGGGGCGCTGAAACCGATTATGACTATAAAGAATATTTTAATTATCCAATTTTCCCTTGGCACCCCCCTATAGCCCCGGGGGGTTGAGATTTCGTTTTTCATGAAAATTTAAAATATGTGTATATTCTCAGATATTTTGGTGAGCTGAAACCGAATACAACGATAAAAACTGATTTCAACTACCCAACCACCCTTATTATGACGATAGAAAATGATTCCGATTACCCGCTAGCTCCTCTTACGATCCGCAGAGGATGGGAATTGAACTTAATACTCGTTATGAATATTATGAAATCAATTTCTATCGTCGTATTCAGCTTCAGCGCAACAAAATATCCGAAAATATACACACATTTTCAGAAGAAGCGAAATTTCAACTTCTCCATGGGGGTTTTAAGGGGATGCTAAGGGGTGGTTTGGTAGTTGAAATCAGTTTTTATCGTTATATTCGGTCTCAGTGCACTTTAAAATTTTCATGAAAAACGAAATCTCAACCTCCCTAGGGGTGTAAGGGGTGCCAAGGGAAAATTGGATAATTAAAAAAAAATTCTAGTAATGATGACCCCAAATTACATAGGGGTAGTATGGTCTACCTTCTGGGTTTCGATTTTTTTATTTTTGTGTGCCTGTGGAATCATTATTATAAAACACCAAGCTTATCACGTAGAGTACTCAAATATTCGCCAACTATAATTAAAATTGTTTGACTCTCTACCATAATCTCATTTTTACTATTAATTCTCGACTACTCCACGTTAAAAATAGGACAGAAAGCATTGGATTGCGAACTACAACACATTGTTGTCAATACCCGCTCTTGGAGCCCTAATTGAATGTCTGTGGATGAAACCCTTCAGCGAGCTTGATGGGGTAATGCCTCAAGTTGTAAAAACCCCAGTGAACGAAAGTCATGACTAAAATAAAATAAATTGAAAAGCAAATAAACAATGGAATATACTTAAAATTTTAAGAACTACTACAAATGGGTTTTGTGGATAATTTTTTAAACTACAATTTTGCCGTTGGGCAGTTTTGTTGGTTGGAAAATATTTGTAGTTTTAAAATTTAAAAAACGTAAGAAATAATGAAAAGACTCTCGACATGCTAAAGCAAGCTGTCGTCATTTTATTGTAATGTATGTACATACACATATAAATAACACGTATAAATTGATTAAAGGAACAATAGACTTGGAGGCAAGAAGGGAACCGGGGAACTCCCTCCCCCTGCCACAACACGAACCTAATGCCACATCACCCCGTCTTACAATAAAATGAATTGCAATGACGTCTCATTTGCACTTTTATTCGTGTTAACCTGATGAAATTCTAGACTTTTATTGAAAGGAAATACTTTTTTACGTGAACCTCGGATTAACCGGCCAATAGAGAATTTTTGCATAACGTACACGCTTCCTAACGTATACGTCAGGTTGATGACGCTAATCGCGTAACGTACATGGTGCAATCGATCCATTTTGCATTGCGTACCTTCCACTCAAATCATACTAAAATTTGTAAATCCAAACAAACTATTTCTATGCAAACGTTCACAAGTAAACTGAAATGCGAGTACACCAGCACGTGCTCGTACGGCATATACAACCAACAAATCTCTCGAATACCCTCTCAGATATCAACATAACCTCAAATCCACACCAGAATCCGCCATGGCTTCGCTCACTAGCGTACTACTATCATACGCAAACAGAGGCGTTGTAACGTACTACGCTAGGAGCGTTACTGAACAACTAACTTCTGAGCATGCGCAGAAGCAACTTACATGTGGATAGCGTATACGATAGCTCGCAGGTATGCTATGCAAAAACTTCCTAATGTCTCGATCCCGAACAGGCCGGTTATGAGTGGTTCTACTGTCCGCTATTGTAGATTTGTGCACTTTCTTGCTCTCCCTGAAGGGAAAAGTGTTGATTGTGTGTGGCGCGAGTAGGAGGGGGGAACAAGGTTATATGAAAGTGACGATAAATGGTCTGCGTAATGAAATCGATCTCTCAAGCATCTCCGTAATGGAAATCAAAATCTCTCGTGTATCTTACCATTAACACCTCAAGGTCTTCAGACGAATATGGGTAAGCGAGATCAAGTGACTTATAACAACCCTATAAGAGGAGGTAGATATAATTATCTTACATTTGGTTTCAACGTTTGCGAATAACTAGGAGCCCGTAAATCATTTTCTCTTTGCCCGTGTATGTCCCGAGACAATTGCAGGAAATGTTCCCAATTTCCTGTATTAATATTGTTTCAATTATTTCTCTCACGTTATTTATTTACAAAGTTCTTTTTAACGCCTGTAAGAACGAATTTACCTATTTTTCCGTTCGAAGATAAAATATTGTAATCGTCCAATGCTTACATCTCGAGATATTAAAAAATTAATTTGTATAGGAAGAACTTTTTTAATGTACATCACTGTGGGTGTTCTATGTATTGAAAGCTTCTTAACCGTTTGTAAATATTGTGTACATTGTTAATACCACTATCATAGTATTTTCAAAATACCATTATGATTCTTTTCTCGATATTAAATGAATAATTTATTGGAGTTGAAAGAATTAAACTGCGCATGTCCCAGTGGAGGATAACAAGCCCCAAAGGATCATCCCTTCAATTCCGATCTAAGGGCCGAAGGCAGAGGTGAATTTATCATTTCTACACCCCAAGGGAAAATCGTAACTTGCGCCCCCTAAGATCGGAATAAAAAGGTAGCTGCTTGTTATAATATCAACAAATTTATTCTTAATAGAATATAAAAAACTTATTGAACAAATACGTAAGTACTATTGTCAAATCTTTAAGCTATTTCGGATATATTGGTTATAAATTGTTAATAATAAAATAACTCAAAGTTCGTGATAAATAATAAATATGGTTTTAATGATACTGCCGCTCCTAGGGCAGAGAAGAGAGCCCATACATAAAATCCTTTTACGAAGGAAAACCGGAGAAAAACCCGGACCAGGATGGAATCTGTATTTTGAAGTGGAAGTTATAGAGTATGTTGCAGATACGTTGCGCTGGTCCTTGGAATGCTATTGTCTGTCGCTTGAGTATTCAGATATAGGAGGGAAAATCACGACCATTGCATTTACGTAACATGCACTTCTCCTTCGAGATAACATTATCAAGTCACCTACTGCACTCGAGGATAAGTAGTCGAGATTACATATGAAGTGTGTTCTTTTGCTCGTCAGAATTCCACTGAAAAAGAAACAGAGGTGGCGGAGCTGATGTATTGGACAGACAACACGTGAGCTCGCTCAGCTAACATCCGTCTGCTATGACGTGAATTTTCGACCATCTGTATCACAGCCTACAACATTAGCTCTCACAGCTTAAATAGCTAATCTACGGTAAGGGAACATATAGTAGTTGATGTTGTCAACCAGTAAGCATGTAATATTGATTGGTAGTGAGTTGGTGTCGACTATCTGCATGCTTTCTTCTCGATATTTTTTCTTGACGATATTCATTTTTATTACAACTCCATGGTCTTACCTTGTTTCATCACAGGCGTACAGTAAAAGTTCCTGTTTTTCGACGTCAGTCTTCAGCTATCCGACCGTACCAGTATTCAATCCAGTGTCCTTTCCCTCTGAAGACGCAAACGCTGGCATTGAGCTACTCCAGTATGATATTTAATATCTTGAGTTTCATTGTCTAAGAGTTGGCACCATAGTATTGGTATCATGAATAGTAAATACGTAAAATTGTAATCATCTCTAAAATCTTGAGAAATATATCTTTAAGTACCAAGAAAATAGTTTTTATGTATCCAAACGTTTCTTTATTTTGAATATACTTGAAATTTACTCTTATTAGATTAATACATTTGAAAATATCGTTATTTCAAATAATTAGGTATTCGCCAACATTAACCTTCAAAAATTCAAAATATCATCAAAGTACGGCTGTTCGAAGTCAAGAAAACGCTGTAAATATTCGTCTAGACTTCAAATTTCGCGCTACGCAACGTCGGGATGGCGTCATTTAGTCATTGTAATGAGTCATTTTGTTCCAGTAAACAACTATTCATAGT
The DNA here is from genome assembly GCA_002313205.1 of Laupala kohalensis. Lineage (NCBI taxonomy): Eukaryota > Metazoa > Arthropoda > Insecta > Orthoptera > Trigonidiidae > Laupala > Laupala kohalensis. The sequence goes on along the minus strand of NNCF01130543.1, from coordinate 112,474 downwards.
TGCAAAATCCATGGTCGATTTAACTCCGTAGAACAATTGCTTAGGCAGCGCTGCCGAGTGTCATTTAGCTGCAACTACGAACGAGATCAGCGGCGAGGAACAAATAACAGTTCTTGTAGCTAAATCAGATTTTTGAGCGGGACTTAGCTGTTACGCGAAAAACATAAGCTATAGCTGTTGATGTAACTTTCTTCCTCCCAGACAAACCAGCGTTAGCTTCCGCAGTGATTGGAAGTTGTTCTCGTTCAGACGAAAACTGTTTTAGGGCAGCTAAGGCATAAGCTGTGGCAGCTAATGGTACTGTCTGTCCGCTAGGCAGCCAACGCGAGAGCTATCAGAGCTAACTTTAGGCTGAGCTATCTAACTTTTTTTTTCGTGTACACTTCAAGTGAGGATGAATGTAATTTTAACTAGAAGCAAATTGTTGGATCGTAGTATCCGTTGCCAAAAGGCTACTCATTAGTTAACTTTTCCAATGCGGACAATAGAGCATCGATGATTTGTACATAATGTGACATTTTTTTCAATTTATTTAAATCTTACTTAATTTTAATTTTTTTACAAGTCTCAATTATTCTATCTGAATTAATTTACCCCGTCTTCAACGACGTCATTCCGGGATGCGCACTTGTGGTTATGCAACTCTTGTTTTCCTTCCTTCTCGGCATTCTTCTTTTACCCAACTACCAGTCTCATCATCCACTTGTCTTAACTCCTTTTATCCTTCAGTAATTTGATTTTCTTTCTGATTTGTATCTTCCGCAGCTACTCCAAAAACCTCCCTCTCTCCTGTCCACACACTGCACCATCCCACTGTAGATGGTCTTCAGTCTTCTCTCCTTGTCCACAAAAACACGGTCCATTCTCTTCTTTTCCGATTCGACATCAATGTGTGTTGAAATTGCCGTTGTCCAGTAATTAACGCCAAAAGATATGGGCTTGGCATAAACCCTTTCCTATTGTTCTCTCGGTACCTCGCATCTCATATAGATAGTGTAGCAGAAGGATCCTTCTTATTGTGTTGTATGGAGATGGGCAATCCTGCAGCGAACACAGTTGTCCTTTCCATCAAATTGCTTTCTCTGGCGACGAACCAAAGCAATAGAAAAGCAATGACTGCCATTCAAAGGTCAATGAAATGTACGCAGCGCAATTTAATGACGTTCTTCTGGGTAATGTTTATAAAATCATGCAAAAGACGAATTATATTCAATGTTTATATGTAACTTACTTTGTACGATCTTGTCCGAAACAAAAGAGAAAGTAATGAAGAAAGTGATTTACATTGGGAACTCGCTTGACTCCGTTCGCAAGCAACGTGGCCTGCCTTAAGCATTTTCTCTGTACTCTCACGACGTGGACAGTAATGGCGGACAGGACGAAAACCACGAAACTTAAATGAATAAATAAATATATTGTCCAAAAGCAGTTACTAATTGAGCAACTAATTTACTCTCCGGAAGCAAGCAAGGGATCATCCCATCAATTCCGATCAAAGGCCTTAAAGCAGTGGAGAAAATATTTGTCTTTAGAATATTTTGTGACCTTTAGAACAAAAAAATGATAATAATTATATAAGTTTCCGAGTACAAGTTGAAAACTCATCAATGTAAAAGATACAGAAAGTAATAAATTTTCGAAATAATTTTCTCGTAAGATACAATGTGTTTCGTCCGAATATTAAATTGTTGAGTGCAACCTTGGGGAAGTGGCTATTTTTGGAGATAAGTCAAACACTAGCATGATCCTTTAATAATTCGAGATCCGGAAAACAAGAAACCGTCTTGCACAAAGTCTTTTTAGAGAAATTTGGTATCAGAAGAATACCATATTTAAAAAATATTTATTTACTGAACCTTCGTCATTAGTAGCCTAACTAACGTCAGATTTCGGGGATATGAGTACTACTGGTTGAGTACCCAGTGTTGTCCGGTCGTTTTCTTAACGCAGCAATACTTCAATTAATCGCACGTTTCCGTTATTTTAACATGTGAATAACTGATTTGTCTCGCTCCGGAGGACCTGCACATGTGGTAGATTATGCCTGGTAAAAATGGCGTGGAGCCGCGAATCGAATCCGGGATCTCGTACTCAGATTGTGGGAGCGTTAACCACTACGCCACGTTCGCCTTCCACACCTGTACACCGTCTCCACATAGAGAATCAATCCTGGAGGCCTAGTAGTTCACATCCTTATAAGAGATCCCAAGACGCGAATGTGATGTCTGCATTTAAACTTCGGTGTCGGGGACGTATCTTGAATGTTGAGGCTTGTTATGCGAATTTTTCCATGTTTCTGCAAATAGTGCAAGACGTATGATTACGCCGAGTTGCAAATGATGTGCAGTGTTGGCAGAGGCTCACGCGCTGTTGCCTAAATGGAAACGTTCACGGGCACTGACATAGAGGACATCACATTTCACGGGTGTCACACAGCTGAGCACATGTTTGGAAATCATCCTAAATATTTCTGCAGAATTTTTTGGTAGAGGAAGTGGAGAGATGCATATCGTGTTTTAAGAAAAAAATGGGAATTTTTATAAATATGTCTTGTTGATGTACTCTAGTTACATCCCTAAAATATGTCGAAAGTTAGTGGTATTTTCAGTGGAGCTGTGAGTATAATGTTTTGATATAATGTATATTTTGATGAGAGCTTTTACTAGGAATGTTATGAAAAATCTACTGGGGACACGAACGTTTCGAAGAAAGAGAGAGAATCTCTACGAGAACAAGTTGCTAGACTGGAACGGGGCTCCGAGGCATATTCTAGTGAATCATTCCATCTCGATGATCCACCCTCCTCAGTTTTTCCAACGTGTGAATCAGTCATCGAGTGGAAGGTTTGATGCTTTGCGAACGTGTGACAAGAGTGGGGGGGGGAGGAGAGCGGAGGGTGGATATAAGGGGTATGAGGGATTGAAGGGGTATAGAACACAAAGATTGCGTGTCATAATAGTGATGCGATAAAACTGCTGCGGTGTAAGATGTTGTATCGCACCTTTTGAAAATCTACGACGTTAATGCAAATGTCTTCTAAACGAGTTATTCATACCACATCTCAACCCAATCTGGAGAAACAAAGACAACATTGTATCTCTTCCCTTTCGCGTTTTGTGATGGTTATTTCTTTGTAGCATTGCCACTGATGAATTGGTGCTGTAACACGATATTTTGGGGCAGTTTTTGTATGCGGACCTGCATTGAAAAAACTCTTAAGATGTGAGTAACCTAGTATTGGATGTGAGATACGTATTGAGAGGCCGGAAACGATTTCTCCAAACCTAGGGATTCAAAATCGTAACCTCAAAGTTCGGATACTTTAAGGTTGGGATGTAACATACAAAGGTTGGGTGCCACATCCAAATTGTGATGTCATATCCAAAGGTTTGATTTCCATCAAATTGTTTCCTGTCTCCGATTCTGGATCTCACATCCAAACATGTTCTCACAGGATTTAATTATAAAAGTGCTGTGTATAAATTAAAGGTAAATTTAAGTTGAGAGATATGAGTGGTAACAAAATAATTTAATAACGTGAATTTCAACTAGCAAAATAAACCTTTAAGGATCGTTAAAGTCCGGATGAGGTGCAGCGATGAAGGGATGATGTGATTGTCCAAATGCCACGTAGTACAGCGTAGACGGCGTTGGGTTGATGTTGATTTGATGATTTGGGTTGAAGTTCAGTTGATGTTGAAGGAGCGGTAATTCGTGGCGCAAACCATGCAGGCAGATGAGCACGTCGTGATTTGACCATGAAATCGTCTCGTGGGCCGATTAATTGTGATGAGGCCAACGAGAGTTGCGTGGTGCTTGGTTGAAGTCCTCTGCTTGAGGCCAGATGACGATTGGTCGAATCAATAACAATGAATCGCTGCGTCGGCCCGGGTCGCGAGCTCACGCGTGACGTCACAGTCGATCGCGTATTGAAATGCAGATATCGATCGTCCATCTTGGTCGATTGGACGTGATACTAGAGGATACCAGAACGTAAGGCTATTTGAAGGTGTTCCGGCGAGGAAACGTTGAATAAAGTTCTTGTGCATTTCTTGATGATTTAAAACTTGTTTAGCAAAGTTTTCGTCCTCTTCTGCTCCTCAGAGGCGTGATTTTTTAATAAACCTACGAGATTTCAGGAAAAAATCCACAGAAGCTCAACTATTGAGAAATGTGACTCATTTGCATAAAAGACCGTTGAGTCCACAGACTTGGCCGATGTTGCTTCTTGCAACCAAAGTCGCAACTAGCGCGCCATTGAATTTTTAACTGAATTTGCTGCAACGAATCCTGAATGATTATCTGAAGGTGCGATATGTGTAATTGTAAATGATGTAGTGAATAATTGTGGATGACGTTGTTGTTTGTGTGTGTGCAGCCGACGTACCAGAACCAGCGTCTGGTGCAGGAGACCATCACGACGACCACCACGAGCGCGTCCGCCGCTTCTCCCGGAGCCCCTCGCACTGCGCCTCACAAAGGCAGCGCCGCTCTCAGCAGCAACCTCTCAGAGTTGGACTCTCTGCTGCAGGACTTGAGCAGCGCGAGATACTCCACGGCGGAGCGAAGGAGCCATGGTGAGTCAAATGGGAAATGAAACTTATCTACATAGAGAGATAGGAGGTAGGAGGTGGATGGTAGGGCTATTGTTAGTAGGTGGGTCTTAGCTGTGTTCACCAACAACTTGGCCCACGTGGAGGTGTTAATAGAGTTTGTGATACCAGGAGCAGAAGGAGGTGGATAGAAGAGGAAGGGTTCGCTTTTCAGTAGTCTCACCTTTACAAACTGGGACATTAATGTGAAAAGCTACAAATGTTTTCTAGCCCTGTCGGGAATTGAACCCGGGATGTTTTGGTGATGAGCAAGAACGCTACCACCTGAACCACCAGAGGACAGGAAACATTTCCTAGTTCAGCGTAAGGCACTATAAGAATAGGTATTCTCATGCCGCCTGTTTGCTCCAAACTCGGCTTAAGCATGTTGTAAGTTCTATGAAAACGTAGCGAAAACATCATTACTTCAGAAGAAAGTAGTAGTTTTTTATACGAAATATTGAGTTGATGTTTTTCTGAATACATTGTTATTTATTATTTATGCAAATTAGAAACTATAATTATAACAGTAAACTAAGACAGTATATGAATTTGTCTTTTAAACCTATGTCAATGACAGAAAAAAATTAACTCAATATTTCGTATCAAAAACTGTTTCTTTCTTCTGAAAGCAAAATCCGAAGTAATGTTGTTGATGCGTTTTCATGGAACTTACATCATTTTTAAGCCGAGATTGGAACAAAATGGGGGCATGAGAATACCTATTCTTATAGTGCGTTACACTTCGTGCTATCCAACTGACGACCCGCATTTTACTTCGGAAATGGAAATTAATCAAAACAGAATCCTGTAATGACATTGTTAAAGGCAGGGTGATCTAGGATAAAAATAAATGGACAAAAACATTCATGTTACTAGAAATTTTTCATCAAATGTTGAGGGACACAACTTTGCGTTATAAATCTATGCTTACGGAATTAATATTTGACGTGGCACGTGCGGGGAGAGGAAATAGAAAATTGTAATGAAAATCAAAATGTCCCGTTACAAATAATTAAGACGCATCGTTTCTATTCGTCGCACAACATTTTGCCTGACCCAACATCGTGCGAATTGATGGAAAATGTCCGTGGGTTGAGATAAGTTGGACAGCGCATGGACATTGGTTCCCAACCCATGGTCCACGGAGAATCTCGGCAGTGGTCCGCTGGAGTGTTCGGCAGCACGTATAAAAAAATAAGTTTTCAATAAATGAGTATTGATGTGCAAATTTTTATTGAGTCGAATCTCCAGTATTTCTTTTAGGACAAATCAGAGAATCAACTTTTGTGGTGCAATTCGCATATCTGTGAGATATTTTTGGCCATTTGAACAAACTGCATTTACTATGAGGTTCTGGAAACGAAAAGTTTGAAGGTGTTGCCTATATGTTTATTTTGGAGGACAAACCTCGCGCGTTTTTGTGTAAAATTGATCTCTTATACGAGTATAGTCAAAGTTGAAGAGAACAAATTTCGTGCGCATGTCGCTGGGGAGGGAGTATGGTAGGGATTGGGGATGGTCCGGACATGTTCAGTTTCAGACCGAGTGGTCCGCAGACATCTACGGGTTGGAAAAACACTACCCTACACAATGAAAAGCCTTCGTCAAAGACAAAATCTGCCACTCAGATAGTTGATTTATCCTAAGCTGATATTGAAGATTTTTTTCCTATTTGTTAAGAGCTGAGCAGGATGCTAGCTGTAAGGATATCTACAATTAAGATATTCCATTTTCTAGTTCGTATTGCGATAAAATTAACAATTTATTCTTCATTGATCGTGGACTTCTCATTTTTCTCGTCTAAGGTTGATGAATAAGACATATTTGAACACAATTGCGCGATGCTCCATTGCTGATGTAGACGATTACAGAGAGAATATTGAACGTTTAGAGTAGAAGTGTTGAGAGGAGGAGTACGTTATATAAATAGTTATGTAAATAGTGATAACGCCTTGCGATAGTGGATACCGAGAAAGGGGTTCGCAGTTGCTTTTGTTGGTCCCTGTGACGTCGCATTCCGCCACATCCTGCGCTATACAAGTAACGAGTTGGTGGTAGAGCAAAAGAAATGTTCTTATGGCAAGCGAGCTCCCATCAATGCACTACTACTACAATTAACGTCCACTATATCATCTAATTATATAAATAATGAAAGCTTTTCGTCCCTTTATTGACGAATAATGTGTATTGTATTTATGTTTAATTTTATGTTCAATTGTGCTGTTGTATGTTTCGTGTTATAATTTACTGGATCACCAGACGACGACTTAAAACGAAGTCGAAACGTTGTGAGCTCT
>NNCF01130543.1:12248-99943 GCA_002313205.1 Laupala kohalensis | reverse complement strand
CACCTCAAAGGAAAAAGTGAAATATATTTCTCAAATATCCGGAGACATATAGATAAAACTGATATCAAAAATTATACGCAAAATTTACTCGGAATCAAAGTAAACTTCCATCACTTTCGCGATTTAAAAGTTGCTCATTAAAGAAATTTCTCTATGAGATGCAATGTTAATTATAATTGCTCTTATTGGCCGGTGATGTATTTTCGAAATTATAAGAAATACATGTTACTCTATTTATGTCGATTTCAAATATTTATTGTGATTCAATTCTATCAACGCATGAAGTACCTTAAGTCTTAAAATTAGGTTTGATGTCTGACTCGTGTCACCTTCCGCGTGACGTCTTTTAGGAACCATTACATTTGAGCGAGGCGTATCGCTGAACGAGGATGGACTCGTCTCAGGCGCGGTTTCTCGCCCACATCGTGTTGAGTAAATCGTACTGTCCGAGGAAATTCAGGGTATCTCGAGTATGAGTGGTGTGGTGGCCGCAATATTTGATAAGAGCTTGGTTTATCAATGGCGTATGACTCAGACGTACTCTTGATGTCAAAATATTAGTTTGTGGCGTCGGACTGATTACATCAAAACATTGTTAAGTTGAAACATCGTGAAAAATCCCGGTAACGATTTTCATATCTTCCTCGCCACTCATTGAGAAATATCTAATCTGCGTCTTCAAAACGTTCTTTGACTTAAGCGTAAATCGCTCACGAACTAGCTTGCATTCTGTTCAATGCTAACCTCGTGTTATAAGTTATTAGACGTGATACGCAACTCACCATTGAAATCAAGTTTGGTGCCACCAACCAGTGAATTTACTTTGAGTTGTTGTATAAGTGAGTAAGATTGAACTGATCAAATTCTGCTTTAAGACTAGTGACCTTTGACAGTGTACCTTTAATGTATTTAATTATGTACATTCAATTTTGCTTTGTCTTCATTAAATAACTTGTTCTTTAATAGAATTTATGTCATCGTAATTTCTGATAGTAGATAGATTATATTTTCTTTTTCTTTTTTTTTGTAATTTTGTGGGGGTTCATCTAGGACACGTTGCAAATGTTTAAGTAGAAGTTATCAATCATTTATAAAGATGAATAACTCCCCTACACTGTCTTATCACGCACTAAAACTGGAAAGTTATTAGATCATCAGATTCTCCGTTTAGTGTCATTTCGGTTAAAAATTGCATTGATGATAAACCGTATCCGTACTAAGATATTTCAAAATATGCGAAGTCCGCGGAAGTTTTTCCCATAACTTTACGTGCTAGACTCCTCTCGTAAACCACTTACATTATGAGTGTGAAGGATCCTCAGTACGCACTTATCTCCACTGAACGAAAGTATTACGCGGAAGCTAAGGTTGTCTGTGGTTCGTTTTATTATTAAGTGGTTAAAAGTGGTAGAACTGCTATAAAGAGTTGCTGACGATCTGGGCGATTTCAACACCACCGGAGGCTTTTAAGCGGTCAGACAGCTATAACGACGCCTCCGCGCGTTTGTTACGTCATCGCCTTCTCACGAATCCGTCCGGATTTAGCTCAGTGTTTTGTTTTTGCCACGTTTACGCTCCATCTGTTGTGGATCGTGTAAAACGAGAGATACCGATGTATTCTCTTTCCTTTGTTGATATTGGATGTATCCTAGGAAACTCTACAGTAAGGCACTATAGAGTAGGTATTTTCATGCCGCCATTTTGGTCCAAGCTCGTGGAAGTTCCGTGAAAACGCATAGACAACATTACTTCCGATTTTGTTTTGCGAAGAAAGTAGCAGTCCTTTATACGAAATATTGAGTTGATAACGTGTTTGTGAATACACGTTCATAGTTTGAAATAATACAATTATGCTAACACTGTCCGGTTGACGAAATGAACGAAAGAAATACAGTAAAAATATGCCTTATTTATTATTTATTCGAATAAGAACTAATTCTACGATTATTGCCACACGGGATAAACTAATGCTCTGTAACAATACGCCTTTTAAACCTATGTCAATATCAGAAAATATTTGCTATTAACTCGATATTACGTATGAGAAACTGCTACTGTCTTCTGAAAACAAAATCCGAAGTAATGTTGTTGTCTGTGCATTTTCATACAACTTACATCATGCAGAGACCGAATTTGGACCGAAATAGTGGCATAAGAATACCTCTTCTTATAGTGTCTAACTCACAGGAGGTGGCTCTATCTAGAGTTCTTCATAGGGCAGAAAAGCGACATGGACGTCACGTCACCTGATTGGGTCCTGTTAGATGACAGTCATTTTGTTCACATTGCAGAGAGAAACCAAAGTAATTAATAACAAAGGGCGGCCATCTTGTTCTCGGTGTGTGCCTATTACATAATGATGCGCGCTCAGAAAACCCGCCGAAGTCCTCCTTGGAATTTTGTTCGAGTTGTCGCTTCTCTACCCTATGAAGAACTCCAGCTCTTTCGAAGAGTTGGTCGTCAGTTCCAAGTAGTTGATCATTTTACTGAACTTATATGTAGACGACCAGATATTAGTACAGAGATCAGCAATGTTATAGAGCCAGGCCATGGTCTCCTACAATTACCAGTCTGGACTGTAAAACTTGGCAACTCCGGTCTCGTAGGCAGGCTGGCCAAAGAAGAAGTATCTTAGCTAACACGTTCATTCATAAAATTAGCAATACGATTACTTTTAATGAAAGATTACTTAACCGGGCGAGGACTGGGGTACAGTTAAAAACAAGTAGTAATGCATCTAAACTATGTTTATTAATATTACCAAATATAGTATTTTAACAGCTTTGTTAGAAATGTTTCCTTTAAAAAATGAAATAGGATGCACAAACAATCAATGTATTCTTTTCAAGAATCAAAAGTTACATTTTAAATTATTACCAAATATTTATAAATTTAGGCCAATCTACCATAATGTTAAATTGATCCCAAAATTGCATTCATTATAAGTTATGTTCAAATAATACTTTCAATTCATATATTTAGCTGTCAATATTATACAATAAGGAAAATTCGCGTTGCGCCACAGAAAATAATGAGTTACGTTAAGTTAAGATTCATTTTATGCAGGGAAATGTATATGATCTCAATAACGCACTTTGTTACAATTCGTAAGCAATCCTCTAGCTAAAATAAAGTCAACATACATTGAACCAAGCCGGCCAGCGGTACGCTGTTGCCACATAACGCACGATCCATCTAGGAAGCCATGGCCGGGCTGTTTGGAATTTTCACACTCGCCACCTTATTGGTAGAAATGCGAACTGCGCTGCAGAAGACCGCGTGACCTATTCACTCTCGTGACTTTTCGAAAGTTTTCTCTCTCGTACTAATGTACTGAAGTGAGACGCTCTTGTACCACAACTGGGGAGGCCGATGACGTAATGCTCGGTGCCTTCGTACTACGACCACCGGTTTTAGTGTATTACGTATCCTTATGTACTGTTACTTATTAATAAATGTTATAATGCTTCAAGTTTTATTTCTCTGATCAATGTGTGAAACATCTTATACTCGCCAACTTGAACGAAAACTTTCTTCCAATACACACAACCCAAAAAATACTCGAAAGGAAAGTTGAGCATACCAGGAGCTAGCCAAGCGAATCACTGCATGAAACTTTCGATTGTGTTATATATTCTGTTTATATTAGAAATAGTCATTACGATAGTAAGATAAACAGTCGGCTCTGTACCTTAAGAAGGATATAGAACGGTCGTACACCTTAAGCCTAGGTCATACACAGGGCATGCATTGCCAAAGAGTCATCGGCAAATATTTGCTTCAATGATTTGCCTCCCGTTACCCCAATGAAGCATCGGCGCCAAAGGCTGGCCACACACATGCCAATCTTCGTCGAAGAGTCATCGGCAAATATTTGCGAACACACAACTTTCAAAATTTTTCAAACGAAAACTTTAAGTAACTTGTATCGTCTCCGTCAAATTTGTTCATATTGGGATTCATATTGTTTGAAAAAGGAGAAACCGTTACTGTTACCTTTTTGTTGAAATTATTATTAAATCGATGTTCGTGGAATTGGTATTTCACCAATAATTCTTGTTAAGCAACACCGGAACAATTTTTGGAGCTTTATTGTAATTAAAATAGGTGTTAATAATATATTGCTATATGTCCATTATATTTTATGCCACATAATGTAACAACAAAATTTCATTGCGATATTAATAGTTTAAACACACGCTGCATGCTGAGTTAAAAAATAATAGGTTAAAATTGTCATAGAAACTTCAATAAATATTATTATAATTGTATAGTTATAGCTCGTATTTGCTATAACTATACCCCACGTATTTGCTTACATACAGACTTGATTGGATTACGATATAATTTACGCGCACTATTGTCTTTCTTCGACGAATGTGGAGCCAGATCGACAAGGAAGACGACTCCTTTGTCTCGGACTCGGGGCCGGAAGGTCCTTGTCGTTCGCATCGACCAGCCTCCCAATATCTTCCAGCATCGATTATTTGACTATCCTTGCCAAAGGGGAAGCGCCCACATCACTCGCCAATGATCGACTTTGGAAGGTACTTGGCATTGATCGCCATGTGTGTGGCCAAGGCTTTAGAGTTGGGAATAGGGAGTATCTAGATTTCATTTCGACTCATCAATGTTTGGAGTGAAAAAGAAAAATACCGAGGAGATGAGTGAGTGTATAGATGCATTTCCGTTTGTGGTTCAGAGAGATGATGAGTCCTCCGAGGACGCCTGCTTCCACCATCACTCGCACGCACGCCGTGGATTACTCCTCTTCGTACGGCATGAGTGGCGGCAGCGGCAGCCCCGCCTCGGGACCCGGCTCGGGCGCCTCCACCGCCACCAAGGAGCTCGACCTGCTGATGGCGTCGCTAGCAGACTTCAAGGTGAGTGGACAACCTCCTTCATCCGACGGATTATCTCAAATATGAATGACCGGTTAGCATAAACGAATGAAATGATAAATAAACAAACATTTTAAAAATAAACTTTTATTTAATTTATATAAATGACTTAAGATTGTCCGTGATACACGTACCGATAGCATAAACATTCTTTTGAGAAGCGATCGTTATGATAAATTATAATGTAAAGGCATTGGTTAAGCAATTCGTTATACTTATTTGTATGAAGAGACGGATTGCATTTCGGGGCACGCTTCCCGGAATTATCTCGGAATAAAATCATAAATTAAAAATCTTTCTAAAAAGTTTTATTTGAGTTAGACATAACAATATTGCATTGTCAGAGGGTTTATATATGTGTGTCAAATTTCAGTTCAATCGGTTGAGGGGAACTGGTTTAAAATTCAGTTGCATAATTTGACCCAAACGTACTAACAGACTAACTGGTCGAGTTAAAAAGAAGCTTGTAAAATACTCGTGGCTGGAGGAAATACTAAATTAGAATTACTGTTCACTTTTTCTCTGGTGAAATGGCGAAAACTGTTGCGGAGGCATGTAGGAGTGAATGAGACGAGAGAAGGCGACACTTAAAATATAAGCTTGGATAAAGTCTGATTAATTGTTTCGCTAATCTATGTTGAAGAAAATTACTCCGACGGTAACTTCTGGTACTACAGTAGTTATTCTCGGTGCGCGTAGCAAGAAGCTCCTTTAGCAATAAATTGAGTGCAAACGCGTAGAAGGTACCGTAAACTGTGTTTACATTTTTTCCAGACTCGCGAATGGAAATTCCGGAATTTTCGTGAGAGCTCTATGCTTTTACAATGCTACTGTGTTATAAGATCTAACATTATAGTATAAGAGTTGTATTGTACTGTGTTAAGTTATAGAGAAGATATAATATCGAACGATCGCAAGATTAATTTTTTAATGGTAAGTGAAAATTTGTCTTTGCAATTCTAGAACAATTACCCTCAATTGATGTAAAACGTATTTTGGTAAAATAAATATTTATTTACACATTTATGAATTCACCTTTATATATTACTTGTGACACGAGAGAAACCGGGAAAATCGACTAATTGGTTATACAAATATTTCAAAAATAAAGCATCCTGATAAACAATGTTATATTGGTAAAAAGATCAAGACTACAATATGTACGAAACAAATGCATCTACTACACAAAATACTTTATTTGTTTCTATTGAAGTCTTTAATCATTTCATTTTTTACTTGGTTTGAATTTTTTTCTATGACTATGCATTTTCCAAAATTCATGTATGTGCTTGAAGTATTTTCTTTAGTTGTTTGTTTTAATAAATGGTAATAACAAACACTCTGTGACAAGACCTCGCCCTGTAACGTATTCGATGAAATCCTTTGCAGAATGTTACTGATACTGAAATCTCATGAATGCTTGTAATGCTCCAAAGACAGGGTTTTACTGTGAAAATGTGTCTTTGATGAGTAGGTGCGGTCCCTTTCAAAACGTCTTGAGTCTTAAAAATTCTCGCCTCAATAAGCCATTATATATGTATATTTTCGAACCAGCGCAGCGGATAGGGTGTGTGGTGATCAATGGCGTTGCTTGACTCGAAAAGTACAGGGGTCTGGTGTTTCTTTCCACACCGCCACAAATAATGCTGACTCTCTGTGGATGTATTAAAGATATAAATTCATTAGAATAACAGAACACTCACACATGTGTATTTCCTCGAACGCGTACTTGTTTGGAATAAACTGCTGTAGAACTGAACCATTTTACTTCGGCTAATTTGATCTCGCAGCATCCGTTGACAGAATATTCATTCATTAGATAAAATTGATTTCGTTTGTTTCCGTGTCTTTATTATTTATTTGTGAACTAGAACTAGATTTTTAAGGTGGGACCAGTACTTAATCCAAGTTACTCAAATCACTTAGGTGTTTAATTGTTTTCTTTATTTTTATTCTAATTGTTATAAAACCCGACAATACGAATAATAATGTTGAAAACACGCGATTTAATTTCTATCTATCAGTTAATAATACAATATGAATAATATTTAAGAACTCGCTTGACTCGTTTGAAATGCGCAAGAGCATTAAGTAGAAACAAGGTTTCGTGATTGTTGCATCTCAAAGTGAAACATCTTTCTCAGATGTCCGGTGACCAATAGATAAAAGTGAGGTTATAAATACCACTGGAAATTTACTACGAATCAAAGTAAACTTCCATCACTTTCGTGATTTAAAAGTTGATCTGATTTTGTAAATAAGTATTTCGTCCATAAGACGCGATGTAATAGCACTTTTTTCATTTAAATGGCCGGTGAGGTATGTTTTTCTAACGTTGAAATCATAATAAGTACATGTTACTCTGTTTGTTTATGCCCATTTAAGATATTCTACCTACGCTAATACCACCTTAACTACAATGATCCCATCTCCCCGATATTTTTACTTGTTGAACACACCCAGCGTCGGCCAAGATTTTGTTTTGTATTAGTTTATTCCCATCCATTTCATACGATTTCACAATGTTTCATGAAAAATATATCAGTAGATCCCCGTATCAGTGGTGTATCTGCGAGAGACCCGGGCGGGAATATTTTTTGAGGCCCCCTACACAGATACCCAACTCTCAGATGAAATAAAGGGAATTGTAATTCCAGTATTATTTATTAATAAGCTGTATTATATATTTTACGGTTTAAATATGTTTCTGAAAATATTTCTGTTCAAATTTATTGGTTCGGCATTTCGATGCACAAGGCAGCCGTTTTACCGCGCACTCTACTGGAACCAATATGGCAGCGCGGGTGAATGATGACAAGAATGACATGGAAATGTCGTGGTGAAAAGATTACGTGTGTCAGGGGTACCCCGAGAAAACCTGCCGCGAACACCGCTTCGTCAACCACCGCGAATTCTACTTGGATCAATCCAGCGTCACCAGAGGTAGAAGGGGAGTGTGCTAGGCACTACGCCACGGGTCACATGAGTGTAAATGATTTTTACTTACTCATTTGGATGCCCTTACATGGCCCGGGGCGGACAGCTCCATCCGTCCTCCGCCTATAGGGACGCTCTGTAGTCCCGCATAGGACTTACGCGAAAGTCGCGTAAATTTCGGTTGGCGCACTGTCTCTTCGACATTCATCATCAAGTTAGTTCAATATCCGTGGAGTGGAATAGATTTGCATAGTGGACAGACATACGAACATCTTGAGCTTTACATCTTACTCTTATTATACGAGCGATAATTATAAGTTTCATTCGGCTGTCGTCGGTGAACGAAACACAGTTCCTTCCCGTCTGTCTGAGATACATCCGCCGGGCGCTCACCTACAGGTCGTGAATTGTGACTATTGTGGAATGTTTTGCGCTGAAGCAATGCACAACACTCGCCACCGATGACTGAAATGATAAATGACACATTTCCCTGTGACACCTGGATAGTTATCGATATCGGTATTATAAGAAATAATAATTCATCGGTAAGATAAGAATTCTTTTATTAAAAAATTACTTGTCAATATTCGTGTATTGACTAAATGCGAGTGTTACTCTGTCCCCTAGTAAACTAAAAGTTAAGAAGACAAAGATATAAGAATAAATTTTTAACATTTCTATAATATCGTAAATGTATATAAATTCATTTATTAAAATCTACTTCAAATTATTTTCATAATGAAAAAACCCGGTCACTTGATATTTAAATAACGAATACGATACGTTTATCGAGTGAAGTACGTCGTGCCCCTAATGGGTTGGTCAACAGTGTTTGTGTGAGCGGTGAATGCATCCACGCCCATCGCCATCGCCATCGCTGTTGGTTCTTCTGAGAGCGACCTTCGTCGCCACCATCTTTTTTCTCTTTTGCTATGGAGGGAGTTCTCGTTGACCGGTTCTGGCGAAGCACTTCGTAATTTTTTTAAGATATTTCGTCGGTGTCTATTAAAACGCAAGATTTTGGAAATGACGAGAAACTTTGAATCGTGGAAAAATAGGGGAAAGTAATGGAGTTTAGGTAAAACTGTCTCATGTCATGACTTGTAAAATTTTAAAGTAGTGATCTGGATTTTCCTTCCCTTAATCGAGTAAAAATTATTTAATTACGTCTCCCTAAATAAGTTACAAAAATTAAAAGTATTTTTAATACAGTTTCTGAATTGTATTTAATTATTACTTATATTTAGCTAATAAATCTCTAAAAAAGCATATGGCGATTCCTGTCTTAGAGGTTAGTGAAAGGTTAGACTGCTGGAAAATTTTGTAGATCCTTTATTTTAAAAAAGACCCAAATTTTTTTAACGTAACCTTTACGTTATTTTCAATAATTATTACTCATCACATTCAAATATTCTTACGCTGTATTCGAATAAAAATTATGGTGTGCATTGTCCTTTAAATGTTCAAAAATATTTTAAGACCAATCAATCAAAAAGAAACCGTGCTTACATTGTTTTACTAAAAATAATTACCACATGTTTTACAGAATGTTTCACGAATTATGTCAAAATCTGTTGACCTTCTTCAATTTCTGGCGATCTTTAGCAATTGTATTCCTTGTAATTGTGTAAATTTGTTTCAATTAAACAAGAGATCTTATGTTAATCGCTGATCTTATTTTAGCCTAGTTCGAGATTGATTTGTAATTACATTCTTTGTAACGCGTTTTTTCCCCTTGATCTCATTTGGACAGTTACAGTGCGAAATATCACAGTTCAATATTCGTGTAGTGCGGGAGGTATCGTAGCATCGTAGCCAAGTTCCTGAAAGTATGTCTGATGCTCGAGTTGGACGGCCGTACTTCTAACAGATAATATCTTAACCAAACTACAGTTCTGAAATTGTATAACTCTAATATTTGGTACGAGGAGAAATTTGAAGTTCCCTATCACCCACTTTCTTAGCGTCACTTGATGAGAAAACGGACGAAAGTGAATAAAATCTTCCGTTGAAAGCGATTGTCGGTTCCTTGCTCCCTGGGTTTACTGTAGGAAATATCAAAACCCCTCTTAACCGGTCTCGCATTCATTGAATCAGTCCTTTTTTTTCTCTTTTTCAGCTTCTAATAGCTGGCAGGTAGTGATTGAAACATTGATTCATTGACGGGCCTTTGCTGGAAAGTAGAGCGGTGTGACGCGATGGTAGGTTTGTGTGTTGTGACGGGGTGGGGGGGGGAGGCAGTTTGCCAGTTTGATTCCCCTCTTGCTTCCGAATCAATGTCAATTTTTGTAAGAATCGATTTTTTCGTATTCATTTATCTATGTATACGATAAAATGAATTGCAATGACGTCTCATTTGTTTATTTATTCGTGATTATCTAATGAAATTGTATTCGCCCTTTTTGAACGAAAGTCGATTTTTCACGGGACCTCGGATTAACCGGTCAAACGGGTAACCGGCCAGGTTCTCGGTCCAACAACACCTGTTAAGAGGGGGTTCCGTCGTATTCTTCCATGTGTGGTTGGAGAATCTATCACGAACCCAAGAACCTTTATTGTTTGTGTTGTATTCATATCTTCTTCTTTTTTTATCACCTTGCGGGTTTTACGCGAAATCGGATCATCCGCTGCGGTTGCGCCGCTCAATTCCGCGAATAATCGGGAATTTACTGTACTTTCCTTGTTATAGTTTATTTGTAAGTGGGAAACTACAGGCCACTCTAACAAACACAAGCTTCCTGGGGAAACCCGGAGACTTTATTATCACTTGCTGGATTTATTGCTGTACCCACGAACTATTGAAGTGTAACACAACGTTGCCACCTATTGCAAATTTTCGCGATGCTCCAATCACGCAACTACACTATTCACTTGCATTGTGTTTCCAGCAATTGCGAAGAAATTTTTACTTGAATCTGTAGCCAACTTTCTTTTGTGACATGATTTTCATATTGAGTTCTTGGTTCTGATTTGTTATTACGTTTATTATTGATTTGTGATGGCTTGCTTTTTACTACCACGGACAGTTATGTTGAATTTTGTACACGAATATCTCTATAGAAACGAACTTTTAAGGCCGCATCGTCCTGGAGGGACTGTAAGAAAATTATCACAACGCCTCTTCACTTATTTGTTTAAACAAGACATTTGTCTTTGGCACCTACGTCACGTGTCCACCTTGCGACATCCCTTGACTTTTTCCTGTGTATAAATTTTCTTCTTTCTTTTTCTTTTCTCGTCTTTCCCTCTCGCAGCATCTACTACATAGGACCCTTGTAACCCTTGCGTTATTTCCCAAATTCCGTGTACATACCTTTGGAAACATCTATATTTTCCTTCGTTGTCTATCTTGTTCTTTTCTTGTGTGTTTGGTGCATCCTCCTTCCTCGGCACCGTATAATTCGCATCCCCACAAGAAGTGTTCAGTCGTTCTTTTTTACATTTACGTTGTGAATCTCTTCCCGGTTCCACATCACGAGGACCACCCAGGTTAGTGTCTCTCTCATAGTTGTCACATCTTGTCTTTCCCTTATATTTGGTTCTTTTTGTGTGTCTTTTCTACCTCAAGGTGGCGGACGACAGAGAGTACTATTGTGCGTTTTATAATATGTCGCGTGGACACGATTTCCATGATGATGTCCTGAAACTTTGCATACGTCTATAGTGTCGTCATGAAATTTCCCCATTCATTGTCTGCCTGTTTTAATCGTTTCTACTCCTTCCCCGCGAATGAGCGCCTGTTCACTCTCCGAAGCGCATGCAGCCCCTCTCCGTCCGTCTCCACCCTCGCGGTGCTGCCTGCTTTCCAGCTCCCGCTCTGCGCCCATCGCCGCACGCTGCCGTGGCCTTTCTTGGCTCAGGAAGTGCCGCCGTCGCCGCTGCTACTGCACGCTACAAATAGTTCTGCGTTGGGAGGCGCGTCGCTGATGGTGGGGGGGGGACTCTGGTATCACGCAGACCGCGGCTCCCACCGTCGTTCAGTCAGCAGCCGATCGCAGACGTCTCCGGATCACTTCGGTCAGCATTCATACTCTTCTTTCCGTCCGCGATCTCTGTTCCTTTTTTTTCTGCGACACACATTTCTAGCGCTAATCCCCCGATATTGGGGCGGTTTCTAACAACATTTTTAAAACTTAAATATCAATTTTATTTTGTTTCCGGATGATTTTTTGGTAATTACATTTTTTGGGTGAGGTTTTTGTTAGTAAGTAGGTCAGCGATATTTTTCTTTTGTGTTTTGGTGTTCGCGAAGAGTACTTATTTTTTTCCGATGCGAATCGTTGAGACGATTCGTTGTTGGCCCGCGTGATTCGCTGTTTGTGTGCTTGCAGATCACCGCGAGCAGCCACCAGCACCAGACGGTGAGCGACTCCCCGTACGCCAAACCGAATAAGGCGACCAAGAGCGGCTCCAGCCCCGCGCCTCCTGTTCTCCGTTCTTCCGCCGCCCCAGCGCCCAGCAACACTAGCGCCTCTGCCGCCGCCGCCGCAGCCAAACAGAACCAATTGGATTCGATGCTCGGCAACCTGCAGGCCGACATGAGCCGCCAAGGAGTCAACACGACGCAGAAGGGCTGCTGCAATGCCTGCGACAAACCCATCGTCGGGCAGGTGCGCCACGGCCCGTCACCCTCGGAGGCTCAGAGCGACGTCGAGATCGATCAAGTGCCCCTCACTGGATTACGGTGCTCTCCAAATTCACTTCTCTTCGACATTGTGTTATTGTTGTTGTCAATACGGGTTTTTTACGTTCTATCCGAAAAGAAAAAAAATAGGAGCTGTGCTTCTGTTTTCGTCGTTCTGAGCTCCCGAGTGCCAAGTTTCTTGGGTTCTGGTTCCCCATTCTGGTCCGGGTTTTTATTCCGGGCAATGGTGGATTTTATACGTAGCTTCTCTGGGCTATGGCCTTGGGCCGCTTGTCTCGTTTATAATATTGTTATTACCGATCTCGAATTTTGAATGTTATTTTGGGAATAATTTAAAGATTTGATAATTGTACGTATTTGTGGAAACCTTTTTGCGGTTTTTATTAAATAGAAATTTGTTGATATCATGTAGATAGATAAATACGCCACTTCCTTAGGACCCTTGATCGGTATTGACGGGATAATCCCTTCTGGAGAGTAAATTAATTTATTGTCCTCCACGAGGTCCTATGCAATTTGCGATTGCTTTTTTGACAATTATTATTAACTTTCTTCTTCCCCACGAAATTATTCCAATGTATGAAGGGGAGAGAAGGATGATTTGAAGGATATTCCATTTGTTCGTTGCAGGTGATCACAGCTCTGGGCAAGACCTGGCATCCGGAGCACTTCACATGTAATCATTGCAATCAGGAGCTGGGAACGCGCAATTTCTTCGAGAGAGACGGCCATCCTTACTGTGAACCCGATTATCACAATTTGTTCTCCCCGCGATGCGCCTATTGCAATGGTCCGATCCTAGATGTGAGTTATTTCCTCATTTAAACACGCCGTGGAAATGTACACTGAGAAAACAATGGATGTGAGTGCCCCATTTTGAATGTGAAATTCAAATTCTGAGGAAGGAAGAAGGGATTTCTAAAAACCTTAGGATAAGGTTGAAATGTTGCATCCAAACATTTGGTAAAATCCTTTCCATCCTCTGAATTTGGATCTCACATCAATACCTGTTCTCTCAGTGTAGGCGTAGACCATATATTGCATCGTCAACGGCTAGATAAAAATTGCGACGGACCGGGACTCGAACCCGAGACCTCGTGCACTGGCTGCAGGTGTGCTGTCCACTGCACCACCCGCCTCGACTTCTCAAGCTCATACAAAACTTCCACACAACTTATCCATACTGTACGGGCTTGTGTTGTCGAAGCTGGTGGTGCAGTGGACAGCACACCTGCAGCCAGTGCACGAGGTCCCGGGTTCGAGTCCCGGTCCGTCGCAATTTTTATCTAGCCGTTGACGATGCAAACACTCCTCCACGAGTAGGTACTCGGAAGTTGTGTGTTAAAAATACACCATGTATTTTTTCCTTTTCGTAAATACAGAATTTTGAATGAATGTTTACAGAAATGTGTAACAGCTCTTGAGAAGACTTGGCACACGGAGCACTTCTTCTGCGCCCAATGTGGGAAGCAGTTCGGTGAGGAAGGATTCCATGAGCGAGATGGGAAGCCGTATTGCCGCGACGATTATTTCGACATGTTCGCTCCTAAATGCGGCGCTTGCAACCGAGCCATCATGGAGAATTACATTTCTGCCCTTAATAGTCAATGGCACGCCGATTGTTTTGTGTGTAGGGTGAGTATCTTTCAACACTATTGTGCTGTACTTGTTCTAATGGTTTGCTTCTTTCTTACACAGTATACAGGTCACCAAATGTTATTATGTCTCGATTGGTGAATTGACCGCGAAGTGAAAGAAATAAAATAAAATGAAAATGTCTTCTTCTCCCTGTGCCTTGCCCCATAGGATTGCAAGAATCCCGTCCAAGGGAAGTCTTTCTATGCCATGGAAGGAAAACCTGTCTGCCCAAAATGCGTGGGAGTTGATGACGAAGATGAAGATTAATAAAAATAAATAAAAAGATGAAAATGACTCAGTCCACCCCTCTGTTCGTCACCAAGCCCCCACCCCTTTAACAAAGGAAATAATAAAGGCAACAACTCAACCACCCTGGATTTGTTAACCTTGGAAATCGATTTCACATCACAGATAATCCCTAATGTTCCTTCATCATTGTGTTTAATATATATAAATTTTATATAAATAATGTTATCACACCTTGTAGAGAATAACTAATTTAAATATTCTTGATAAATTTTAAGATGATTTACCTGTTAACCATCAAAGTATTTATGTAAAATATGACGAGACATATGTATGATAATAAAGTAAAGATAATAGAAAAAAAAATTAAAAAACAAAAAATAAATTAAACCAAACCAAAATTCTGCAAGCTCGCACCGAAAACGCCTGCCTTAGGCTGAGACCGGCTCTCTGTTTTTGGCAATGTTCCCAAACGTAGGAATGCTATTTACATTCCTTTCTTGTGTGTGGACTGGCAGTGAAGGAATGATTCATTCATTTCTCTCTTTCTTTTCACGATTCTCTATTTGTCGGTGTTTTTCATAGATGTTTAGTCTCCATAGAGAATAGGAAATTAATTCCTAATTCCAATTCATCAATCTTAATAGTTTACATTTGAAACTAAAGTAATTTATGGCGACAGTCTGGAAACAATTTTTTATTCCATTTATGTTGATACGTATTGAGAACTTTTGCAATATCCCTATTAAGCCATGTTCCCACTGCTTGTGGCTTGGCATACCTCGAGTGGCTTTCGTTATCCAATCTCACGCCGCGCCGCTTGTCAAACTTCCGACTTGTGAGTCTCGGAACCGACGCATCGGTTGTCGTCATCTTTCGATTTACTTGCATTTACCCACATTTCATGGTGGGGGCCAACGGCTCTGGATCGTCCCCGAGAGGATAAAACTTATTAAAATAATCAATGCAACAGGTTAACTTAGTTCTGAGTGTATATTACGTTTTACGTTTATAAACGAGATGTAAATGTGTGTTATTCACGATTATTTAATACTGCTGAAAGTTAAAAATAGCGGTAATTCGGTGCTCGCGGGTACATTCGACGTGCACTTCTGTACTCGGGGAAGGGTGCACCACCCTGTCTCCTCGAATAACGAGTTCTTTAGGTTCCCATAGGGCGAGGATCGACAAACTTCAGACCAGGTTCGCCAAGTTACAAACAGACGAATTAAACCCTTCGTGTTCATTTCTTTACATTCGATTCGCTCAAAAATGGATTCGATGTCAATTTTTTTTTTCTTTCTTTTCTGCAGGGTTTGTGAATTCTTGTCGCTCACACTTTAAGTAATCTCGAAGTTTGTTATGGAATTACTAGAATGAAAAAGTTCGATTCGTCGCAGTTAATTCTCATATAGTCTTTTTTTTTTAGTATTTTTCAACTTTCCATCGATAATTTTGTTTCCTCTTCGACAATTTGAATTTTCATTATGTCTACTTCATTGAACGCAGAAATTTCGTAGGGGAGAAGAATGAAAATAAACCCCGTTCTTCCTTTAGTTCACTCTCTTTTTTTCTTCATATTATAATCGTGAAATATGTTTTTAATTTTTTTTAAATCGCGATTCTTTTTCGGAATTAGTCCTCCGCGATCTCGTACACGGAGTGACTCATTGTTTATCTCCCGAATAAATCGAATATTTTCTCATGAATTTGTCATTACACATTTTATCTACATTTTAAGCAAAATTATCAAAATAGTATGATAATAGCGTGAAGCTTACAAAGAATTTAAAAATCGATTCATTTCACATTATTATACTAAATATTAACTTAAATACAAAAATATTAAATATGGTATTTTTAATACCAATGTTAACTTATTTAACTATAATCAATTCACAATGTTAAAATTCATTCCATGAAGCAAAATTGCTGAGTTAGAAAGCTTCCAACTTGTAAAATTCACATTTATCTTCGAGGTTTAATTTTGTTGTAGTTTTCTCTTGAAATGATTTGATATTAAAAATTGAGGATAATTTTTTTTAGTATACAGGTTGTCAGTTACTTTTAGAAATAACTAGGAATTTCATCTCAAAGTTTTATCATAAGAAAAAAGGCTCCAATATATCATGTGCATTTATATTCCTTTTCACGACTCAATTGTAAGAACTACATAAATTCATGTATAGGACTCATATTCTAATTTTTGTGATTATTTTAATAATAAGAGCCATAAAACATTGCATTGCATTGTACTCATCACAAGCATTTTCCCATCAGTTGATTCACACATTTTGAGAGTGGATAGTTTGACACTCATTTAAACAAATATACTAACATCAACATTACTCATAAATAATATTTCTTTCATGTACCCTCATTCAATTTAAGAATATTGTTTTCTTAATAATTATGATGACCTAAGATGTTTCAAAAGTTTTTGAATTAAAAGTTTGTTAGTTTTAAACCTTTTTTCAAATACATGTACATTCTTATTCAAACTATGTATTGATATCATTATTATATTCAATGCTTAATGTGTATTACTAAATAGAAAAATATTTACATCCTTTATACACAATTATCTTCTTACAGGACTGTCGGCAACCCTTCCACGGAGGATCATTTTTTGATCACGAAGGTCTACCTTATTGCGAGACTCATTATCATGCTAAACGAGGGTCATTATGTGCCGGGTGCCATAAACCCATCACTGGTATGTAGCAATCATCAAATTATTTATACTTTTCTGCTTTTACTGATATCATGTATTTTATGGCCTTTTATTTGATCTCAGTCTAGCTTGTAAGCTCCTGCGGAATCTTGTGTTTAAGATTCAATGTATTCACTGATGTCACACTATTTTAATCCAGTTTGTGAACTCAGTGTCGACTGCAACCCTGTGTAAATGTTACATTCCCTTTACGTGTCCTGTGTCGTATCATTTCCGTTCAAGGGTGTAGCCAGGTGTTTGAGCGTGGGTGGGGGTTGGGGTGTGAGGAAATGCCTCGACCTGTGTATTTATTATTGTAGTATTTGTAAATGGGAAATGTAGTGTGCTATTCAATCTTATCTTCATGGGGTGATAGGGGGTAGGAAGTGGATAGTAGAGCTATTGTTAGAAGGGTCCGGTTAGCTGGGTTTACCAACAACTTGACCAATGTGGAGGTGTTAGTGAGAGTAGTTGGTAACAGGAGGAATTAGTGATACTAGTAGTAAGAGGTGGATAGGAGGACGAATCACTTTTCAATATATTAACTGGGTCATTGTTGTGAAAAGCTACAATTTTTTTCTGATCTTGCTGGAAATTGAACCCGGAGCAAGAATGCTCACCCCATAACCTCCGGAGGGGCCCTTAACCTATCTGGAGGAGATGTGGGCGGGTAAATGTCTCTTCCATCCCGTGTACGCCAGGGTACACTTTCCTCTCATCAACAATTGGGGAGGAGTATTGTCAGATATAGCAAAACATCACACTTCTTGACAGTTGAAATGTTTTAAGTGGTTTATAAATCTTTGGGTTGTGCTATAACAAAATTCCATGTTCAGGAAATTCTTACCTAAGAAATGATTTCTCTACATCTTTCTCACTGAACCTAGCACTTGCTTACTGTGGTGCTAATGTTTTAAGGTTCTTCAGTTTCTTGCAATGCCAA
This sequence comes from Laupala kohalensis, assembly GCA_002313205.1. Classification (NCBI taxonomy): domain Eukaryota; kingdom Metazoa; phylum Arthropoda; class Insecta; order Orthoptera; family Trigonidiidae; genus Laupala; species Laupala kohalensis. The sequence goes on along the minus strand of NNCF01130543.1, from coordinate 81,920 downwards.
ACTTTCATTCTAATTCATAATTAGTCAGTCTTCTTTATGTTTCAAGGTATTATATCCATGTTGACTGAAGTCAAGTTGCCAACTATTCACAAAACTTGGGAATATTAATGAAAGTAGTAGTTTTTAATTAATGGTTACTTACACTTATTTTTAACATTAGATGAGGTTACTTTTTTCAGGATTTTAAAACTTGATAATAAATTTAGACTATTCTTTGATTCTTTCTTTGACAAGGGTCACATTGTCTTCAGTCATACGATGTGGCTGCCATATCCGTTAGAACAGTATTTTCCACAATTTTTGGTGAATAATTCTTGTAAATGACCCGTAAGGTATGAAAATCTTAACGTCATTGCATTCCTATTTCCCTTTGCAATATTTTAGTAGGTTTTTTTAATATGTTAAGATGGTACCATTGCCAGAAATCAGAAAAACATAAGCCCAGAAAACTTTCTCCATATAAGCTCAAAGTGATTTAAAGTCAAATAATTCAAAATTTAGCATGATAAGGGTACGAAAATTCATCGCCACTGGATAGGGAATGATTCAAACTATCATTTGAAACATTTTTGGGGGGTACTTAAACCTGTTTGTTCTGATGGATAAAATACCTCAACTTAAAATTCTGTGCCCTTTCCAATCCTGCATAATGTGATTTAGCCAAGAAAAAATAGTGACAGCCTAGGACCACAATTAAAATCACTGCTCTGTATGTACAGAGCTGTCCATGGCAGAGCATGTTGTCTCTCAATGAACTGCAAACCTCTCTAACCTAATTGTCTTTTATTGCTCAGACATTATTTGCTACTCATATATTTGGTACAATGCTTCTTTTAACTAAGTCAACAAGTTCCTTCCTCACATTGCTTTATGTGTGAAGGAAAGATTTCCAATATGATTTTCATACCACTGCCTCAGTAATTATGACATAAGTGGGAAGATTTTAATGTAATATATTAATAATACAAAATGTTGATGTATTTCAGGACGCTGCATTACTGCCATGTTTAGGAAATTTCATCCAGAACATTTTGTTTGTGCCTTCTGCCTGAAACAACTGAACAAAGGAACTTTCAAGGAGCAAAATGATAAGCCATATTGCCACGCATGCTTTGATAAACTCTTCGGGTAAGATGAATCCATGCGGAGAAAAAATGAGTTATGATCTGTTGGTCTTGAAGCAGAGTGTTGGCTTTGGAAATATTATCCAAGTTATTTTCAATTATCATTTGAGATATTTTTATATACTTAGTGTGGACAATTGATTTATATTGCATTTTGCTTGCTGTTTCAATTGTTTTAGAATTTCAGGTTGTTATAGTATAATGGTATTACTTTTCGTAACTATATTTGCTTTATGCGGAAATATTGTTTCTCTATATTTTTTTCTATATCTGGTATCTTAGTTTTCATTATTTGATGATAAGTAGTAGTCATTTTTCTTATGAATGTCGTAATGATGGTATATTATGAATTATTTTTATTCCACTTATTTCGTACTGTTTCAAAAACAAAACGCAAAAGAAAAATTTCACAAAAATTTGGTTAATTCTTCCAAGCAATCACAACTCTTTCTTTAATTATACGGTGTAACTGAATTGTTGTCCTTGTGATGATTTCAACACATTCTCTTGGCCAACTGTTGGTTATCTTCATGTTATCATTCTCTTTTGATTTAGCGCTTGAAATTTTCTCTCCACAGACCACATATTTCAGTAATACTTGAATTACCATGTCCTGAAGTAAAGGAAAACAAATTCCCTTCAGATGAATTTTCACAGCATCAAAACTGTACAACTTCTTTTTTGTTCATTATTCCTTCTCAGTTAATTTTTTATCACATTTTCCTTCAATAATTGTGTTTTATTTCTCCGCATAGTTGGATGAATTTGAACAAGATTGTTCTGGTACATTAAAATTCTTGTCCAAGTTTAAGGTATGTTATTTGAACTCTACAAAATCTTTCAATACGCGAGGAGAGAAACTTTAAAAGCTTTCGTCTTATTTAGTTTCTTTAAAAACTAGTTTTAACTGAAGAAATATTTATTTGGAGTCTAAACCACCAACTATTGTCACAATATTCGTCACCAGACCAACTTGACAAAAAATTTCAATTCATTCTGCTACTGTTCTGAAAACGTGGCTTTGATATTGAATGCTATTAATTATCTTGCCTATGGAAAATTTATGGAAAGCCTATGAGGGGGACCTAGTTTTTGTGAAATTTTTGAAAGCACGCACAAATAAAATGAGAATATTATTACTCAAAATAATGAAAACTCAATGAAGAGTTTAAGATAAATATTTATAACAAAATACTATCTTCTATCAAAATACTATAAATATAAGTNATTTTTTTTTTTTTTTTTTTTTTTTAATGAGAAAATTTTGTGATATTATGTTATGATACATGCTTTAATTTGAGTTATACTTTAATAGATAACAGATCTAAATAGCAAAACTGCTACATTCAGTTTGTCTTCCATATAAAAATTTAAAAAAACATTTTTCTTTTTTCACCATTATTATTACTAAATAAATATGGAGAGAAATACCTCCATTTGAATGTCTCTGGCATGTATATTGTGATTTTCAGATTCAGATTCAAGATGTAATATTTTGGCAACATTATCTCGGCAAGCAGATGTCTAGAGGAGTACTGAGCATGTAAGATGTACAAGATGTGGCTGAATTTAGTTCTTATGTTCATACTATTACGGTGCTATAATTATTAAGTCATCCACATGCCTACATGCTCATCTATTAATGTTGGTTTTATTCAATTAGTTTATTAATATCTCCCCTGTAAATCTCACGTTCTTCCATACTACTACTACTACTTCATGTTAACCAAAATTTATTCACTTATGATACAAAAATGGATGCGAGTCAGAAGTTTTATAAATAACGTCAATATTAGACTGTTGTTTTTCATCTGTTTTAACACATTAAATAATGAAATGTGGTGGAAACTTCGTTCCCCACATTAGTAACCTTTGTAAGGCTTTTTTAAAAGGCTGTTTTAACATGAATGCATCTGAAGACATAAAGTGATTTCTGTTGTAACTTGTAACTAAAAAATCTAATGAGGTGTGAGCTCCCACTCATCCATATGTTTTTCTTCTGCTATGCTAGAGGTGAAAGGTTGCCAACTTAAGAATAAGTGAACTTAACAAGTAGAAGGTAAAGAATAGTTGTAGTTTTCTTCTTAGTTTGTTTATAATTGTAACTAAGAATTCTCTGTAGATAATTTTTAACCAACTAGATTTTAATGTTTGTGGTAGTATGAGTTCCTGAATATATTGTACTATTCTTTTGTCTTCGTTAATACACAGGGGTCCAGCAAAGAAGATCAGATGAATTTAAAAATTACAAAACACATTTATGTTTATGGTTCCTTTCTATCAATTATATGCTTTTCTCTTTAGGTAGCAGGAAAGACAAGTATTACAGCAATTCGTTTTTAGTGTTACACTCAAATATTGTTTAACTACACAGAGTCTGTGATAGACTATATGGTTATAGTATGTTACACTTCATTTTAAGATATTGTCATAATTTCTTAGAAATGATACTTATGTGAGGGTTTTATATATTTTCACNAATTTTTTTTTTTTTTTTTTTTTTTCATTTAAATAAAGCAAACATTATATTGAAAATTACTGCACATTACTGAAAAGTAATATACTTCTGTTTGCTTTACAATTTCCCATAAATCCCTTCCTGCATTTGGTACTGAAGTTATGAAGGTAAAGCATCATTTATAGGATATTCTTCGTGCTATTATAATCCAATCTGAAGTAATGACAATAGAAAAATGTAATTTTAGAGATTTCCTTCTGGGGTGAATTTTGATGTTGTTGCTGCCAATCTATAATTTAAAAATTCACAAAAACTTGTTTTCTTGTGTAAATTTTGGACCACTTGTGCTGGATCCCTCTCTTAAGTGTTTTAAAGAACTGTGCATTATATTCAGTAACACAATTCTCATTGGATTGCTCATTATCTATTATTTTCATGCTGGTTTGCATTGACCTTACTATGTGAATTGTTTTAAGTCAAATATTAAAATAATATGTACTATATGAAAGGGATTTTATTTGCTAATTATTTTCACATAATGATTTAAAAAGCTTATATTCATTTTTTACTGTGCCATCAGAATTAAATGTCTGCTTCTTTGTTTATAAATAAGTTTAGTTATTTATCCCTGTATTCATTGCTCCTTTCCTTGAAGCTTTGTTATTTTATTTCATTTCTACCTACATTCTTGTACAGTGATGTTTCTAATTTTTATTTTTTTTATCGTCTTCTTTGTAGAAGGAATGTACTCCAATATAAATGGATAAATTCACATTCATAGATATCAACTTCATATACATTAATATCCCAGTAAATGACACAGAAAATTTGTGTTCCTCTTCTGCATAACGGGACAGAGCAAATCACACAAATGAAGTATCAAAGTACTTTATAGATATTAAAAGGTGCGCAGATGATTTACTATGGTTTCATCTTTCACCTTTTCTGTTTTGAGATAGCAGTATTAAAAATTACATCAAGAAAAGAAGCTGCTTGACTGATTTATTTGAAAAGGATGTCACTCGACTACTAACAAATGACTGCATTGATGTGACTGACCAAGCTGGTAATCATGCTAGTTGTACATGAAAATTTCCATCTACAGGACCCTTCCTGTTTCTTTAAAACACAGATACATGAGAAGTAGTGAATTGATGGTAAAACAATTTTTATTTCAGTTTGAGTGTTATAAAGACACTAAACATAAAGCAAGTTGCTGGGTGTTTTATTATTGTGATTGGGGTACGCAGTATAATAGTGTGAGTAAATAATAAACTGTAGTCATGTATTGATGTAAATTAAATTTTGCTAGTAAAGGAAAGTTTTACCTGTAATCTAATACTCTCTAACAATAAAATAATTAAAGAAATAAAATAATTAAAGAAAATTGACATGTAAGTAAAGGCATATTATGTATTTAAAAAATTGATAGTACCAATATTTATTAAATAAGAATCTAATTGAAAAATGAAAACAGCTTTCACTTATAAATAAATAAAAATTGTGCTGGAACTTCCACAAAAAAATATATTTGCTAAATGAATTTTAAAAAAAAGAAGAAATAATTTATTTTTAAAGTGTTGTTATAGTACAATTTTCAAACTCATATGCGTTGAGAAACTTAAGAAATCACACTTCGTTCTACTCCCCCGCCCCCACCCCAAAAAACAAAAGGAAGTTAACATATCATGATAAAAGAAATGTGTGCTTCATATCAGTCTATACAGAATAGAATAAGCTTAATTTTGGTATACCAAGCTTTCATTTGAGTCTTCTAAATTCTCTTTTCTATATAGCAGAAACACTGATGTCAACAATTTTATTACGATGATAGAAATGAAATTCACCCCCATATTTCCCCGTTAGGTCACTTCTACTTCCTAATGAGTAGAAGAATTATCTAAGAAAGGAAATATTTAAAAATATAGCAGGAGAAAAGGAAAAGTATCTGATCATCGCCGAACACAGATGTCAGCTTGGTCTCTCATGACATCGGGAACGACAGTGGATGTCCAGGTATAGAAAACGTAAAATCATAAAATCGTCTTTGTGCTTGGGGTTTGGGGATCTCCCGATTCACGTCCTCCCTGGAAGACTTTTACATAATACTGAGTGTTTCACTTACTTTTCGACCTTGAAGAAAAGCGCTAATTTATTCGACCACTTATCGCGAGGACACTGGCAAATACTTGACAGACAAGCGCTTGATATTGAAGCAGTTCATTTGGAACCAGTATACACACAGATCACTCTGAGTTGCTCTGTTGTGTGTCTAATGTAAAATATCAAGTTATTTGTCACAAAATATGATATTACAAAGTAGTGTTCATTGAGAATCAGTTATTACGAGAAATAAGTTTCATCTTATTGAACGTAAAAACTAAAAAAACAATTCTCATGTTGAATATCTATCGTGAAGCTGCGATAAACGTAAATAATTACCGCCATTTCAGTTTCAGTTATTTATCATACTCATAATTAATGGCCAGAGAAATAAGATAAAAACGTTGTATGCTCGCGTGGAGCGCGATAAGCTGAGTTGTGGAAGCAAGCATTAACCGTTTTGTACACAATGTACATTATTCAATATTTATTCGCTAATATTTTACATTGATAAATTATTTTTTAGAGCAACGCTATGCAACGTAACAGCCCACGGGCCATTTTCCATAGGTCTACTGCGATCAATCGGTCCTGGCACGGAACACCGTTTGGTCACGTGTTCGACGAGAAATAGGTAACATTTATTTATTTCTTGATTTATTTGTAACGCGATATTTTGATTCTCATCTACAAATTTATATTATTTCAAACTGGAAAAATTTAATAGTATATTTTTATATATTTAAAAAGTATTATTAATATTAAGAGTTACAATAAAATGTTTCGTATACACAACGGAGTGAATCCGAATACAATTTTCTGTCACCAAACGTGCAACGTCAAATATTAATTTTGACAGCAGATTCATAGCACAAAGTTGTGCCCCCGAAGGTTTTATGTAAAAAGCACGGGCCATAAAAAATACCAGTTGGACAGCGCTGTTATAGAGAAATAAGTAATGACTTATGTATTAATTTGCAGCTTCTGGTATAGTGTTACCGGATATACTTAATATGTACATTAGAATGATAAAAGAATTTTGGTATCTCGTTTTCGTTTAGTCTCTTATCTGGCGAGAGGACATAAATCATTTCTAGTTTTCCGTATTTAAATGTTTCTTATTCTAATTAGTCCTTTTATTTTCACTACTTTATAATATATACTGTTGTATCTCATTCTTATATCGCATGAGTTTCGTATTGAGGGCCTGACAATGACCGATATCCGGTTGAAATAGCTCTTGCCGAACGAGATGCCAAGACAAAGATGTTATATAAATAACTTTATTATCAAAAAAGCAGTTACAACGAACCAAGCCAAGTTCAGAGAAGAGCTCTGTACATAATTGCCTTCCTTGTGAAGTAGTCGATTTATTGACCATTAAACGAAAAAAACATCATTCATAAAACTCATTGAATTACATTTAAAATTTCAAGTCAGAAAAAAAATCATGAAATATTAATTTAATTTTTTAAAGTAAATCCACACACAGACCTCAAAAATATTATATTCTAATTTAAAATCCCTCATTTTGTACAGCAGGAGATTCAGAACGTAAACATTATTAAACTTTCACATTAATTCATATTATAAAATTATGTAAATTTATAAATTTTATAAATTTATTGTCAAAGAATCAGTACAAACTGCGTATGGCCACGTGGAGGACAGACAATAAACTAATTTACTCTCCGGAAGCAAGCAAGGGACCACCCCATCAATTCCGATCGAGGGCCCTAAGGCAGAGGCGGATTTAACACTTCAACATACCCCTAACAATAAAAACACAAAAAAGTCATTTCACAAGTACGTATTATTATCAAACTATGAATCATTCGGAAAGTATTGTTGATAATTCGTAACTATTAAATAACATTACTTCTGCATTAATACGACGAAGTATTCCGATCCATCTGAAATGAGGAATCTGGTTCGGTTTTTTCACAAACAGTACACGAGTAAGTCGAGTGGAGATCATTTCCTTTGTGACGCAGACGACGCGCACTGCGAAGGCTTTTTGTGATGGACGCGTAGCGTGACTCAAACGCTCGCCGGAGTGACGCAAGGCGCGGACTTTCCACTCCTGTAGGAAGGATACGGGAATTATTTCCTCCGATTGGCGGACGTGGAGGTTGCGTGATGTTTGCGAACAATCTCGAAGCCAACGTTTAAAATTCGACAAGACATTCAAGTGCCCCTTTTTGCTTTCCAATTGCACAGAATGTGAGAGGAAAGTTTTGTGATCTCTTCGGATCTTTACGAGTTGACTCGAGAGGAGTGTATTTTCAAATGTAGGTGATGATGTCGTATGTGTTTGTATGTATTGTTTGTATGCTAAGAATTTTGTTCCCCCGATAACTCACAAACAAATTGATGCGTCGAAACCAAACTTGGGATTTGACTTTGAGATCGTTCAGAATGGAAGCCTCTTCCTGGATAAAGCTCATTCCGATTTCATTTTCAGACCGCGCTCCACTTCCGGTTTCTTAATATTCAAAATTATACATAGAAGCAATTTGATTGGTCAGGGAATTCTGCGTACAGATTGCTACCCCGCATTCCTGTACGTCGCTCCGTATTTTAGATACAGCAAAACGTTGTTACGCAAAACAGGGTGACAGTAGAGGCGCTTTTTCCAATCTTCCAATAAGGCTATTGCAAAGAGTTTAATGCGGAATAATTCATACAATTTATTGTTGATTATGTTATTATGATATTTCGGAGTTTTCTATGTGTTGTGATGATAAATACTTTGAAACCGATTGATCGTTGAAATACAATTGTAATATAGTATTATTTATTTTTTGAAGTGTCTTAACCTGTTTCTTAAATTTTAGGTGGTGTATATGGGTTTTAGTGTCAGGATTATTTTATATGAATTGTAATTGGATAGTTGAGCGGGGCCCACTCCAGATTTTTCATATTGTTCTAAAACGATTCTTAATAAGACTACGGATTTAACTTATTTGTAAGTAATTCATAAAGAAAGCTCTCGTGTCGGTTGAGAAGAAACGAAGTGGAGCGTGCCTGGGTTGAATGGCCCTTCCCCTCCTTTTACCGCGTCAGAAGGAATTGTAGAGAAAATACATACATCGGCAAGTACTTAATTACGAACCAATCACTGTCCTATGAAATTAATTGCTATCCATTTTTACGAACACTTTGCGACAAACTTGTTGAGGGCAAATTATTCAACGTATAATATTAAATCATTTTCAGCAATAAAGATAATTAGTTCATTTATTTTTATTAGGATCTATTAATGTGAAATATGCATTTGGCATTTTGCATTACCTCAATAAAAACCTAAACATATTTTATTTGTTTTAGTATATGGATTAATTAAACGTTTGGTTTTAAAAGGTTTTTTATTTACTATTTTATACTTTTTAGCATTAGAATTATTTATTTGTCGTAATAATTAATTAATCTTACTTATTCACATGTAAAAACACTAAAAAAAACTCTTTAAACACAAACTTTTTTAAATATAAGTAAATAACATTAATTTTGTAGTGTCCGTGTGATACCCCTCCGATAGCATAAACATTCTTTTGAGAGGTGATCGTAATGATAAGTAGTATTATGATAAGTCGCTATTCGTAATGATCAGATATTATAACAAAAGGGCGTAGGTTATGCAATTTGTTATACTTCTTTTATAAAGAGACGAGTAGCATTTCAGGACACGCTTCTCGGAAATACCACCGCAAGAAATAAAATCGGAATAAAATTGTAATCTAAAAAACTATATTTAAAAAAAGGTTTTTATTCGAGTTACCATAGCATTTTCATCGAGTTTATACATGTGTACCAAATTTTAGCTCAACCAATTCGGGGGAACTGGATTATAATATTAAGGTTGCAAGGTTTGCGCCGAAACATAACTAAGAGGTTCAGTTTAATATAAGCTTGTAATATTTGCGTCTCTTGTCGAAATTGAAGTGTTCGCTTTCGAGACTCTTGACGAGGCGTCCGCATTCGAGACTGCGACTTCCTTAGCGGGTAACGGGCATCATTTCAAAGTACACGACTCTTCCCAGAAGAGTTGAAATTTAACTGTCAATGAAGTTATTTTTTCCTTCTTTTTTTTCAGAATAAAAGTTTTGAGAAAGTGAACCATCTAGAGGGCAGTCACGTCCCTATGTCTCCTATTTATTAATTTTTAATTAAACATAAAATCATATTTTAACAAAGATAATTTTTGGTAGTAAAAGAAGTGAAATGTACATTAAATGAAGAATAAGAATGGCAATATTGCACTCACATAAAACATTAGAAATACGATACGAATACAATGAGATAAAATAAAGTTGTGAAATAAAATATGATTAAAAACAAAATACGAGGTACACGTCTTGTGATTAACACAAATTGATTGAGACAATCTCGTTTAGAAGTCAACCCAGGAACGCAATTACGAAGGAGCTAAAAATACGAAATTTTTTAAGAAGAGAAAATGTATTTTTAGGATAAAAACATTCTTATTTATAACATGCTTTTATGTTTTACAGACATATATACAGCGAAACAAAAAAAAGGAAGTATTACGGGGGGGGGGCTAAGGGGGAGGAAATTGAGATCATGTTTGCTCGTCAAGTTAGGACATAAGTTTAAGTTTTCAAGTTGGGAATCAGTGCCGTTTTTGTGCGGCTTGAAGGGTCCAAAAAGACCTTGCGTCGCAAAAAGTCTTCCAAATTCCATTTCTAATGTATAAAGTCTCAAAATTCTAGAAAAGTACAACATAGTCAAATACTTAACAATAAACTTAAAAGTGGATTTTAATATCAATTTGTATCACTTATTTACGTCTAAAATAAAATAATAAGAATATACAATATTAATAATAAGTAAATTTCTAAAAACCAGTTGATTAAATGAATTATTATTTTTTGGTAATTTGTTCGAAAATATTCGAAAACAAAATATATCAAAATTTCCTTTCGGTGAAAAGAAAATGTATGTCATTGAACGGTTAAAAAATTTATGGACACGCGAGGAATAAAAGGCCCAGGACCCTTGGAAAGGTAAGACCGACTCTGTTGGTTAGGAAGGAAATCTCACTGCGTTCTATCTTGTCTGAATCATCGTGTCAGTCAGGCGTGTGAGTATACACATCTTGTGACTATGTGTCGAAGGCCTTGCAAACACAGGCGCTTTTGTTTAGTTCTCTTAATAAACATTCTTTCTAAACAAAGGCTTCTGTGGATTCAGGTGTCACGTGTCGTCGTAGATCGATCAGAATTTAGAGGGAATATAGCACCTCGGAACTGTGGCCTACCTACAACTAATCATCTTCGAGACGGAAACCTATTTGGATGCCCCCGCGTTCAAACGTATTTGCGTGCCTGTAAGGACGTATCTAAAGCGCCGTTTCAAAACATTGAAATTTGAGTTGTATTTAATAACAAGCTCTCACTCCTATTTACCGCGATGCGAGTCAGAAGTTTATTTTAGTTGAAATTTACGTTTTTATATGATTTTTGGAGGCCTCTAACACGATTGAGACCTGGGGCCAACCGCTCCCTCCTACTGCCTCAGTGATCAGTTTAGAAGTGATAGCTAATCGTTGGTTACAACCATAAAAATGCTTGTGGTGTAAATTACAATAATCAGTCGCCTCATAAATAAAGTTTTTATTCACATTCTCTTAAGTGGCCAAACATGTTTGGAAGAAATATTGTCAACATCTGTAGTTTCAGATTAGAGGTATCGAGTAAATTTGTTTTCGTTACCCCCTCACTCAGTGGTCTCGTAAATTGACAATCGATAGCTCGATAATGTGTGAGGAATAGGGCATTTTCAATGGCCTTCTGAGGAACTAAACGAGGGGAAATAAGCGAGAACCGATTGGATAAGACATTATGACTGGACGTAATTAGTCCGATTGAGTAGGTCTTGGTTTCAAGTGAAGCGCTCAATTTCCCCTCAAGTTTGTAGTGAAGTAATGGGGAGATGACGTAATTGAGAGTGCTCCGTGTGCAAGCAGAAGCGTTCCTACAACTTACGAGGTTCGAGGCGGGGGTCTATTTTCGAGGTCCCTTGTTCCAATCTCACATCAATGTGATTGCAAGCTCAGTATTCGATTACGTTAATGGATTTGAAATTGAATTTGGGGTTGTATTTAATAAGATCAGCTACTAGTTATTCTAGCGTTGTAATAAAATAGTATATTTAAGTTCAACTTTTGTTGTTGTTTTTCTATTATTTCTGGTGGCCCCTTACGGGCTGAGGCCCTAGGTGGACCGCCCCCTACACCCCGCGTGGATACGCTACTGTGTGCAAGTAGGAGCCTAAAGGACAGTTTACAACCTAAAGATATCGGTCGAAAGAGCCGTCACCGAAGAGGAATACAATAAAACGGTGACGAGATGTAAAAAATATTTAATTTGAAAGCATATTATGTTTAAAATATTGTTCAGTAGCTTCAACAAAGTATCGACATGAAATAAACAAAGGGTTTATGTAAAATATTAATAAAAATAATTTGAAAATTAACTTCAATTAACTAGCAAGTGCATCGCACCCCCACCCCACCCAACACCCAAAATATGGAAATTTAAAGTTGCTGGCCTGGTTATGGAGAAACTCCATGAGTCCTTTTCGAAAAAAAAAATGTTATCTCAATATTTTTCTCAAAGAAAACTTCAAGTACATATACACATCCCTATGTTTCATAAGATAGATTTGATAAGATATGTCTCTTAAGCTTTAGTAAAATATAGGGAGACGGCGGGCATTCGAATTGTTTTTGTATGCTTTGCTCATGCGACACTTTTACAAATTGTACTTGGCGATTTGCGTTAGCGATCCCATCAAGACGGGTATCAGATGTACTGATTTGTATCTAGAATGAGCCCCACTACATTATAGATCGAAGCATTCTACATGAATATCCTTATTTCAAGATAGGTTTTTAAATTGCTAACGTGATATCAATTCATCTTTATTAGTGGTGGGTTCATTTTAAGAGACATTTCTGAACAAACAAAAGATACCATCTATTAAACTTTACGCTGTTCTTCCATATATCTTAATGCCTGAATGATAGTTTTCTAAGTAAATTTATCGTGCAAATCGCTATCATAAGAGCATGTTCAGCAGTTAATGGTCCTAATGAAACTGCGCCGTAAAATGCGCGTACATGCGAACTATTGCGTCAGCCGGCCAAGAATCCATATTAGTCACATTCGAATTTCATAATATTACTAGGCTTCTTTCCGATGAACTATTGAAAGGATTTTATCTCCTCAATTTAACGTATAACTTCGAGAAAATAAGGAACGTTTCCTCAAATATTAGAAACAATGTTTAAAGATATTACTCTTTAATTCATCTTTTACGAGTTTCACCGAAGATCGGTACATTTCGTGTTGGATAGATCTTTGGGTTTTCAATTCTACAAAGTTTGTAATCATTCGAAATTTCATCTTCGAATCTTGATTTTAATTAAAGACACTGCTAAGTAATTTATTGGTTAAAATGTGTAAATAATTTAGTTTTCAAGTTATTTAAAATATAGTTGTACATTTGCAGTTCATTATAGTTAAAACTACGTTAAGAGGAAAATAAAGCCCACTTCGCTCTCCACAAATAATAAATAAATAAATGTATTCTAAAAAAGTTACAGACTGCGTATCACCGCGTGGAGGATAATAAACTAATTTACCCTCCGGAAGCAAGCAAGGGACCAGCCCATCAATCCCGATTCAACATTTCAGCAGACCCTTAAGATTAGAATAAAAATACTTCGCTAGGTGTTATAATATTTAAAAAATATCAACAAATTTGTATTAAATAAAACACAAAAGTTACTTCAAAATGAAGAAGCGAGTTAGAGCAAATTGTATGAATTCAAACAAAAACAAAGGTTCCTTACTAAACAGATCTTTCACTTGCTGATCATGTCGTGGGCCGCCAATGATATGTGCGTGACTGAAGCATGTAGGGGATCCAGGATTTGATTTTTTTTTGGGGGGGGGACATGAAGAGAATTTCCGGGATGTGCGAGTCCCTCCACCGGAAATTTTTTAAATCTTAACTTCGTGAAACTGCAATTTAAGACATTTCTAGACATAAATAACGCGTTAACTTAAATTGCAATTATCGTAAACTAGTTGATTACCCGGCGTTGCACGGAGTTTTTGTTTGATTCCTTAAACCATTCGCCGGGAGCAGCGCAAGTCGAATTTTCGCTTCCGAGTCAAGACTGCACTATTTCGTTAAAACGCTTTTAAAATCTAAACTATTCAAAATTTAAAGATGTTTTTAATGTACAAAAAAAATCAACTTGATGATGATTCATTTTTCCTTCATAAATTATTCTTTTGTTTTAACACGTCACCTACTTATAATAACGTCACCTACTTATTATAACGTCACCTACTTATCACCGTTTTGGATGCGTAACCAAATATATCTCTCTCTTTTCTCAATTTCATCGACATTTATGGTCAAAATCATTTTCTATCTTTCTTTTCCCGCATTTTTAAAATAAAAGTTACCCTATGTTCATTCTGGACATCTTAACTATATCCTTGGTAAATTCCATCACGATCGGTTCAGTGGTTTAGTCGTGATTAAGTAACAAACAGACAGACACATTGGCTTTCGAATTACGCACTTTTATATATGGAAGTATGAATTACTCTTAAAAATTACATTTTTGAAATGAGTCGTGTTTTTAGCCAAAGTTTTACTTTGGGTGTTCCTACTAACAAGCTTATTCACTTCTTCAGATTTACTTCGTGTAATTTCAACGGTATTTCATATGGAATCGAAAACGTTTCGGCGTTCCATCTAAAACGTATGAAATTATACTAATTCAGTAAAGCGAGGATGAAAATAATAATTGGAAATAAAATGTTGGATTTCGGAAATGAGGAATATGATTTTTATCAAATAATCTCGCAAACACATTTTATAAGAACGCGAATGAAACATTTTCGTCTTTAATTGGTTATACTAATAAAATTCCATTATTCAAATTACAAATTATTTATTTTGTTTTATTTACAATATTCACTTTTTCGATTGTCTTTCTTTTGTAAATTTGATCTCGGTAATTTTCTATTGCATACGTAGCTCGAATGTCGCTGTTGTGGGCGCATCGCGGGCGCACGGCTACAAAGCGTCAAATATCCCTCTGCTCTTGTTCCCATACAGGAATGGAAATTAGTTCAGCCGTATGTTGGCCCTACGATGCCGTCTTTTTACACTGATTTTAGTAGTTCGTCTTGTTCCTTATTATTTTTTGAAGTAAAAAACTTCCTTTTATTAATACGTTTCCTTTTTTTGAGGGGCTTGTGCCCCCACCTCCTTGGAACCGCCCCCGACCGTGTCAACAACAGGAAATGTTATGGACCATTCCAGTTTTCTCGACGAATTGATGTCGGATGAGACTCATTTCCACTGGTAAGTAAGGAAGCTGATTAGTTGGTGATTAGCAGATGAGACACACATCTAGCTCGAAGATACACAACAGTTTGGTGTGCTGTATGCGGCACTTGGAGGACGCATCTAATAACATGATCTATGAAGCATTTGTTTAGAGAACTAAATTTTAAAAGAGGGGAGAATATTTACAATTTAATTTTGAAAATTATGACATATTATATAAAAGTATTAAAAATGTACCAGAATTATTTACTGTTAATTTAGTATTATTTAAATTTTAATACCAAGTAAAACACAATTGAAAATTCTAAATGAAGTCCGTACAATTCCCAGAAAAATACTACGCACAATTTAAAAAATGTTCCATTACAAAAAAAAAATACACATATTTAGTTGTTTGTTTTATTCGTGCAATTTTATTTGTGTAGTAATGTTTATTTTGATCAAGAGATTCTGGAGTGGTATTCCTATAAAGTTAAGCCGCGAATAAAACAGGGAAGACAAATAATATGATTTTCGTGGTTTTCCTTCTCGGTACCCTTCCATGATACCAGACTTTTTACACAAACTTGTCTAATAGAGAGAGAACTTATACAGAGCTTAACAATTAACTAACAGGAGATTTAGTGAAAATGAACTTTGTTCTAAAACAGGCAGGAGAAAATCCATTTAACTTAAAATTGCTTTTTTTAAATTTGAGAATGTATATTGCTATTCATTGGCTTTGAACTTGTTGAAATACGAATCCGGTTCAGGCAAAGGCTCCTGACCCCTACATTAGAAAGTTGTTTGCTGACGTACTATGCCCCATCCTTGTACGAACCTTTCCTATTGCATCAGTCGTTCCGCCAGAAGGTCATGGAGATAAATTAAGGTGGTTTCGGTGGATTTTGTCGGAAGCGTTCGTAGAGCGAAGGAGAGTTTGAAAATTCATTTTCGTTTTCATATTGTTTTTTCCTTATTTCATTCCATAAACACAAGCAAAGAAGGAACTCCATTATTCCTCTTGCATTATATTGCATCATTTTCATCATTTGTAGTACGCACTTGCTCACTTTTGGGTCATGACGTTGTTTGACGTCACGTGAGAAGACCAATAGCAAACGACCACATCGTCTGTATTGTCCAATAACAGTGTTGCTACGCTGGCAACATTCGTCAGCAAATTCCAGAAGGGAGGACTAAGTTAGAAGCTAGGTGCAGATGACAGATGTGAAAACAGTTTTGATAGTATACGAAGGGTACCAGGACAGTGTTGTAATCAGTGTTACTTCGGTGATGTCTTAGCGTTGATGATTGTCCTCACAGAAGATAAAATGAGCGCCACGAAAACAATTATCATATCAGCTCCGAAGTTCATCTCTACGGAATCTACTTTTGAACTTGGTTTGGATTCTCAGTTTCTTTCCGAAACCGGCAAAACAAAAACTATGAAACGACCAACATTTCAGTGTGTCAGTACCATGGAGAGGGTTCAGTGTACTAATGTTGAATCTGCTGCATCTCCTCGGAAGAGGAGGTTGGACCATTTATCATTGGAACAAAAAGTTCAAAGGAAGTATGTAATGTGTTTATGAATAATTCTATGTGAAACCTTAAGTTATAAGATCTTAAAAGTTTATTCTTATGGTGTCAATAATGCATTCCTTGTTTATGGATTAGGAAACTTAAAAATAGAATTGCTGCTCAAAGTTCCCGAGATCGAAAGAAAGCAAAGATGGATGAACTGGAATTTGAAGTAAATGAGTTGAAAGATAAGGTAAGATTATTTAGTAAATTTTGTTCACATTTATTTTTTACATTATGTTAAACTATTGTGATTATGACTGGGTCAATAAAAGTGACCACCAGTACACACGTAAGATTTATGGTATTTTCACCAGACTTTCGTTACTCCTTGCGATAATACTGTTTCCAAGCTCTTACCATAGGCTTATGCCTCTAAAAATTGTTTATTAAAACATGAAACTAGTATCAATATGTGGTGTGTAACCTAAATAAATGTTTTATGATAGCATAAGTAATACTGTTAACATTTAAGATGAATAAGTTGGAATGTTTACTTGTCTTGTTTGTTTACAGTCAGTACTGTGGTTTTGTTTACATTCTTAACATTATGTATTGATTTTGACACATTTGAGGTATTTAATACTGAAAGAGTGAAAGTTTAAATGTGAGGATTAGTTCATTGTTTTTCGTTATTTATACTTTTTTTTCATTCATAACTAATTGCTTAGATCATTAGAATTGCTTGATGAGTGTTATGTCTAGCATGGAGGACAGTTCATGTTTCACAAATAGATTTGTTCTGGTTGGTGCCTTGTGCGAGTTTTCAAGCATGACACACCCGCTCCCAATTTTTGTATACTATGAAATATGTAAATAAGCCAACATTTGTTTTATTGTTTTAATATGTAAATAATGCCACAGACAGGTTATATGCAAACATTATTTTTAATTTAAAAAAATTGATTTAAGTTTTTTCCCCCAGAATATATAGGATATTTAAAATGTTTCAATTTTTTTTTTTACTCTTCATTGGCTAAAATATTTCACATGATTCAAATGTCTGCACACATACACATATTTAACTTCCATTGACAGCTTTGTGTACCCAGGAACTTGAGAACTGCTGTAACAGTTTATTTTCATGTTATATAAAACTTTTACCTGAGAAAGGGCAATTTTTTGTGTACAACACATTGGTATGGCTTTGAAAGCCATATGTAACTGTTCTCAAATCTTCTACTCATTCAACAACTGGAATATCTCATACTATGCCAATATAATCACGGAGAATCCGAGAATCAAGTGGACTTTGTCCAACTTTTCCCTATTTCACCACGGGTCTAGCATAGCCTATACTCAAAATTATCTAGAACAGCGCTGTCCAACTAGCTGCCCTTAGAAAATGCAACCTTAAAAATTTTCCTCTCGGCCTGTGAGTTATAGTTCAATTTAGTTCAAATTTTTCATCAAACATTTGGGGGCACAACTTGTGTTACAAATCTATGATGTCAGAATTAATATTTGACGTGAGATGTCCAGTGAGAGATAATAGAAAATTGTGCTCGGAACTGCCCCGTCATACATTACTACTGGAAATTATTTTATAATAATACTAATTATTAATTAATAAATAAATTACAAATACTTTTTAAAAATAAAGAAATATATTATTTAAACTTTCCAGCTTGAAAAAATACAAAATGAGACTATCAAAATATTGCTATACTAATAAATAAATGACCCATTAGTTCTATTTGTTGGGCAAGATTTTACCTAACTCTATTCTGTGCCAGACCAATCAATTGAAAGTGTATAGAAAGTGGCCCGCTGNGAGAAGTCGGACAGCGCTGATCTAGAAATAACACTTGTCTCGAAGATTTCCTTCCGCTTTTTATTATTATTGTAGTATTTGTAAATGGGAAATTAAGCATGCTATTGGATCTTATCTACATAGGGTGATAGGTGGGGATAGGGTCTATTGTTGTTGGGTTTACGAACAACTCGGTCCACATGGAGGTGTTAGTGGGAGTAGTCAGTAACGGTGAGAGTTAGTGATATTAGCAGTAGTAGGTGGATGGGAGGAGGGATCGCTTTATGAACTTGGACATTAATGTGAAAAAGTACAACTATTTTGTAGTTTTCCCGCCGGGAGGACTCGATGAGCAGTGTCGAATAAGAATGCATGTTGTCGGTGCGCAGGTGAGCTCCCTGACCAGATGTTGCGAACGCCTTCGAGACGAGGTCACGCGCTTGTCGGAAGAGAACTCCGCGCTGCGCTCTCAGATGTCCGTCCAGCAGCTGGAGACTCAGACCCCCAGTGTCGGCTGCGCACCCGCAGTCACCGGACCCGCAGCGTCCCGTTCCAGCCCTCTGCCGCAGGGGCGGGGCGCGCAGCCGGCACGGGGTCTGGCGCAGCTGTTGGCGACGCTGTTGGCGCTGGCGTTGGCGACCCGCTTCCGTCGTTGCTGCCCGACGACCTCCTCCCGGACGACTTGGATGGCGACTTCATCCTGTCGCAGCTCGAGCAACTGGCCAGCAGCCTCTTCGCGGAGGCTGAGGCGGAGGCTCTCCACGACGCCACCGGCGACGCAGCTTCACAGGTCGGTTCTCACCTCCTCCACAAAAGATAATCGAAAAAAGGTTTTCATTAAAAAGAGATTCATTGAAAGCGACAAAATGAACTAATAAAATTTGTGTAAAAAGACAACTGCATAGAACAAATGCCTTACTTTGCTTTAATAAATAAATAAACTTTATTGTCAAAAAAGCAGTTATAAACTGAGTATCGCTACTTAGAGGACAATAAACTAATAGATTTCCACTCCTACATGGGAACATGAGACTGTGATATTTCACTTGTTTTGGCATATTCACACTCCAGCGAGATTTCGTGCTACTCATCTAATTGAAAATTACCTAGGTATTTTTCTAAAATCTAAATACACGAATTATTACAAAAACTTTTTTTTTTCAGGGTTATTTATGAAAACTACAATTTAAGTTAATGCTTTATTTATGTAAAGGAATGTCTTAAATTGCAGTTCCAAGAAGTTTATTTGAAAGAAATTTACTTGATTTGTTTTTGCTGTCAGAAATTTGTTCTTCTAATAATTTGTTGCCCTAAGTTTGCTCCAGGTGACCAAACAAAGTTTTCTCTAGGCCGGGAACACTAATGGAGTCTCCCTCTATTAAAAAAGGATATAGCAGATCCCTAACCATAATGGAGTGAGAAAGAAAATTTTTATATACCGTTTTGTGGAAGAAACATTTTTGTATTTTCCCATAATACAAAGGCTTTACACTATCTCCACGAGGGTACGGATGAGTAAAAGGTGTTTCAGTTGTCAACCACAGATGTATTGTAAGTAGTTGTGGACACTACATATGGCTGAATAGTGTTATAAAAATATTGTGAGTTCTTTCGCATATATTCAATAGCACTTAGATCAGACTCCGTGTTCATGAGGTGAACACATGAATGAACTAAACGTCCTTATACATAGATATATATGGAACTGTGACCTACACATGCCCAATTAGAACCCAATTTTACCTGTCTTTGGAGATAAGCCTTTGTTTTAAGGGAAAAGTACAAAAAAGTCACAAAAAAGCAGCCGTTTCTTCCATAATTAACTTAAGCTTATAAAAATTCCTTTTTCACATTATATGGGAATGTATTGATATATCCTTCTGCTTTTCTGAATTTTTAATGTACCTTAGAAGTACGTGTTGGTATAGATTGCGATCTTGAACAAAATTTTGAATAAAATATTGAATGAGTTATGTCCTTATGTAAATTTATTTATTTATTGTCCACCCATAAGCAATACATAATCTTACATAGCATAAAAAAATGAATGCCTCCCACGAGAGGTAACTAGTACCTATGTGTGGGTAGGTGAAATCGTGTCCAAAATATATGGAGCATGAGCATATAATACACAGTTCATACAGTACATCAGAAGTATTAACAAATAATTCATGAAAATAGATATATTTACAGTATAAAAATTATCAAAATATCAAAGCATAAAATAGCAGTATATATTAATAGAATATTGAATCTAGAGATGTCTTATATAGTGTTAAACCCTTTTTTGCAGTAACTCAGTCTTATTATTTTGTTTATTTCAATTTTTAGGAGCAAATCTTGTAGTATTTTTTTCTTGTTTCCCTTAGTTCCCTCTAATGTTTTATAATTCTCATTTGGTAATAAATTCCATACCTTAGTAACTATGAAGTGGCTAGATCTTTTGTAAATAGGTTTGGAGACCTGTGGGAGAGGCAGAGGCTTATTCCTTGTTTTTGATTGTGAACAAATAATATAAGTGTGCCACTTATATTATTTGTTTTGGGGAAAACTTGCTTAACCTCAAACTACTACTGCCGAAGTCACCTGGTAGCAAGCAGGAATTGTGGAAGTTTTGATTTATCATCCCAAAGCTTTAGATATTCATTTAGCTTAAATTTCATGCTCAAAGTATGACTTTTAATTGTGTGTGTTTGCTTTTTTGCTTTAGGTTTCTGGGGGAAGCAGAGATGACAGCAATGTTGAAATGGTGGAGTCATCATCGGAGGAAATGGAGTCCTGTGGAGATCACTTAAAGGATGACATGGATCATGATGAACATCTTTCTCCATCTACCAGTGTCTCTCTTCTGCACGATCCCATTTGCTCGACTACTGAGGAAGTTGACAACTCTGACTCTGCGATTCCAACAGCAGCGGTTGGCACGTATGATGAAGCCACTCAAACGCTCACTATCATCGTCCCCTATGAAGACGGCGTGTTCATCGAAGAGGCCATTCAAGAAGTGGTTACTTGCGACTCTGACACGACACTGTCGCCTACAAACAGAGACGATTCGCTCTACTGTTCTACATCACCCAGCACATTAACTGTACCTTCATCTCCTTACAGCCTGAATGAATCTTATGAATCACACACGAAGATGGAAGCAGCGCATTCAGACTGTGGATATGAATCTCTCGATTCTCCTGCCAGTGAGATTTCTGGATCAAGCGACCTTAATAATATGTGGAATGAATGTTTTACGGAACTATTCCCATCGTTAATTTAAATATCATTCTGTAAATAATTCTTATGATCATTAATTTATTACCCCACCTGTTAATTTTAAAGTATCTTCTCTGGAAGGACATCATCTACTGGCAGGTCCAAGGTTGGAGTCCCGGTCCGTCGTCGTTTTCTCACGGTCATTGATGAAGAATTAATTTAATCTTGTTTCCTCTCCATAAAATACTTCAGTTTCTTTATGCGCTGGAGTGATTGTACTTAGAACTTTCCACTATGTGGCTTATAATTTGTGTGTAATGTTTTGCTTTTGAGAATACTCTGGAGAAAGATGTATATCATGTAATAAATGTTATCTTTATATAGCTTCTCTCTCTTTCAAGTTAATTTTCTCTTGGATTCTCGAAATTTGACAGTGGAAAACATATTCTTTACCAGTGCCAGACTTTGAGAAGGGTTCGTACCCCCATCCTCCTGAATGTAGCTACTTCCTCTTCCTCTTGAAGCGTTATTAAGGATCATATTTACTCTACTTGATATGATTTGTTTGAGTGATTTAAAAGTTACACATTTTGTTTTGACTTTGAATTCTTGGGTGAAGGTCAACCTTCTGCCATGTCACAGCCCACAACTAAAAACTAGATGCTTCACTCAGCTGTAAGTAAAAGAAAATATTTTTATTAGTTTCTGCAGCAAAATTCCCTGGAATTGCAATTTAGGATTTATGAGATGAAGTGTTGGTACGTCCCCAAGGTATGTTCTATAGGTTTCATTTGAAAAAGCCATTCCATGTAAGAGACATTACAGAAGTCACCCAAGTTTCAATTTCATCCCAAGTAGTAAATCGTGTCATTTTTACTGTCCAATACGATTAAAAGTTCTAATAGAATATTTAATTGGCACAGAATTTAATGTTCCTTAACTTTTCTAATAGTTAAATTTTCAATAACATGTTTGGTTAAGGATTTATGACTGGAAAACTAAAATAGAAAGCCAAACTTTTGTTGTATGTTATATTCACCTCAACTGATTCTGCAAATTCAGATTATTAATATTAACTGAAGAAAGTTGAACAATTAAAATTTTGAAAACCTTTTGAAATATTATTTGAACTGACACCAAAGTGCACCCCTAACAAATTTCTTAAGGGAGGTAATTAAAAATCGTGAAAACCCCACTAGAAAATAACATTTTATTCAAATTCATGCCATAATATCTAACATGTATGTGGTGTTATCCTATATGCCTAACTATATAAGTGACATACATCAGTTCAGAGCAACAACTAAGGAACTTGAAATTCAGATGGAATATTCCTTTGTTAGAGTAAAGGCATAATATATAATATATAAATTTATTGTCAAAAAAGCAGTATAAACTGCGTATGACCACATTATTTAAAAAGTACTACAGTAATGGTGTGATAAAGTACAAGACTGATTTTACTTTTATTAAAATCAATAAATTCTTTTACATTGTAGAAACACTGGTGCAGGAGGTAGTTTTTAAACGCGGATTTGAAGAGAT
Source organism: Laupala kohalensis (assembly GCA_002313205.1). Lineage (NCBI taxonomy): Eukaryota > Metazoa > Arthropoda > Insecta > Orthoptera > Trigonidiidae > Laupala > Laupala kohalensis. The sequence goes on along the minus strand of NNCF01130543.1, from coordinate 58,768 downwards.
TCAATTTCATAATATCTTTTGTATTCTTGGGCAGGGAATTATATAGAACGATTCCCGAATGATATGGTCCTTTTTGGCAAAGAGTGGTTGACACTAGGGCGATGAATATTATTACTATTGCGAGTATTGTGTTAGTGAACGAGACTTTCGTAAGTAAGATTCGGAATGCATAACACAATTTGCTTAAATGGGAATTAAGATTGTCAACGTGACAATTCCATTTGAGGTTGTCTTGAATATGGAGACCTAAGAATTTTGTATTCGTAACAGTTTTTAATTGTGTTCCGTTTAAAGAAAGAGAAACCTGGGGTAAAGATTTTGTGATACTATTGTGAAATGACATAGACACTGTTTTGTCAGTGTTTACAATGAGACGATTTGCATGGAACCAAGTCGAAAGGTTAGACAAAACTTTTTGAGCATTGGCGTGTTTACATAGTAAATTAGTGTCATCAGCAAAAAGAACCATTTTGCAATCTGATGTGGATGATATGTCGTTCACATACAATAAAAAGAGTATAGGGCCGAGAATTGATCCTTGGGGGTACTCCGCAAGTACGTGACTTTGTTTCTGAAAGAACGCTGAATTATTTTATTTTTAGTATAGGATATTTCGACCTGTTGATATCTATCTTTTAAATAAGAAGTTAGCCATTGATGTGGAAGTCCACGAATGACTATAGAATGCAATTTGGAAAGGAGAATTTCGTGATCGATGACATCGAATGCTTTGGATAAGTCAAGAAAAACACCCTGAGGATTTTCTCCACGGTCAAGAGATGTGGTAACATGGTTTAAGAAAGAAAGCATGACGCTGGTAGTGGAAAAGGATTTCCTAAAATCGTGTTGATCGACAGAGAGAATGTTAGTTTTTCATAAAAAATCTAGAAGACGCTTATAGAATAATTTATAACTTATAGAATAAAATATAGAATAGGTCAAAGATGGTGTATTTTTTTATAATTCCCAGGTTGAAATGGTGAAAATGAAAATTTTATCTTTCCTTAAAAAAGTGGTGGGGGCGGCTGTTCCCCCACTTCACCCACCCTAATCACAACCACTGATTCCATGGCAAAATAGTGATATGCGTCTCACTAAAATAAGAACAAATATAGCTGCTTGTTATAATGCCAGCAGAATATGAAGAAATTTTGGAACAGAAATTTTATGTTCAATAGATCAAAGGATACCGTATGAAGTAAGTTTTGAAGGCACGATTCCCCTAGAGCAGTATTGCAATCACTTTATTTTATTTTTTGTGGGTCTTTACGGCTCGTCGACATCTAGGTCATTAGAGCCCTAAAAACTTGTACAGGTAGGGAAAATGCAGTTACGCACTAGGGAGTGCCAACATGACTCTCCGCGTGTGGGACACGCCGAACAACTCTTCCATACCCACTAAAAAAAACCCTCCTGAATTACAACTCAAATATCAATATATCTCAAAACTACACAAATCATTACAAAAACAAAAAAAGAAAGAGGAAAATGAAAGATACCCTAGCCCTCGCTACTACTGAGTAGCGTCGGAATCGAAAAGAACAAGAGGTGACCAAGGAAGTTCAGGAAAGAGAAAGGAAGGAGTCTTACACAAGTAAGTTGAAGTAATGCCAGACGCAGCTCGGAGCCCCGTGTTCGCCAAATACTTACTAGATGTAAGTCCTCTGGGGGGAGCAATCATTTTAAAGTTACTAATTTTCATAACTTTGATAAATATTCGTTCTAAAATCTAAAAGGAATGTAGCGTGCACTTATTTATTTAAAACCCCATACTTTATAATAATGCCTACCGTAAGACCGCAATATATATATTTTTTAATATCATAATAACTTATGTATTCAACGTAATCAATTGTAATGTCAAGAGGTGGAATAACTATTGTTCACTAAAGAACTCATTAATCACCATACAATAATTAATCGCAAATTCATCCACAGATCTTTCTCCCCTTAGAGAAATCAGAAATTAACGACAAATTTATCCGTGCTCCCACTGTGGATTAGTTTATCATACCCCGTTGCCACCGCCACCATGGATTATGTACGTTTGAGACGTGTGTACTCCGTGGATGGTATGCGTACATTCCGCATTTTCCACCCATTAATGGTGAGCAAAGAAGTAAGCAATGTAGTGTAATGTGGGAAATTAATTGTACAATAAACACGATAAGCATAAAATAGTGTTTTGCGTTTTTATCCGTGAATTGATTTCGACTACGAGCAATTGGAAGTAGGCAGTAGATCTCTGAGGAAGTTCTGCGCGATTCTGCTCATCTGTGAATCTGTATGAGATAGTGGCCCTGTAGTGGCCTGTGGTGTTTTGTTGTGGGTGAACTGCTGGTGAGATTTTTACCTGTCGCTTCATTCGTCTGCATGAGAAAATTTGACGAGAGTGTTGGCCCTGGAGTAAAGTGATGAGTTTTACATTTTTCGAAGGAACTGTTATTTGTCAAATATAAGTGAATATGAAATAGAATGGCAGTTTAAATATTATTAGGAACACAATGGAAATAACGTAGCTTGTTACAATTTAACTGATTAGTCCTATGGGATCCTAATACTACTATTGAAGCACTTTATGATGGATACAAGTATTTTGTAGTCATTTTGTGTAAGTAAGTAATCAGGATAATTCAGTGATATGTTAATTTAGGTGATATATTTGACCTGTAATGCTTGTTTATTACTAAATTAACTTTTCTTTTCAGTAAATGAAAGTATGAATAATGGCCGAAGTTGAAGAGGTCCAGGGTCAGAAAGATGTGACTATTGAACGTGGTCCTTCAGTTGAAGAACCTGATCATCCAAAAACTATTGCTGTTCAAATACCTCGTGTATCTGCTAGAACCATCACTGGTCCTGCTAATCTGCAGAATCAGGGAGCGATTGATTGGTAAGTATTTTACAAGTTTCAGAACTTCATTATCTCTTTTACTTCAAATTATCTCTTAATAAACAATTTCAGGGGACAACATGGTCTTCTTGCATATGGCTCGAACTATACAGTTGTTATAGTTGATACCAAAAATATTCAAACTATTCAATGCCTTGACAAGCACAAGTCCTTGGTTAACAAGGTATGATTTCTTTGTGGAGTCTAACAAATGCATTTTTTTGATGTCAAATGAAAGTGTCAATTATTTAAAATATTTTTTAAGGTTTTATGGGAGAAGGTGCAAACTACAAGAAATCCCAGTATTGACCTAGTATCTTCTGATACCACTGGTCATATAATTGTTTGGGATGTGGCATCTGGTATTCCCCATGGTGTATTACAAGAAGGTAGTAAGCCTGTTCTTGGTAAGTTCATTGTTAAGTTCAGATATATTTAATATATTTAATCTGAATCTCTTTTTACTCCGCTGCCTCTAATTTCTTCATCTGCTAATATCTACTTGATCCTAGTTAGTTATCCACAATATTTTAGAAATTATTAATTAACTTGTTTAACATAATAAGTGTTCCAAGACAAAAGTAGTGATGCGCTTATAACTCAATGGCTATGTGAAAAAGTTTGATTGTATGGTTATTCATTAATTAATTGTGAAGAAACTGAGGCAGTCTCCTTTTTAATGTCAATTTTAAAACTTGGCAATATATTTACTTTAGTACTTTATTTAGTGAATTCAGTTTTAATTATTAAACAGATTTTGTTTGAATTGATTCTTTGTTGTTAGACATGCAGTGGGTATCTGCTGACAATAATGACCATATACTTGCGGCACTTCATCCTCCCTACTCAGTCGTCCTCTGGGACACCCGCAACAAAACAAAACTCTGGAAGAAAACGTACACCGAAACCCTGACAAGTTTTCGTTTTGACCCTTTCGATACATCAAAAATGGCGTGTATGTATTAGACATTGTGTATTTTGTTATCTGATTTATTTAATGTGCCTGGAACAATTTTTTATCTGTTATTAGTTCTTTGCAACGACTGCATTCTGTTTGTGGATGACTTCACGCTCTCAAAAGTTCCATCCTCCAACGGCAGAAAATTCTACATCTCAAGCCCTCGTTTGAACTCTTCTTCCAGTTCATCAAGAGGAAGTGCATCCAATTTGAGTTCTGTGGGCTTGGAAGAGAAACAACGCTCAAAAGACAGGCTTCGATTACGCAGGCTTATGAAAGATCTTGTAATAGGTGAAACAAAACCCAAGTAAGTTAATATGTTGTCTTTTTTCCTCCACATTTAAAATACCTTTTACTGATTTTCTTTCTAATATTTTTATTGAAAGTTCATAATATCTCAATGCATTAATTTCCTCCTCTTTTTCTAATGATATTTGTTTCACTAAATGTTTGTTACTCCAAAGTTTGGTGAAACATTATTTCCTATAAATTTGTATTGAAAATTGTTCAATTTAGTCTGTGTGCTGTCTGCCATTTAAAGATATTTAGATAATAATTAAACAGAAATTATATACCTGTTGAATAATTTGAATAATATTACCATTGTTCTTTCAAATTTTAATTGTTAATTAAAGATATGTTCCCTTTTCTTCAGTTGCTGCCCTTTTGCCATTTTGCAAAAGTAGAAGTCAAAAGTCTATCCATTGTTCAAATTCTCATTTTTACAAGTCAGAAGTTCAAATTCTCATTTTGTCACAATATTTTTGAAAAATCTCATTTCAGATCCACATATATCAGTTTTTAAGTTTTCACCATTTTAAAAAAAATGTATTAAAATATATATTTTTAACAGAATTTGAATGTAACTTTGGTACAGTTTAGAATTTGGGGGATGTTTTTACCATTTACTGCCCATTCAGACTGATGTAGATTTTAATGATAAACTTTTCACAACAATCATTATCTCTTGATTGGAAATTCAGTAGATGAGAGACATGGAGAGAAAGAAAATAAGTTATAGTGTGTAATTACCAAATAATTAATTTATTATGAGTTTGAGATTTCAACAAGAAGAAGGAAATAATTCATTTTTCATGTTTCCAGACCAGATGATTACATGACAGTGAGCGAGTGTCTTCAACTGGAGTATCACCAATGTTTGCGGCATCACTTGCTCTTGCTTTACGCTCGGGAAGTGCTCATATTAGATCTACATATTAATCAAACAGTTGGAATCATTCCTTTGGAAAAGTCGGGATCTCCTCTGGTTCAGGTATTGCTCAATTGCTGGATTGATGCTCTTAAGGACTCGTATATTCATCCACCACTTTTAATGTATGTATTTATCAGATAAGATCTGCAAGACAACGGGATATCCTGTATTGTCTTCATGAATCGGGGAGTGTCAGCATAAAATTTCGTCGCCGACACTTAGCTTTTGTTGGATCACCGTTAGATGCCTCTGCTGGTAGTGTTAGCAGTTTTGGTGAGTTGTTTAATTGGAGAATGTGTTGGTGCTCTGTGTTCTTGGATTTATTGTTTAATGTTACATAAATGTAAAGAATATTATCTGTTCTTTCAATATTTGAGTTGAAATTGTTACGTTTCATTCAACTTCTAACAAAAATTATTACACTGTAATGCTATAAATCTTAAACTATAATGATGTATTTTGTTCCTTATATAAGCAACAATTCTAGCCTAGAGCAGTAGTAATTTTTACACTTGGAGAAACACTATTTGTAAATGAATTCTTTCATTTTAGTAATGTGGAATTTTGTGTTAATTTTTTGCATTGTTTTAAATTCTCACTGTAGAATCCAATTTCATATTTGTTTACTTTATCATTTAAACATTTTTGAAAAATTGTTTTCTTAAATTATTTCTTATTTTATCTGTATCAATCATTGTAAGTAAAGATCAGTGGTTCAAAGCTTGTTAAAAAATAAATCTGAGTTGTTGCATTTGCTAAAGGAGAACAGTATTTATAATATTACCTTTTTCTCATCAGATACAGGCTCTTTTTCCGCTGATATTTTTATGGAAATGGGATACGAACAACGTTGTCAGAGTGAAGGCATTCGTCATACTAAAGGTTCCAAAGTTTTGGGGATGGCAGTGAACCCTACATGTGAAAGAAGAGTTGGTAATTATGGAGTGTAATAATTCTTTGTATGTATAGATTGCAAACAACGTTTCTTTCAAATTTTCCATTTCTCTTTGTATTTTCTAGCATTGTTTGTGAATACAGGGAAGGTAGTATTTCTGGAACTACGTTTGGTTAATAACGAAATGTTGTTTCCCTTATTACCTTCGCAAGCATTACCTGATGTTTCGAATAAGAATTCAAGAAAATCAAATTCACCATCAAGACGAGAAACGCTCAGTGAATTATTTGGACCTCTGATGAGTGTGAGTAAACACAGTAGTTCCAGACAAAATTGATCTCAAAACATTTTATTGAGAAAAATATGTAAAGGCAGAAGCATTTAATGTATTTTCTCAATATCTTATTTCCCAAGTTCCAGGATAAATATTATTGTAGTAAATTTTTACTGGCAATATCTTTTACCTAAATTTGGCTTAATTACATGTTTTGAATGAATGGTTAGGAAAAATTTTAAAATAAGGTTTTCTGGTTGAAATATATTTTTTAATTATATAATTTTTTATTAAAACATTGCTGTAAGTAACTCTTTCAGAATATTATCTAAATATTACCATTTAGAAATTTGTGTAGTTGGTAGACAGTGTAAGGGGTGTGTTATTTTGAATTAAGATGATGCTGAATATTTTTGTGTTTTAAGATTGAAAGTGGTGTGGAATGAAATATGCTGAAGTTATTGTTGGTCGTGAGCACTTTTATTGTTCAAGTACAATGCACTATTATAGCACTTCAACCATCCTTTGTTTCAAAGGACCTTGTTTTCAAAACGTGTGTGGTTGTCTTCCAAGAAATATGATAGTTCAGGATTGAATCTACAGTTAAAAGCTACCTACTGCATCATTGTTCTTATAATTTTTAAGGAGTACATTGATTTTTTAAAAGAAGTTAATGTCAGTTTTAGTTATTGAATGTTCTCAGAACGTGAATTCATTGACTTTAATATTCCGTAAATACTTGATCACACCATTAGTTATCTCGTTATTGATTAAAATGGCAAGTGCGTGCCAATTTTTGTTTTATCTGAACTCCCATCTTGGCATGATGTTGTGTATTATCTCTATAACCCCAATTCACCCTGGGTTTATCTCCATTTTTCCTTTAGATAGTTTTATCAGAATTGAAGAGGTAGTCCCTTACTTTCTTCCAGAGAGCGAATTGGCTTATTGTAGTAATTTCTAAGAACCATGTGGTCGTGCGCAGTTTGTACAATTGTTTGTCAGTATTCATAGACCTTAAAAAACTCTCATTGAATTAGTTTCAGGAAACAAGTGCTCCCTTGCCTCTGCTACGTCTGCTTGTCACAGGCTTGTTGACCAGTGCAGCCTCTATGCTCACAGTGGTGAGAATGTGTCCACCACTTACTACAAGGAACTGGCAACAGTATTCGCCACTTATGGCAGGAGGTACTGCTTGTGGGCTTATCCAGGTGTTCAACATGGCGACTGGTGCCGTGGATAAAGAACTCGCTGTCCATGCGTATCCTGTGAGGTAGGTAATCATAACTAATGCTACCGCCTTCCTCGTGGGGAAAAAAGAGTTTCATTCCTTGCTATTCCTTGTGTTTGGCATTGACGAAGAATTAGGAAGGTGGGTCAAAGAGCTATCTCGGCTATATTATTTTGGCATTGTTCCTCTCAGATTGCAAGTGACTTAAAGTACAGCCCTCGATTGGTCACACGAGCATATTACTTTCCTTAAAATTGGTTCAATATATTTTGTAAAACTAGTATCTCTCAGATGTTTCTAATTATCCATAATACAAATTATTTAATGTATTCAACAATATGATTTTTTAAACCCATATCTAACCATTTTTGGTTTTTCTCGTCAAGCAAAGTCTATCCCACAACAGGCCCTAAAGGTCTGGATGCTGGAGTGTGATGAAAAATCCCCACCCTACCAGGGATCAACCCCTGGCCGTCCAACCAGCAATTCAGAACTGACTCCTCTTCTACTCATACATCTGGAAAATCTCATACGACAGTTCCTGGCACTATGCCAATCAGTGATGCTGAGGATCAAGTGGGGGTTGAGGGTTGAACCCTCTTGTAAGTCTTACATTGTGGCATTTACTCATAATCTAGATACAGGCATTGCTGCCCAACATGCATAATCAATGGTTGGACATATTTAACCACTGGTTGGACCTGATATTTCTATTGAAACATGCTGAGTAGGCCTTGGAGTCGTGTGTGTCTCAGTGGACATCACACCGAGCTGCTGTCTGTGCGGCTGGGGAATGATCCCTAGTGAGATATTGGTTTTTCCCCCATACCTCAACATCTACAGTGACTCCCAGGTGTACTCAGCTTGCTGTAAAATGAATACTAGATCTATTTAGGAGTTAAATCACCCGCTACTAAGTGTGGGCTGCGTCTCCTTCTCTCACGTGTACCGAGGCCAATAAATTACTGAGCGATGCCCACTGAGAATACCATGTGCACTCCTTAGGGTCTGTTGTGGGACAGTTAGACATTTTTGGATAGACTTGATAATTGGGATGTTGAGGCATGACTTTAAAGTCCCTTTCCCGTTCTAGATTTGAATTTTGTCCTATCAGCTTCACGGAATATCTTAGAGTAGTCATCTGTATTTATCCAATTTTCATTAGGAAATTGAATTGTCTGTTTATAATACATATATTTTAAAAAAATATGTAAAATTAAAAAAAATATATAAAGTTTTGTATAATTCTAGTTTTGGTTTATTTAATTTTTGGAAATTTAATATTTTGGAAATTTAAAGAAAGGTTCTAATGAACGTATTTCTTTCTATCCTGAAATAATTAATGGCAGGATCGTGCTGATGAAGCACTGTGACTAAATGATTGCTTTTAATATTGTTCTACAAATGTCCTATTGCAGGGGTATTGAGTGGATCAATTTAACGAGCTTTCTATCTTACGCCTATCCAAATGTGATGGCATCCTCTGGTGTGGTCCGCAATGAGTTCTTCCTCACCGACACCATGACGGGCAATGTGACTTCACTACGTGCTGACAAAGGAGATGAGCAACCGATCGATATGGTCAGAGTTTCTCCACTAAAGTAAGAATCTCTCTTTCACTTGAAATATTTTGGATTTTGAGGTACCTTCCACATACTAATCATTATTGTTCATGCTGTTGTATATTCCAGGCAGTATTTTGTTGTAATTCTGAAAGACGGTCCGTTTGAACTGTGGGATTTACGAAACTTGTGTATGCTGAGAACCATGCCGAAGAAGTTCCCTGCAGTAGCTGCTTTGGTGAGTTCGTGCCAGTTATTTTCTTAATGCATTTCTGTTATTTTTAATTATTGTTTCTTTCTTTCCTTTGTATGGATATTCACATCATTGCTAACTATGAAATGTTGGTCAGAAGATTCATGCCACACATATTCCTTCCTTTGCTTCTGTTGTCCCTGTGAGATATGACATGTGAGTGAGAGCTAGCGAGATCGGATCGAGTCAAATCATAGGTTGTTCCAAATATTTTCCTTGAGCCCTCAGTCTATGTATGTTTTGTCTGTTTGCTGCTAAAGTGTGCTTGTTATTGTGCCCTACCTTATGAAGCTAACTGAGAGTGACTGTGGTCAACGTTGCTCCTCTCTGTTGTTTGCTGACAGAAGAAGGGGTCGTTGTTTGATATGTATTGGACAAACATGAATACTTAGTCAATCTGAAACTTACTGTATTGGCATGAATATAATACAACCGTGAATATAGTGCAATCCTAATTATTTTGAAGGAAAACTTGGAAAGAAGAAGTACCCATTTTATTTTATCCTTTAAATTACAACTCTCCTCCTATCTCGTGAAAAATGAAAGCACTTCTGGAAGAAGCCTTTTTTAAACAGGGTCAATATTTTCTCTACCAATCATCAAGTAAAGAACCGGCATATGATAAATACGAGAAGAGCCGTGGCATAAGAGCTACCAAGACCAGAAACACTGACTACTGTGAATATCGCCACAGCAACACATCATGTTGAGAAAGACACATTTTAATATTCTTGGAATACCCTGAATTCTTCATTAGTGATAATAAGTATTAGACGCTCAATACCCAACGTGTTGTTCTTAATCTCGAAGTACTCGATTTTTGAAGATACATATTGGGGAAAATGTCACACTACATTCAGGCCAATACAATAAAATGTCTATTCTTGTGTTTATTTTCGTAGTACTTACCAAAATTATCTTTCCATTTGTTTTCTGTTCAGCAAAAAAATTTTCTTATGAGTCATTTAATCTTAAATTCAGAGTCAGTGTCTTATTGTACTCATCGTTACAGGAATGGTCGCCTATCCACAATTTAAAGTCGTTGAAGAAGAAGCTTGCTTATGTCGAGGAGAAAGAACAAGCCGAACCCACGAACATGGCGGCCAGTACTCCTTCAGGAGAATTGAGTAATTTGCTTTTACATCAATCCTTCTTCGATATTCTTCAAGTATAAATGATTGGAGATTTAGAGAGTGTACATGATTGCAGTAATGATGTGCCGACTTATTTTCTGTAACAATTTTTCAGACCGCGGGGAAACAGCTGAGAAGCAGTTGGTTGCCAGAGAACATTTTGTATTCAGTGACACTGACAGTCAGCTGTATCATTTCTCAGTCGAAGGAAACATTGTACGTGATGGAATCAAAATACCTCCAGAGGTATGTGACATGAAATATTGTTTTGTGAATTCATAGATGGTTTATTGAATATGTTTTTACTTTCCAATTAAGGAAAGGTGTGTGTAAGGAATTATTGTAATCAGTCAAAGAAAAAAATATTGAGATCACTTCAGATCTTTATGAATTGGCTCCAGGAGAGTCTATTTCAAATTTCGGTGATGATGTCCAGTGTTGTACGTGTGTATGTATGTTAAGAATTTTGTTCCCCTGATAACTCGCAAACAGATTGATGCATCGAAACCAAACTTGATATTTGGCTTTGAATTCATTGGGAATAGAAGCCTATTTCTGGACAGCTCATACTGACTTTATTTACATACTGTGCTCCATTTTTATTAAAATTCAAAATTTTGAAAATATGCATAGAAGCATTTTGATTGGTCAGTTAATTCTGCATACAGATTGCTAAACCACATTCCTGTTCATTGTTGAAATACAGTATATGTATTTGAGATACATTAAAAATTGTTTACGCAAAAATGAGGAAAATTGGAGGTGCTATTTTTATATCAGCATATAGGGCTATTGCAAAGAGTTTAAGGTGGAAGATAATTCATGCAGTCTGTACTTGTGTGTACAGATATTTTGTTTAGGAGTGCACTATGTAATGTGATGATAAATATTTTGAATCCGATTGATCTTTTTAATGTGTTATCTTGTTTAATATTTATAATATGTTATGATTTTTTAGTGTCTTTCCTTTTTCTTAAATTTTTAGTAAAAATTAGTTTTAAGTGCCACGTGTTATTTTTAATAAATTTCAATCGGAAATTTGAGTGGGGCATCCTCCAGATTTTTTTGTAATATTTTGTTTGTTGTTTTCTAGAATGGTGTGGGAACTGTCACTAGCATTGCATTCAAAAATGACCAGATAGTCCAAGGTGATGTGGATGGCTTATTGAATATATGGGATTTAAAGGCTCGCACATCTAAAAATGTTCATACTGGGAGAGGTTGGATCAAAAAGATGAGATTTGCTCCTGGAAAAGGAAATTTGAAGTTGTTAATCTTGTACAGTGACGGTGTGGATATAGTAGATCTTAAGAAGGTAATTTAAAGTTGTATGTCAATAATACCACAAAATGTTTAATTAGTGATTTATTTGCTGTATAAAAGCTATTCATTATACCATATTTTCCCGAGTATAGCCCCCCTTAATTTAAGAGGTAAAAATTAGAAAAAAAAATCATGTTGAGTAAAATCCAAGACTTTCTGAAGGGAAATGCTCTTTTAAAATTCCATGTGAAATGGTTGGCTCTGGTAAGTATAATCATAAGGATTTTAAAAATGAAAACCTAACTGATGCAATTCACCTTCTCTTGACATCGCTATATCCAAGCATATCCTTTGGCTTTACTTCGAATTCTCGTGTCGCTGCTTTATTTCGATGTGCCGGAGAATAGTTTAGAACTTGCAGTTTGAATTTAGTGTCAAAGCATCTACAATCGCCCAACTTTCATTTGTGTCGAAGATGATCTCTGCCTCTCAACAGAATCGTGTGTGAGGTCAGTACTGTGATGCCAATCTGTCATTCCTAGACAACATTGAGCGTCAAATCCCGCTCAATGTTCATTGTGTGGCGTTAGTTTTGAGTGAGTGTCAAATCATCGATCGATTTTCTTTGTGTCGCATTATGTATACAGCTTGTGTTTGCTTCATTCGTTTTCTCCCATGAAATTTTGAATGAGCAATTTTTCCGTCCTAAACCAACGGATTTTTGGACAATTTTTTGGGAAAAAAGTGGGGACCATATTTGGGTAAATACGGTTTCTCTATACTTGTCATTTCATTAATTTTAAACTGTATGTCTCCTTATTACAGAACAATGAAAGAATATCTCAATTGAAGTGCCCTAAAGATATGGTCAAAGTTCTCGACATTGACTGGGCAGCGTCTGACAAACCAGTCCTTGCTACTCAGGACGGTTGTTTGCGTATTATGGATATGACTCTTACTACTAGCTTTTCTCCACTTATAGATTATGAGTTTCAAGGTAACTGACAAATTTCTTATACTCTTTGTAGTTGTTCGTGAGATGTATAATCTATGTGGTGTTTGTGAATCATCTCACACACTATCTGTTGGCATCATCAGCTCTATCATCAGTATCCTCTCTGGGTAAGGAGAGTTGGAAAAATTTTGTTGTAGTCGAACATCTTAGGTGCAATGACAATTTATTTCCTTTTGGTGAAACTAACATACCCTCCTATGGGGAAAGACTGTAATGTAACCATCTGGGAAACGGTTACATTTGAAAAATACAGTGGAATCTGTATTTTACGTACCTGAAATTTGTTTTCCCCCAATTTACTCCATATTTTTTGCTTCCTTCAAATGTATGTTCATAAAGTTATTTATACCTTTATATTCCTCTTTAGACATTTTGAACATGTATTCACGAAATTTTGAAGCATTTTCAAAATTCCACTGACCAATGACCTTAATTTATTTTCCCATTCTGTGTATGTTTAACCTTGGTAATGTACTCGATATCATGTGAAAGAGGTCTGAGGTCTATCCTGTAAAAAATTAACTTTATTGTGCACTGATTTTGAATAATTTCATTGTATTTTGTCATATATATTTCATGTAGTATTAAATTTAGAACAGCTAAAAGGACATAGGAGATGGTTACTGTACTTGAGTTAACATCAAATTCTTTTTAATATCTCTGAAATTGCATGGTCAACTTCCATTTTCCCCAATTTACAGCAATATTTCTCGGGCTCGTGAAAAGTGTAAAAGTGTTTTTTATCTTGTTGTGTGTGACTAATATCTCGAAGAGGACTATAGACTCGTATGTCTGTGAGATCTGGACACCTTCATTCATACCGCAGGACCTCTTTAACTAGCTAAACCCCTCTCATGGTTCACCACATTTATTTCTGACAGGTGTGAAAATGCTTGCAATTGTGGGCAAAACTTAGTTTTTATATATTTTTCATAAGTTTACACACACACACACACACACACATATATATACTACTATTAACGTCCATTACATAATTAAATAAAAAATTAAAAACTTACGACCTTTTATGGGCAAATAATATTTTTATTTTTTGTGAAGAGCTCACTACATTTTGACTTGGATTTACGATCACCTGACGATCACTTAAATCCAAGTCAAAACTTAGTGAGCTCTTCAGAGAAAATATTAATATTATTCGTCCATAAAAGGTTGTAGGTTTTAATTTTTTATTTAATTTTTCAAAATTTAATTTTCAATTTTATTTCTTTTATTGTTAACGCTCTTGACAGTAACATTCTTGTGGTTGAAAAAAACAATACTTAGTTTCCTAATAAATGTTGCTAAATATTACTTCTAACATGAAGCAAGTCTGATCTCACATGAGAAAATTGTTCGGACTTTCTACAGGAAACAGACAGTTGTAATATCCTTGTTCAGAGTACTGGAGCAAAGGTAGATGTCTTTCCATGGCTGTATGAGATGTGATTTTTGGCTGTATGAGATGAGGTTTTCTCCTGGTGAATGTTGCTTTGGTGACTTCTAAGTCCCTGTCAACCCAATCATTCTAAAACATCTTTACCTCAAAATGAAGTTTGGTTGAGAGCTAGTCTCGTGACCCTGAAATATCACTGCCTATCTAAAAATGTCAGTAATGTAAAAAAAAATCCGATAGATTGAGTTATGATGATGTTAACCTTATATTTTATTTTATTTATCTTATAGTTACCAAGAACCGTTGTTTTTTAGAACCGGTGTTCTGCCCTGTCCTGCTTCCTTCAAAAACTGCCTCCAATCTTCAGTTGCTGCTATCTACTCAGTCCTGGAAACAGTACTCCTTGACGTTTTCTTGTGAAGATGGGTTCTCAGATTCTGAACTCTCAGGTACAATGATCCTTTGATTACGAACTTGGGATTTGAAAACAACAAAAAAGAATTTAAACGAATGATGAATTATAAAAGAACAGGTGTTTCACTAGTCGTGTCTCTCCATTGTGTAAATCATTTGAATGACTGGTTTCTGAGTTCATTCTTAATTAATAGTTTTCTTTATCATAGCTCATAAGTTTAGTACTAGTAAAGGAGTAAAGTAAATATCCATTTTTGAAATAACTTGTCATAAAAGAGTGAGTGGGAAGCATGAATGAGGAATAGGGGTCTCTGAATAGAGATTAGTAAAATCTGTTTTTGCTGACTATGAAGTGCATCTGAGGTCCTCGAGATCTGTGATTAAAACCTGGAAGACTCCTGAGTGAATGTGTGTGTGATTTGGAATGGAGTTGTGACTGACTTGTTGACGACACGATGAGCTTCTTGTCCTGGTATTGAGATTGCCCTCTACCATGAGTGAATCGTCTGATATCGCTTGAATTTAATTCATTGTGATGTGTTGGTGGTGAAGGAACTTATGTGCATGTTTTTTTCTTCAATAGCTGTAAAAGAACAGCTGGGCATGTTGGATCCTGAGCAGCTGGATTATTTGCTGAGCTGCCCTCTTGGCACAGCAGAGCGGAGTCTCATCGCTGCGCAACTGTTTGGAAACCAGAATGAAATTGACTTTTGGACTGTTGCACTTTACTACTTGCAAACAGCTGAACTCGAAGCAAAGCATGGGTTAGTATTTTTAAAGTTTTTTTATCTAGCTTAGGATTCACTCGTAGAGTTAATGAATGTATTTTGTACTCAACTTTTTGACTTTCTTTAGTCTTTCTCACTGCCCAAAAAAGAGATTATCGCCTTATGATAAGAATTTATTTTGTGCATAATATTTTTTGTTGGGACTTTAGTCCTTTTTGATGAATTTTTTAATGTTTCACAAACCTAAATATTTTTTGAGCTAGCAGTTTTTATTTTTTAATATAATATTTGCAGTAATTGTTTTATACACGAAGAATAGAATTGTTTTACACAGAATAGAATGTTACACACATAATACATCTAATCCATTACAACATTTTATAATATATGATTTTATTGTGATAAATAATTATTAATTTATTCATATCAATTTATTTATCAGTCAATGCAAATTTTAAATAAAGAATTAATACAAATTAAAATTATTTAATTACGTTCGAAAACACCATCAATAGCGACATTAAGATTAAGTTCTTTAATGTGTAATATCACAGGCATTTTTAATTTATTTGTTTTGATGTTTTGTGACAAATGTTAGGTTTTCCAATTGTAAAGTTTAGTGTTTTTTCTTATTGTATTTTTATAGCATCTAAGCAGTGTCCTTTATATAATGTTACATGATAAGTTTACAAAGTTTGTGCTTTGGCTTTTCAAATTAAATGTCTTTCAGGAAGCCTACTGCTGACCAAACTGCTGGTGGCGATCAATTGGGTTCTGGGTCACCTTCAATACTCGACACAAAACGTATCAACCGTTACCCTCATTTACAACCCCTGGAATCGTGTTATGATATCCTTTGTGAACCTTTCTCATATCAGGTTTGTGAAGAATGGATCTACATTTTTAGTGATGGAATTCTATTTGATAATTCTGTTTTGTTTTAACTTCGTATAGAGGCTTCAACTGGAACGTGTGTCTTTGCATGAAAGCAAGCGAGGTGATTACCAGCACACAAAGAAAGTTATTGAGCAGTTGATCCTGCTTGGAGAAATGGATCGTGCTGTACAGTTATTATTAGAGACGGAGTTTGATAATCCAAGTTACTACACGGATGCTATTAAGTACGTCTCTGCTCCATGGTGTACTCTTGTTTCTTTTATTGTCTTTATAATTCTAACTTTCTTGTACATATTTTTTTCTCTAGAGCTTGTCTGGTGGCTACAATACAGTCAACTGGGGCCGCTCAAAGTACAATAAAATTGGTTGCCACTAATCTGATTGCCAACGGCAATATTTGGGAAGGAGTCCAGCTTCTTTGTCTGATTGGCAAGGGGCTGGATGCGTGTCGGTATTTGATCTCTTACGGTCTGTGGGAATCTGCTGTTTGGTTAGCGAAGAGTGTTCTCCCAGCGTCTGACATGCAGGAAGTTATGAGGAAATGGTGTGAATATCTGTGGGCAGGAGGTCAAAAAGTAAGGCTTCTTAAGGTTTAAGGTGGTGTGTTACATGAACATAAAAATGTTAAGATATGATTTGTGTTTTGTATACTTATTGACAGCGGCAGATCTAGACCATAATCAGGAGTGGGGGGCTAACCGGGGAGCATTTTTATTTAAAAATTATGGTATTACCACACAAATTTTATATTTATTACCTTTAAATAAAATGCATTTATTTATTAAAGTTATTAATATGGTATTATTAATAACAACAATTGTTATTAATAACAATTACAACTTATAACAATTATTAGTCTGGTAACACTTATACAAAGTATGCCATTTACCAACTTCCATTTTATCTGTTAAGAGTTCAGGTCCAAGGGGGAGGCTGTAGTCCCCTCAGCCCCCTATAGATCTGCCACTGCTTGTTGATATTATGACTGTTAGCAAGTAGGCAAAGTTTTGGGAACTTCCGGAGAATAATTTGTGAGTTGTTGCAATTTTGGTGGCTTTTACATATGACAGAATTCTGTTTGTATCTGTGAAATGATAAATTAATTTGTTTAACTTCCAAAATGCTCTCTTAAACGAGCAATAATTGTATGTATCTGTATATTTATGTTCTTTTCTTTTTTATATAATGTTTTTTCTAATATTTTACTGCTCCTCTTTTTTAGCGATAGCCAGAAAATATACCAGTTACATTAACAGTACTTTATTCTACGACTATTAATGTCCATTATGTAATCTAATTAAGAAAATAATTAAAAACTTACGACCTTTTATGGACGAATAATATTTTTAGTTTTTGTGAATAGCTCACTACGTTTTGACATGGATTTACACCGTCGTCAGGTGATTCTAAATATTATTCATCCATAATAGGTTGCAAGTTTTTAATTATTTATTTAACAGTACCTGTTTTCATTAAGAAATTAATTTAAAAAAATACATCACGCATATTTTTTATTTTATTTTAATGTATTTTATGGTAATACTTTTATGGTTTGTTAATGTTTGTTTTGATGTGAATGAATTTGGAATTTTAATTGAGATTTCATTATTTTTCACTATTTCTCATTTTTAAAGAGCAATTTGTTCATCCTTCACTTACAAGCCAATATATTTAATAGAAGTGTATTTCCTGAAGATAAAGCCTTTACGTTACGAATCTGTATATCATTTTGTGTTGAATGTATGTTTTTAGAAATAACATGGGTTTGTTACCTTTTCTGTTTTTATTTTTGCAGAATAAGGCCATCCTGGTTACTCTGTCTCTGGGGCATTTCGATAGAACTCTGGAGCTTCTAGGAATGTTGAGGATGCATGGTCAGGCAGGACTATTGTTACAAGCTTGTAAAGAATTTGGAGTGTTTCCAGTTTCCTCATCTTCTGATATCCTTTTCTGAATTGTGCTTGTGCATTTCTTTACTGTTTTTTGGTGTCTTATGCATAATTTTTTTTATACAGATGTTAACTTTGTACATAGTTGTATATTGTTCAGAAATAATGTGAATTGAAAGCTACAAGAACTTCTAGAGTAAAAAATGTTCAAGTTAAGCTTCCGTTTTGGGATTTTTCTGCTTACTCCTACTTTTTTCTCTACAATTTTCTTAGAAAAAAGTTTTGTTACAAAAAAATTTTATTTTTTAAATACTGGTGATTTGTGTTTCATGTTTTCTTTGTGGGCGCATTACAATGGCTATTCTTTATTTTTAAGGTGGATCCAGCACTCCAACCTAATTCGAATCAAGGAAATATATGATTGTTTTCTGTATGCATGATGCAGAAAAAACATGATTTAATTTGCATCAAATCAATCAATAATATACTAAACAATAACCGATAATAAAGTGCCCATAGCATTGTGTGCCGCCTGGTTCACTTATCCCCTGTATGGGGATGTGTCTCAGGTCTTCCGGGGTTTGGGTCTGGGTGGAAATGATGTACAGTCGTGGAAGGCGAATGGGTGGTGTAGTGGTTAACACCCCTGCGATCAAAGCAGAGTCGCGGGTTTGATTACCGGCTCGTCGCCGTTTTCACATTACCGAAAGTTATCACATATCTTCTTCACATGTATGGTACGCAGAGGAAATATGTACAAACTCTTGAATTGTTTGAAATGCGTAAGAGCATGTACAAACATGGCAGACGAGCACAGCGGTTTCGTGATTTATGCATGTCACCTCAGAAAAAGTGAAATAGCTTTCACTAATGTCCGATTGTATGGATAAAAGTGGTGTAAAAAATACTACCAAAAATGTACTACAAATAAAAGTAATCTTTGATCACTTCATAATTTAAAAGTTGTTCACTTTTTGAAAATAAGCGTTTCTTCCATGAGATGCAAAGTATTAAACCATCAATTATAATTGCAATACATCCATGTTACAGTATTTGTTTAGCGATTTAATTCTACCCATGCTAGTACTACCGTAAATGAAGCTGTGCAATGAATGCATGGCAAGTGTTGGAGTGAATTAAGTTGTAAGCAGAAATTGTTTGAGTATAGGAGCCCAGATATCTCCCAAGTTAATTGATGTTAACTAGAAGGTCATTATTAATTAGTTAGCAAATAGTAAAGTAATATATTTTTGGGAGATGTGGATGAGCATACATGGCAGTACACTGTGTTTGATCATTTGAAAATATTTTGTGGTGGATTCCTTAATCATGGATACAGCTCTTAGCTAATGCAGTTCAGCTTGATTTTGCTAGATATATTTTCGACCTCGGAAATCATCAAGCAGCTCTACACCTTTGCCAGCAACTGGGACCAGCGGGTGAGAAACTAAGGAAAGAATTTATAATTTTAAGAGCAGAAAATACTTAATACAGTTGTATTTTCCAAGTATGGAAACATTTTAGCATGTATCATTATGTAATATAAATGGATTAACTGATCTGTAAATAGTATATATAAAATGTGTATTTAATTATCTAGTTACATTCCAGTGAATACTTTTCTGTATTTCTAATTAAACTGTCTAAATATAGAGTTTATAAATTGTTCACAAAACAGTTTTATTTCTCCCATCATAGTTCCTCTCGCCATTAGAATTGCTACAATAAATAACAAGACAGACATTGGATGAATAGTGTAACAAGTGAATAGACTTCCATCAATGTACAGATGGATAGCCGCCAGTTCTCTGATGTTATGACACTGCTTTGAAATCTCACGCTTTGTTCATTACGGTTGAAAAGCTCTTCTTAACTCAATTCTCTTTTAACATTTTTATCTTAATTGTTATTCATTTCCTTTTCTTGTAATTTTTTGGAGTCATCTCCACTTCTGTTGCGAGTTTTGATTTTCTCTCGACTCTTAGTGCTCGTTTTTGACTTTTCTCGCTTCTTTGTTTTTGTCCTGCTTTGACTTCTTTTATGGGGTTTGGCTCTTTCTCCACTTCCGCTTTTAGATTTGCCTCTTGATTCTTTCTCTTTGTTTTTCCTCGTACTTTGCCGAAATTCTTCATTTGTTTGGTTTGCATCTGTAAGTTCCTTTGCACCCTGTAATAATTTTTAAAGTAGCTAAAGTTACATAGTTCTAAGGGAAAGTTTAATTACAATGTTGTTGTTTGTTTGAGTACAATGACGCAGCGTATTTGTATATATTGCACACTATTCGTGTTCGTAATCATATTCAATTGCAATTCATATCAAATAATAAAATATTTTTTTCATAAAATTTATCTACCCTGTTATCTTTTGTTCATCCTACTGGTGCAATGCATGATATACTCAAATCCCTGGGAAAAAATTTGGAAATCTGCTCTAACCTTCATATTAAGAATGGTGAGCATGCTATCAAAAATGAATTTTTTAAATTTCCATGAATATTAGTTTGCTTCCAACACACTTGTGCTTTTAGAGATACACGAGTTGTCCTTCTGGAGAAATCCAAGTATGAAATTCCTACCTCAAATGTGGAGCTCATATTTTTCTTCTTGCCATAATATATTGTTGTAGCCTGCCGTGTTTCTCTAGTCTCGCTGGTTTTGCTTGCGCTATCAGGACTTGCAAATTTTGTTATACTCTCTGACATGCTGGATATTTCACTAACATCATCACCCTGTAAAGAAAAGAAAGAGTTATAGTAGGTATTACATAATTAACAATTTGTATTTATAATAAATGATTCTGAATCTGAATAGTATTGTGAAGTTTTAACCTCCAGCTTTAAGTTCTGAATCAGTTCCATCAACATGTTTTGATCATCTTTGCATTGAGCCCTTCTCATCACTTTCTGTAGAGCCTTCTCAATCTGCTTCCCTTTCATGCCTCCTGTTCCAATCAGGTGGAACATCGCTCTTCGGACATTTTCGTCTTCCTCCCTTTCTAACGAAGAAACAACGTAGGGTTCCACATCACCCAATTCTGAGCCCATCGTACCTTCCAACAAAATCACAGGTTTTTATATTGTTAGGAGAAAATACATCGCTACATTACTGTCCTACCGTATTTACCTGAATATAGTATCCCCACTTTCCAAAAAAATCGCCCAAAAATACGTGGGGGAACTATATTTGGAGTTTAGGATGGGTAACCGCTAATTGAAAGTTTTGCGGGTGAAGACGAGATAACGAACACAAGCTGTATATGTAACGTAAGAACAAGGATTGAAGATCAATGATCGTGGGAATTAACGCTTATTTGAAGTGGAAACCGCACTGGTCCATGTTGTCTTGGAATGACCGGTTGCCGACACCGTGACACACGATTTTGTTGAGGGACAGGGATCTTCTTGGGCTGTCGAAGACGCTTCGCCTTTAACTGCGACGTCTAAATTAAACTCAGGCACATGGCAATGAAACAGTGACACGATGTCAAGGGGAGAAAATGAGATGCCCGGGCAGTTCATTTTAAGTCTTATGATTATACTTATCAAAGTCTACTATTTCACATGTAATTCTGAATAAATATTTCCCTTCAGAAAGACTTTGATTTTACTCAACTCAATTTTTCTTCTTCTTAATTTTGCCTCCCAAAGTAAGTGGGGAGGACTATATTCTGGTAAATATGTTAATAACCATACTAAAGAACTTCTTATTTTCATCAAAAACTGTCAAAAGTTACAATTAATATATTATGAGAGAATTTACTTAGTGTAGTAAAGGCAGCTTCTCGAACGTCCGTGTTGGAATCGGATGTCAACTGGCTGACAGCCGATATGAACATGGGGTCTGTTACTTCAAGCTTTCTAATTACACTTAAAGCTATCATTTGAACTTCAGTCATGTCGCATTGGAGGCAGGGAAGCAGAACTCCTGCTATTCTCCGATCAGTCTTGTCTACAGAATAACACAGAGAATTGTTAAATTGTATAATTTCTCACAAATAAGAATTTTTTCCCTCTAATGTAGAAAAAATCATGTATCAGCTTATCTCTGAAACAGAATTTATGTGAACATTTTATTTTATTTTGAGTCCCTTTGGTTGGGGTTATGTGAGCTCTTTGTTGGTATGAGAGGTGGTAGGATTTTGCCTTCTATGGAAAACACTATTTCATCCTGTTGTCCACATGTCAAATCCTATTTACTATGAAACAAAGGACAGCAAATGAGAAAATCAAGGACACTAGGGGCAAAAAAGAGAACCAATTTAATGGAATTAATTATGCATAAGGATAAAATACACCTACAAGAACAATGGTATTACATTTTACATTAGGAAACACTAAACTTAACTACAGTTGCAAACAAAGATATTAGCCTTACCATTACCAGCACATTTGTTAATATGAAGAATCTGTCAAACTATGTGTATTATTCAATTTCATATGAGTGTAATAGAGGTTTTTTTACATTATGTTTTGTTCTAATTTATGTATTTTCATATTATGTTAGCATAGAAATCCTTCTTAATTTTTTTAAAAATTGTAGTATTTGTAACTGTGAAATGTAGCGTGCTATTGAAGCTTATCTACACAGAGCGAAAGGATATAGGAGGGTTCACTTTTGAGTAGTCACAGCTATATGAACTGGGACATTCACGTGAAAAGCTACAAATTTTTCTGACCCCACTGGGATTTGAACCCGGGATGACCTGGCGATGAGCAAGAATGCTACCACCTGAGCCACCGGAGGGGCGCCTGAATTTGACAAAATAAGGGAAATAATAATTGACCTCCGAGTCCCTTACCTCCTGTCATTTCCCATTCCACTGGCAAAGAATTTCACAAATATAGGTCAGTATTGCTAGCATTAAGGAGCATTTAATTTCTATTTCTCTGAACTTCATGCTGCTGCCAACAGTTTAGGTCTGCTCAACAGATTGTTATAAAATTCCTGATGGGAGTACTCATTAAAATTGTACTGGACCGTTAATAAACCTCTCAGATATATTATCTTTGAAATCTATTCCGTGTAACTGTCCACTGAGATGAAATTAATAAGAAAACTCTTTATCTGTGAAAACCTCAATATAGGTACACCCTTAAAAATATTATAGTAAATAAATAAAAAAGATGGATGTTCCCAATTTTTCCGTAGACAGAGGACACATGTAAAATTGAGGACATGTCTGTGAAAAAGACAATGTCGGGTCACCCTATACGTGATGGCTAACATGAATTTATAATTTAGTTTAATAGCTGATATTTTGATGGACTGTATAATGTACATTTTATGAGAAATTTCCTTGAGATTTTTAGTATTATTTTGAAAAAACAAAGAGTGGTTATTTTATTGTTGTTCTCTTAGAGATGTGAATGATCTAAAGTAAAAATAAATTATATCAAGTGAAACGGGCAAATTTCAACTGTTCCAGGTACGATTTGAACCTATAAAATTTTGTTTCGGGGTATCTAAACAGTCTACTATTTGCCTCGCTTTTTGGGTTGTAGAATTTATTCTATAGTGTATTGAGTTCTTCAATGATGAATGTAAAAATATGCTGTCGGGTGTGTATTATGTAAAATTCCATTTATAATGCATCTTGAGTCTTTAGGATTCGGGCACTTTGAGCATTAGCACCCTCCTAACCCCCGTCAACTTTGACCCTAGTTTCTCATATTTAAAAAATAAAAAATTTATTTACTATGTGAAGCATTTTTTGTGTGGAATTTTATTTGAAGACAATTGTCTAGGTTTTGATGAGAATTTTGGAGTTTTTTTTTTATCAAGGTAACTTTTCAGTGCATTTCTATACATTTTTTAGTAGATAAAAATGTATAACATAATTCTTGAAATATTCTGGAAGGTTTCTGCAACTGGAGTCATGTATTTTAATGTCAAGTTACTATAACCAGAAAGCCCAACAAAACAGAATTCTTTACTTTTCATTAGAAATTTTTGATAATATTAAGGTCTCAATAAAAAACTTTCAATTCTTAAAAAATGTTTTCCTGATATTCATTAATATTTTTAATACTTTTGAAACAACCCTGTTAATGTCTTCAAATTTATTATAATTTTGAAAACTTGTATTCTAAAACTTTCTTCTTAAAAAATCTTGCACTCCAGTGTGCCTCCTGTAAATAAAGCTCTGTATTCTGCATGTGTATAAAATCATTTTAGGTGAAACGTACTCAGCATGAGTGAAAGTTGAATCACTTCAAGAGCTCGGAGAATGTTTGCCGAGCTGAGTGTCGTTACTATGTGCGCGTGGACACAGTCTTCTTGACCTTTAGTTACCAATGCCCTTGCCGCTGCATGCCTCAAAAAGTGGACATGTTCAGTATTAATCATTTGTCGTAAAGCATATTGAAGGCTTGGAGGAAAATTTCCCTGAAATAATATACAGGTGTATTAAAGTGAGAAATATACCATAGTTCAAACTTAATTGTTTCACTTACTTCGAGAAAGGGCAAAGTGAGACAGGTGTGTAAGCGTAAATGCATGTCTTCTGCACCTAAGAAGTCAGCCACGGTTTTCATTACAACCTTTTCACATGAACTTAACCAATGTAAGCCACTCAAGTATCTTTGCAATACATGACCTTGTTCAGCAGACTTCCATTCTTCAATCATCAAGTGGAAAGGAGTGTGGTCATACATTCCAGCAAATGCCTGAGATGTTACAAATCTGTATGTTTAGGAGTACTTATTACCATTACAATTTTAATAAATTGAAACATCTTACATTCAAAATAATGCAATTCAAACTACAGAAAAATCTTGAGACTTTCAAGCCACTTGATATTGGAAGAAATTTTATTTTTAATGTTTTCTTACTCTACTACAGTGACTTAGAAAAATAATAAAATTTAATGCCCTCATTTATTAGTGGGAGTAAGTCTACGATATACCATACAATAAATATATATAAAACAGTTTGTGTGTCTGTGTGTTGGATAGTACAAAGATGGGTTGGCCAAAAGCTAAGAAATCGTGCACAACAAATATGCATTAAGACATAACAAATTAAAATAAATATAGATTATATAATGTATAAATTGTAGATATTCCTTTACAACTTTTTTCATTAACACTAAAGTGTTTCTTACAAAAAGTCGCAGCACACAGAAAGAATATGAAAAGGCATAGAGCTTCAAAATACGACACAGACTTGGGGTGGGCCAAAGTGTACCAGCAAGATATATATTTTCAAAATTTGTTTTAGATAATTTTTTACGTTGAACATATTTGAATTTTTTGTCTTGAAGTGGGACTTAGGGTGTAGAACATTGGACACAGATTGGTCAGAGAAGGATTTTTTCGAAATTCAAAGTAGATTTGTCTTTCTTATTTACTTTTTAAGAATTTTCTGTGGTAGGACTCACAACAACGAGACCTAAAGTCTTGAATCTTATTCCAAAATGTAATGACAGTTATTTCCTCTATGCGGTGGATTGTTTGCTAAGAATTGTTTTATTTTATTTCCTCGTTTACAAACCCTTCGTATGAGAAAAATTAAATTTGTAAGAATGATATTGAAAAGATATGTTTAAGTTTAGCATAAGAATTATACTTCAAGCTATGTCTCTTCCATATCAATCCAAGAAAACAAAGTTCAATATGATATATACATTTTGAATTTTTAAAAAAATAGTTTTTCTAAAACTTTATATCATCTCCTCAGCAAAGGTAGCAAACAAATTGAATTTTGCGCTGTTAGTACAAGGACAATTGCATGTAATAATCAGAAACAAATATCATACCATTCCCAAGGCTGCTAATTTCTTCTCTACGGTTGTGATTCCTGAAATGGCTTGCATTAGTGTATTTCGGATAATAAGGTTTTGGTCTTTGCTTTTCCCAATGAGGCACAAGGCTAGAGCAGTGCCTAGTTTGAGTTTTCCAGTTGCTTGTATTAGAGTATTTTGCATGGTATATACAACCAAGTCATATTGTTCTTTTAAAGAAATGTAAGATTCCTGACCAACTGAAAGAAGGAAATATTTAAAAACAATAAAACATTACACTCCTGAAAGTTGGCCCAGTCAGTAGCTTATATAAATTCCTTTAATAAAATTCATTTCATAAGACAAGTTTTATGTATCAGAAAAGAAGATAAGAGTGGTTTTTTACTGCTTCTGAGATCTTAGATATTACTGTCAGTCTGAAACTTCTGAATTACCTGAAAAGTGAAGTGGGTTGGTTGTGTTGCTATTTTTAATTGCCTGAAATTCTGAGTAGAAGTTCATTAAAGTGCAGAGACTTGTAAGGCGAAGATTATCATTGGCTTTGGGATCACCATAATCTTGAAGCAACGACTGAACATTAACCTGAAAAATGATCCTCTTAGAGCATTACTTCACCAGTAATGGAGTCGTAAAGTAAAATTATGCATGTGTTGTCTTCACAAGCCTTGTATGAATTTCAGCCAGTATTTCCAATTTGGTTGGAGACTTTACTCTTAAAAATGTTCACTAATTTAATGTCCATTAGGTGTGTTTAAATGGGATAAAATTATATGAGAGATGAGTCAACATCTCAGCATTTTGTATTTCAAGGTCAATTGTGATATATTTACCTAATTCTCAAGGGACTGACTAGAGGGTCAATAAATAAATAAATAAATAAATTTATTGTCAAAAAACAGTACAAACTGCGTATGACCACGTGGAGGGGAAAAAAAACAACTAATTTACTCTCCAGAAGCAAGCAATCAAAAAGAATTTTTTCTGGGATCCATTTGGAAACTTTCCGTGTGAATCAAGAGAACAATTTTCTATTTCCATTCACTCAGAATTAAACTATATAATTTTAGTATGGAAATCAAATTACATCAACTGGAAAAATGGAATAAGATAAGGAAAAAAATGTACAATTACAATCCATTTTAATTGGTGTTATGAAATAGGAAACCATAATTATGGAAGTTATTGTCGAATATATATACTATATTCATTACATGTGTTTTTCTGAAGCCATCAATAATGTCCACCAATCAGGAATAAAGCAGGTTTGACATTTAAAATTTTTTATTTCTGGGGAAAATCTGAACAAGAACTTAGGTGACTCAAATTTAAATCGAGTCACATGAACTGCAGTTTGTGGTTTATAATTTTTACCAGTTTCTTACCTTTTTAAGTGGAATTGGAGTAAGTTTGTGAAAGTGACACCACTCACGAAAAATGATGAGTGGATCATTGGATGGTGAAGTCAGCGCATCAAGGTTCTCAGGAAAAGGCGGAAATTTTTTGTACATGAAATGCAAAGCATGGTTGTTATGTCCTTTTGTGTTGATATTTTGCATTTCTATGTCGTATAAGTCTCGCAGAGTGGCAATACTTTGCTTGAAATAGTCCTTTTCCGACAATTTTTTTGTTTCGGGTTCATTTTGCTAAAAAGCATTAAAGAATATTATTATCATAACTGTTTCTGATGACTACTTATGTCATGAGACTAGTAATTCATGTTGAAGTTTACATCGAGGAGTTGCAATTGTAAATGTTGGCTACATTTTAGATCTTATGCACACATAGCTACCAATTGAAGGGCATGTGACACTGATGAGACGTAGACTGTTTCATTTCATAATGTCAATATATGATTCCACCCCTCCACTGTCTTAATAGAATGTGTATTTGGAAATTATGACTTATATGTTTTTGAAAGTGATTGCCATAAAACAACTAATTAACAACTGACCTAATTAAAAACAACTTGTTTATAGTTACATATTTTCTTAGTTCAAATTTTTTTAATAAGAAATTTCATGGAAACTGTTTAATTGTTGTATTCTTATACTTGGAGTGATAGCTCTTTCAACCAAATATTGGTCATCATGCCCTAACAAGTGGTGGAAGTGATACAGAAAGTGTCATTAAGACTAAGACTATTTTGGTACTTGTGATACTTCAAAAACAGTAGGATAAAACAGATAGTAAGAAAAAGAAACGAATAGATAAATAAAGGAGTATATTATTTAAATTGAACAAAATTACATTTATTGTTCTGTCAATTTATTTATCATATTTATAACAGGTGTTCTCTTTTAAAACAAATATTCGATAAATATTATCATAATTGTTTATAAAACAATTATATTTCAAAAAATTCCAGTTATGATTCATTTGATGTAAAACGTACTATTACCCATGGGTCGCCAGTCGACTGCGCTGATCTATGTTAAAGATAATAAGATGAAAGAAACTTAGTTTCTTTTCACCCTCCTGTGGTGATGTACTCGTACAGTCTCACAGACCGTGTCCAACATTATTTGTGAATAAGAATTAATCCGTTGCATGTAGTTGGGTAGCTCTTGAATAAGTGTCACAGAGGCAATTGGGAGGCATAGCATTCGTTGGTTTTATGGAATAATATACGACTGTCTCGTAGACCGACATCTTTATTTGGGACGAGCATCGGATTTCTGAGAATTTCAGTCGAGGGAGATCTTGCGAGGGGGAGGGGCGACACTTTGTCAACCACCCCACTGCACCCCCGATAGTTTCGTCTCCCAAGGAATCACCCATTTTATTAAAAGTGGAAATAAAATACATTTATGGCAGCGCAAGTATTTATTTTGTTTTCAGTCTTGTATTTGCATTTGAGTGGTTCTTTGAAAATGTACTTCTGTATAAAATAATTAACGGTCAAATGTCTTTAATTATTTATTTAATTTGATAATATAATGGATGTCAATTGTAGTAGAATTTGATGAATGGTTACTAGTTTGCCAAGAGTTCTTTAGTTAACTATCGGATTTTTTATAGACCTCTCACTTTGAACTGCTGTAGATGCCAAAAAAGAATAGTAGCAAAAACTAATTAACACCATTAAATTTGTCTTCTTCTTCTGCTTGTACTCAAGTAAAAAACTGGTTCGAAGAATGAATAATACTGTTTTAATAACAAATGTTTAAAAATCGCGAAATTTTTACCTTTTTTCGCGATACGTCGACTAATATTTTTCTATAAAATAAACTTAAAGTGATAAAAATAATTCTTATTCAGCAAATGCTAACTATTATGTTTGTGACAACATTTCAAAATTTCGAGCTTCTTCCTGGAGAATATAATGACTTATTAACCTTTTCCGAAAATATTGCTTTTGTGAGCACTAAATATAGCTGTTACGAGAAATTACATGCTCTAAAGTTGTGGATACGGCTGTCGGTTCTCTCAAGATTAAGGTCTCTAAAACTACCCTGATGCATAAACTTACTTTCTTCAAACGCATAAAGGCTTGTTCAATCGCTGGCTTGTTGATGAAGTACTCGGGGTACTGAATGGGAGGGAGCATTTTCTTGCTGCTCTGTTGCGTAACATTAGGTTTCGCATCGCCATCGTTGCTGGAACGAAGAAACACGAAGACAGAGTGAATAGAAACTATTCAGGCGAATGAAATAATGATTTGAATACTCACCCCTTTTTGGAAGTCATTAGGTCTAGATCAAATTCTTGAGATGAAGTCGAAACAAGAGAAAAATTTGATAATGGTGGAAATTTGATGTCTCCTTCTTGTATAAACCCTTTAAGACACTGAACTCGATGGCCTATTGAAGAAGATAATTATGAAAAAAATTAAATAAAATATTATGCCGAAAAAATACAGGAAAAATATCTTTGTACAGTAGCTTTGATTTTAGGCGAAAATTATCGACCTGACTTTTGCCGATAATTCGCAAAACTGAGACGTACCCACCCACAACTAGCAAATTGGTTTTTGAACGTGCCATATTTTATAGTATCTAAAGGAAAAATTACGTGGGAAAAAGAGCTTAGGATGAAAAAAGTGTGTATGTAAAATGCCATCACCGATAAATAAGACGCCGAAAATCTGGAGTATACTATATTAGTTTTCTTTGTATTACAATTTTTTCCCTCTTTGTGCACTGGGAGATTATACTTACACTCCAAAATACGAAGTATTGACCTCACTTTCAACGAGATAATTTGCATACCATAAATAGCTACTTCTTTTCGTATTACAAGTATGGGAACACTGTGTCGCGTAGACGCGGACAGCGGGCACCCGCGTCGCCAAGCGAGGGACGTGC
This sequence comes from Laupala kohalensis, assembly GCA_002313205.1. Taxonomy (NCBI): domain Eukaryota; kingdom Metazoa; phylum Arthropoda; class Insecta; order Orthoptera; family Trigonidiidae; genus Laupala; species Laupala kohalensis. Next base: position 28,713 of record NNCF01130543.1, on the reverse strand, counting down.
CACTTCCACACTGGTGGCTCGGCAGAATAGGGCTATATAAGGCCGCTGCTCGTGGCGGTCGGGGGAGAACCACTGCCACTCTCGCGCTAGACGCCAGTGTACGTTCTGCCTCCCTTACCCGTGTTTGGCTTTGACCTAACGGTCCTAAACACACTCCTACACCTCGGATGGTCCGGCTTGACCTCGCGGTCCGACCAGCTTCCTCCCGCCCTCACCCGTTGACTATGGTCGGATCCGCTCCCTGGCACCGTGCGTACTGCTACTCTCTTACTACCCCTTTAGGATGGAAGTTCTTGGAGTTATTGTGTAAGTGTCCGAATCGCTACAATAAACTGCTGTTGCCACGACTGGACATTCCCTGTTTCATTTGCTCCCTCTCATCCTTCTCTAGATCAAGAAGAAGCAGGGAATAGCTTTCAAGCCTAAATGCCCTTCCTAGTGAGGAGACGGGAATAGAACATCATCCCCCTCGCCAAGTGCAGTCGGGTCNACTTCGCATCACGACGCTCGGGTAGACTGAAACGAAAGCACGAACCGTCCTCGGTGTAGGCGTAGTATTGCTTAGTTGCATCTCTCCCTCCTCACGACAATTGTTGTCAGAGTGTGGGGTATGACCGTCCTCATTATCACATCAAACCCTTCTCACGATAACTGTGAGATAAATTGCCATAGAAGAGAAATCGCCCTTCGCTGTCAAGAGGCTTTCTTGCTAATGGCTTCAAAATATCATCAGCACTATATTCCCCGATAATTAGTACTAGAAAACAACACTGCGAAGATATTACGTAGAAGAGGGATCAAGTGCAAGTTCATTGCTCTTTTTATAAAAGGTATGATATTTTTTTTCTTTCTTTCGTCTTCTACACTTTTCCCCTAATTTTGCCCGTGTTCTCTTTTCACCATCTTGCAACACGTATGTAATGATGTTATTCTTTCAAATAACTCCGCATAAGTTGATGTTGCAGTTTGTACTGAGAGATGTTTCTTCCTTTAAATGTCAAATCTTATGCTTTCTTCTGTCTTGTTCTCCAGCTTGTGAATGGTCTACTTTTAGTTTTGCCTTTTTCTTCAAAGTGTTGACTTAATACATCAATTATATTGCGACAAATATATCCTCCATCCTCCAAAAATATGTAAAGAAATGTATGTCTACGAGTCTACTAAGCTCTTTCGTCTTCTCACTTACCCGATGTGTGGGAGGTTAACCCATGAAGAGTTACGGCACAAACGGCAGAACATTTAAGAAGAGTATCTTTCATTTACATTATAACTTCTCAATCTCTCATCTACCAACCAAGTGTTCAATTCCATGTGGGTCGCGTATAGGTTAAGTTTGCAAGGTGGACATTTAATCAAAGCCCCCTAAAACTTTTATAAACATGTCATTTTATTTTCATGTTATTTTACTTGGAAATTAATATCAAATGGTGTACACTAATTCCATGTCTTGATTACGGATAAAAAAAAATTATGGTGCAAAACCATCGCATATACTTTCTTATACACGTTTCTCCGTGTGCAGCATAGAGGGAGAAAAAATTCTATAGTGAAAGGGTCATTTCTGGCGTGATCCTGGATATTTTGGTCGTCTTCCAGCGTTCTATACACGCTCAAAGTCACTAGATGATTTTATTACTCTCTTTTATTTGAAATTTGAAAGTAAAATAAATATGCAGAATACTACTTCAAAGCATATAGCGACATATCAGTCTTATAAATATTGTAAAAGTGTTATGTTAATGTAATTTCGTTGTAGACAGAAATTGATGTATTTTCGTATCTGCAGTGCGTTTGCTGTCCTATGTATTTTATCATTATCATATCTTTCATTTCAGTTTACAAAAAGTGTATTCTACATCTGCTTGGTTCATTTATATTGCTAGATATTATTCAAGCTTCTTGAAACAGCGAACTAATGTGTAAGTGTAACAGACATAAATTATTTTACTGCGTCTGTATCAAACTTTCAAGCGAAATACCGCTAATGCGGATGTAATGCATATTAATTATACTTTACGTACACAAATTTTAAGCAAAATCGTTGGAGCCGTTTTTGAGAAACATTCAAAAGAGTACTTTGATCTTCATGTAAAGAACCCTTTGTTTTAAAGTTTTAAAAATGGAGCACGTGCATCGACAACAAGTAAATTCTACCGTAAATTCGAATTAAATTTATTCATCCGTCAACTCACACGGACGGACAGACGAACGGACGTTATGCCAAAAACCACTTTTTCAGAACAAGAGATCGCCAAAACGGATATTTCCGCCGAAATCTCGCTTTCGATTTTTTTCACGATTAAATACTTTCTATGTACTACGTATATGAGAAAGTAGCAATTAACTTTTTTAATATTCAATTATACTCGGGAAATTTTTCAGATTGTTCCTACCTTCCCACTTACTTTTTTGAATCTTAAAAAGGTTGTAGATGTTCGTGAGTTTCTTAAAATCAGTTCTTGTTTCATGACTCTGTCAGTGTATGTTTAAATACAACTTAGCTATGGCATTATCCAGATCAATCGAATTTTGCAAACTTATATTAAATAAATAACAAATTTTCTGTTCAACATCCGTGCTACAGTAATTGACTAAAACTAGCTCTTAATGTGATTAGACAATAAAAGATAAAACAAATTAAAAATGTTCTTGCTTATAAATAAACAGAACATTCTCTTCATGATTTGTCTCTTCAAAATTTTCGTAAACCAAATACTAGATGAGCTGTTCGAATATGATGGTTTGTCAAAATCTTTGTCTCAGGTCCTCTGTCTCAATTGACAATAGTACCTGGTGTTCAATGCGGACGCTCTTTGATTTTGGGTGAGAGGCGTAGCGGGGATACTTATCTAAAAACATTGACTCTCTATTGGAATAAAATAAAGTATACAAAGTGATCCTCATGTAAGTTAGATGTATGAAATTAAGCTTATTTTACCACACCGATAAAAATTGTAACATTTCGAAATTTTGATGTAAATTTCGAGTCAACTGGAAAATGAATGATTCTCCCTTTTGTTGGACCTGCATCATATGCCGAAGTGCCGGGAAGAAGTTTAGCTTTCAAAACTTTGCCCGTTAACTCTATTCAGCTAAGTATTAATTATAATTAATGTTATTGTTATATGTATACATACGAAGTCTGTCCCAAAAGTGACTGACTTTTTCCCGCCGTCAGACGGCTGAAGTGGGTGGTTTGTGATAGGGAAAAAGCGGTGGGCAGTCTTGAGAATGCAACAACACGACTTGTGTCACTTTTCTGCGTTGGGATCCCTCCAAGACTTAGGAGTACCAAGACTTCATATGAGAGAGAAGCGACATGGACGTCGCGAAATCTGATTGGATCCGCCGAAACATCCCCCACCAGTATTGCGGGAACAGTCAGATTACAGCCATAATTGTCCCCTTGCCGTTACGTTAACGTTACACAAGTTACGTTAACGAGTTAGGATAGGTTAATGTTGTCTGACTACTTGTTTCAACCAAAATTGATAAACTCGTTTTTGTCAACATATTTTAACATTTTTACAGAGTCGTCATCACTAATTTCATTTGATTTCCTCGTGAGAAGCGGACATAAACAAAAACAAAACGCGGCCACTTTTTCACCCTTAGATGGTGATGCCTCTTAGATGGTGATGCGCGCTCCTAAGAACCTCCGAATTATGACAATCTACTCGATACTCCTTNTCTTAGATGGTGATGCGCGCTCCTAAGAACCTCCGAATTATGACAATCTACTCGATACTCCTTGAAATTTTTTTCGACTTATCGCCTCTCGACATATGGTATAAAGAATTCTACTAGACTTGAACCCTCTTCGAGGATCGCTTCACAAATTCACGATATCACGTTTCATGCATCAACGATACCCGATTCAGAAAATCGAGTTCAGAGTCCATGAATACGATTCCTTATGCTTTGGAAGATGAAGCAATGTCCCGAGGAATGTTTTTCCGCTGGTACAAGATTTTCTGGGATGGTAGAGAGGAGGTTGACGATGCATGGACATCCATCTCCTGCGTAAATACAGTTCATCTTTTCGAATTTCTTTCTTAATCTTCTTCGACTCAAAAACTCTAATAAAAATGGCAATTTGTTTATCGCAAACAGCCATTGGTGATCATATGAAATGAATGGCCATTTTTACTTGAGAGGTGTAGTACGCAAAGAGTTTATACGTCAGGGATACACAAAAAACGGTAAGTTTTACGTGCGTGTTCTCAAATTGCTACTAAAAAGAGTGCAACGAGTCTAGAGGAAACTCTTTCAACTAAAGGATGACCTACGACAATGCACCGTCCAACACCACCTTCTTCGTGACCGAGTACAAGGTGGCATCAGTGCCCCAGCCACACAACCAGAACCGATATGTTACCGCTAGACTTTATCTTGTTCCCAAGAATGAAGAGGAGCATCAAGAGACCCAATTTTGGTACCCTAGATGCACATGGGTGCTATTTTGAACATTTTTAGTAAATTGAACTTAGATTAACAATTTTTTTTTCTATAAATTTCTACGCACTTTTGGGACGGACCGNGCACTTTTGGGACGGACTATGAATTAGCGCACCTTCTAAATCAATTTTGTCCAGTTGCTCCAAAAGAAAATCTGATGACTTGGTATTTTTAATAGTGTTCTGTAGTGCTATTTCCATTTTACGGTTGCTCTCCATTCTGTAATTAAAAGAATATCTCTTTACGTGAGCTATATAAGAGCAAAAAATATTACTGTAGTTAGTTTACCTCTCATTTTGACTCTGTTTCAAGTGTTTCATATAGATTTCTCTTTTTTTCTGAATTCTTCTTCTTTGTTGTTCTTTGCTCTGGAGTAGAATTTTACGTTCTTTTCTCCATTTATCAATCATTCCGGAAAGCTTCGGTATATCGCATTCGTCTTTTGCGAAATCTAAAGTCTAGTTTCAAGAAAAACAAAACTACATGTTACTATCCACCACATTATATCACTTACAGACTCCGCACAAAAAAATGTCAACCAACGATTTGAGTAATGGCGTGATGTACTATTTATCTCATGCCAAAAATAGACGATTTATTTCAAATATTTAAAACGCATTATGTTGCGAATATAATATGACAAAATCTTGTATTACGAGGTTATTTTACGAAATATAAATGTAAGAAAAGACTTGAAAGAGGGAACAAATTTGTTGCAACAATCGATAGTGTCAAATCGGCAGACTATCGAAATATTGATGGAAAAATTTGTTGAATAATAAACAGGATATCATCTAACACACCCAGAGAGGTTGATAGAATTCTAACAACGATTTGCAACCATTAAACAACTTGCCGACAACAATATCCGATGTCATCATTATTATTTCTTTAATTTTTCTTCAGTATCGTTACTGTCAAACTTTGGCTTTGAAATGTCACTCAGTGAAAGCAACATGGAATATTACAAGAATAATTTATGTTTGAAAAAAATAAACTGATATTATTGTAATACCTAATGGAAAATTCTGACTACAGTTTTAATCACCAAGAAAATGTGACTTAATATTTTGCCAGTGTAAACCCGTTTTGAATGCACAGCAACGTAAAATTTGAATGAAACGCTCCTCAACGATTCTACATGAAACTACGGTCTCTTATTACATTACTTTTACAGCTTATGTCATAATCTACGATGCACTTATGTCAAGAAGACAAAACGAAACATATTCAAAACAAAAATTTTGATTTTTAATTTCTCAAAGGATGTTTAAAATTTAAAGTTAACACTGTAAATAGTTGGTATACTTCAAAATCATTTTTCTAAAGTTAAACGTAGGATGAAAAAGGATTCGGAATAAAATATGTAAAGGGACTTTTTGTGGTGGACTTCGTGTGCCACTACAATTTTGTCCAATTATTTCCAATCACGGTAATTATAATGAATATTGTTGTAATTTTTTTGTATGATAGTACGTTTGCTTCAGCGGTATTTTCATTTGCAATAGCTTAAGGTATTGTATCCGCGTTGACTGAAGTCCGCTAAACTGGGAAATATTCACAATAGTAGTTCTTATTAATTAATAAATCATTGTATAGATTTTTTTATATTGGACGAGGACAATTATTTTGTGATTTTAAAACTTGATAATTAGTTTAGACCGTCGTTTGACTCCTTCTTTGACAAGGGTCGCATTGTCTTCTGTCACGTGATGCGACTGCAATTTCCGTTAGAACAGTAATTTCCACAGTTTTTGGTGAATTATTCTCGTAAATGCCCCGTAAGGTGTAAAAATCTTGCGTTCCTATTTCCATTTGCTATGTCTTAGTAAGTTGTTTTCGCTAAGTTAAGCCGGTACTTTTGGCAGAATATAAAAAAAACTCAAACCCGCGAAAGTATCGCCTTATAAGTCTATATTAATTTAAAGTCTAATATTTCAAAATTTGGCGCCTTAAGGGTATGAAAATTCATCGCTTCTGGATAGAGAATGGTTCAAACTATCAATTAAAACTTTGTAGGTTGGTACTTAAGCCTAGTCGCTCTGACGCACATATCTTTAACAATAAGAAAAAAAACGGGTGACAGTTTACCGTATGATCGGTAAGAATGCTATGACTTCTAATAATTGCACTTAATATCCCTTATAAAATCCTAGTTGTTGTTTATCACTTCAGCAGTTGCTCAAGTCCAGAATAAGGGGCGATGTATTCGCGGAAAGGTGCTCCTTTTACTATGCCTGTTATAACTTAGGTATTTTTAACCATTTCTAGGCAATGCTGGAAAAAAATTATTTCCTACTCTGCCAGGTGGTTCCAGGTAATGTTTACACTGTACAATGCTTGATTTTCTACTTTGCCGGTGACATAACCATTAACCTAAAAAACCTTCCAGTCAAAACGTGAACGAGAATTATTCGTTGTAGTTATAAATTCTGTTCACCAACACTGCAGGTTAGATTTAGAGTCCTATTATTAAATTAGGATTGCGATAAAATCCTAGAAATGTATGGACATTCGACCAGTAAATATAATCGATTGTAACACCTTCACAATTATTTACCTCTGGATTATAGTTGGAACTGTCCTGAGGTCTCCACAACTTGCCCACAGTCATTACAGAGTATTTCTTAGAAAGGCTCGTATTCATCTTGGACGTTGTAAATCCCCGAGTAGGATTCCAAACCAATGCTTCAAAATATGAAATGTCGGATCAGCTCGTTCTTGTGACCCTCTTGTGACCCGTCTCCGTGGCAATTAAGCAATGCAAAACATGATTTTCTGCACAATGTTATTCAATGTTTCAGTTAAGACGCCAATGATTCTTGAGGCGATTAACTGATGTCAAATCTGGAAATCTCAGAGTGATTTTGTGAATGAATGTCTCATCGTTTTTCAACAGAAGCTGATCAGAACGGATACAATCCTTCTTTTATTTACATCGTATGTTGTTGAGAATAAATAAACACTCTATGTCATCGAAATTGTATTTTTGTCTTCTGTTTATTTCTGGCAAGTACAATCAAATTCCAAACGAAAATGTTTATTCAATCAATTCACGTTTTTTGTTGTATAAAATAGAGATTAATCTTGCTGATGGATTAATTATTTCGTTTATCTAAAAGATTGTGTGTACACAATATTGTTTTGTATGATATTGTCGGCAAGTTGTTTAATGTTTCGACATTGAAGAGGGTACGATTTTTTTTGTGGTGATTTAAGGGCTCGTCAACAGCAAGGTTATTAGAGTCCATGTTTTCGAAATTATATTAATGACGAGAAACTAATTTTACTAACACGAGTATTATTCAACTAATTTTTTCATCAATGTTTCGATAGCCTACCGATTTAGCACCGTAAATTACATGCAATAATTTTGTTAACTCATTAAAATCTTTTCTTACAAAGACTGTCTGCCGTAAATAGCTCACAGATCGTTAACAAGGAAAAAAGTGTGTATGACCACGCGGAGGACCAATAAATGAATTCAATGTCCAATTAGACCTGAGGAAAATCACTGACATGTTTTAAACGTAGCTATGTAGCTGAACATCCGGCGTGCAATGAGTCAGGTAAGATCAACTACTGTAGCTAACAAAAATTTATATTCACCTGTGCTGGGCAATTATTCCAAAAATGTAATAGATTACAAATTACCTTTAAATTGTGTAATTACTAATTACTTAAATATCTTGTAATTAATTACAAATTATATTATTTATAAAATCAAAGAATAAGTTCATGAAATACATTAAATAATGTTTTTAATTTTATTAGTTAGTGAAACAGAATATTTCGTTATTTATTTAAATAATACATTCTATTACCTACATACTAGATGTAATAATAATTCATCTTATTTTTAACATATCTATTTATTTAATTGGTTTTACCCCATAATATAGCTGCCCTAGTAATAATATACATCCTTATCTATGGATAGCTTATTTTATACAGCTTTTGTACGCTTTTTACAAAATCAAAATTTTCAAGTTAGAATCGCTTAGACTCGCGTGAATAAGACAATTGATTAATTACGTTTAATTAGGTCTACGTTTGTTCAACCTCCTTTGCAGTAACATTCTCGACACAAGGAATAGCTACATCGTTGAGCAAGCAGGTCTTCTTTGTACTACTGTCTCTGACAACAGTCTTGTCTATTGACTGCAATTGTTCTGTGTGGATTGGTTTATCATACAAAACCGTATGGATTCCAATGTTAGTAACTTATTATTATTATTTCTCATCACCAAATTCAGGATTCGTATATTGTGCTGCAAGTAGAAATAATTGTATTGCTTCAATGAAGCGTTCATAGAGTGTTGACTAATCGCATACTCACTTTTCGGATAAAACATATGACATCATAAATTTAAGTTTTTTTTCTGTATTAAACTCAAACTCTTCACAATAGAACCCAAATATGATGACCGGCATCTTACACTTTCTATGGAACGCAATTTCGCGAGGAAAATTCAGTGATCGAAGACATCGAATGTTGTAGAAGAAAGAAAAAAGAATTATTCCCATGTCCAAGGTAAATGGTAACATCGTTCAAGAAAGAAACTATTACGCCGCTATTGTACACGGATTTCCGTAAACTCAATCGCCAGAAAGAAAGTTTCGCGATAAAAAGAAATATTAGACGTTATTCCAGAAGTTTTGAGAGAGTGCACAAAAAGGAAATAGGTGGATCAGGGTAAATGCTTCAATGCTCAACATCCAAAGCTCAAAAATCCTACTTATTTTGGAACCTTTTAGAACATCAACCTTTTAGAAATGATATAATACATGAGTTGAAAAGTTTTCACGATATTATTCCGCATATTTAATACATAGAAACTTATATGAAATCGTTTTATTTCGCGTGCACTGCATGGATTACTGCAAAGCGAATGATACAATCCTACTGTACCTTAATACTTATAATTATATTATATAGTCCTTTTATTAACGTATTTTGATACATTATTTATATAAGTTTCATATTATCCATACTTATTATTCATATAAGTTTGTGCTCAACTTTGACACGGTTGTATACATTAACCCCGTGGCCCGATGACCCGGGTTTTTCTCCGGTTTTCCTTCGGGTAGACAGGCTCTCCAGGGGTGGCGTCTATTGAAATAACAAACCTCGAATTTAGAGTTATTTTAATAGTTAAGATATATAAACTACATTTTCCGAATGATCTTTGGTTTATAAAAATACGTATTTGTGAAATAACTTTTTTGTTTTATTAAATACAAATTTGTTGGTGTTCTAACACATACTGAAGTATTTTTACTGTTAGGAGTGTGCTGAAATGTTAAATTCGCCTCTGGCTTGGGGCCGTTGATTGGAATTAATGGAATGGTCCTTTGCTTGCTTTCTGGTAAATTAGTTTATTGTCCTCCGCGTGGTGATACTCAGTTTGTAACTGCGTTTTTGACAACGAATTTATTTATTTATATTTAACTTGAGGATTTCGAGTCGCCAAAGTTCTCTCATTCCAGTGGCACTATCAGCGCACAGCTGATTCCGGTGTCACCGACCGGCATCAGCAAGTTTGAAAGGATCCAGCGCCATGCGAGACGGTCGCCTAGTGTGAAACAACCTATAGGTAGTCGTGAAGACATTGTTATATGGGCTACGATTTCTGTTATTGGCTAACGTAGCTCATTATTGTCCCATGACTTCGGGACGAGTTTTTGGAGATCGGAGTTCTTTACGGCTATAATGTGGCACTACAGCTGATTATTGAGTTGGTTAGTTTTGTTGTGTATAGTGATATTCATTTAGATACGAGTTTTTTTCAAGCTTACTGTATGGTACTTTTTAAATTTAACAGCTGTTGTTTAGGAAACATTAGTTTTCCCATTAGTTTAAGTCATAATTTTCTGTAGTACAGTATTTCCTTAATGACACTAATTTTAAACTTGGTGCACCTAAAACTGCAATAATGTAGTTCATTTATGTCGAGTAAAGTGTGCAGTTTAATTTGAATTTTACGATAATTGGAATTTTTGACTGGTCTCTTTAGGTTCGAATGATCCGAATTCTACTGTATTTGAAGTAAAAAAGTTTTATATGTGCAAAATATAAATGTGCCCCTCTCTCTTCAAAACATACATGTAATGTTAAGGACGTGAACCTACGACCTTCTGTACGATTCTTACAAATTTTCAAATCTCGACTACGTCATTTTGTAAATCCGGTTGGCGACACTGTCTGAGCTGCCGGTAAACGTGTAAGGGCTGGACTTGAATGAAATCCTGAAGTGCATCCTATTAATCATATGCTTTTTGACACGTGTGTTTTTTTACGCTGTTAATGAAAAATTGACCTGATTGAAGAACAGGACCAGTTTGAGGTAAGAAACATATTCTCTATATAAAATGAAACTTTGCTCTAGTTTATTGTTGTTATTCCACTTCTAAAATTTGAAAGAAAGATTCAAGGATATAATAGTTGAATGGTTCAACTTGCAGTACATTTTGAATGGGAAGTGATATTCAGTTATTTATGGTAAGTAATAGTTGTAATTGACTGTGTCCCATGACATGGTCAACAGATGGAGAACCTGTTTTAATTTTAGAATAAATAGACCCCCATTTCAAGGGCATATGCAGGGTGGGGCAAGATGGGGCAGTTGCCCCTCCTTAAGAGTTAGGGCAGATACCCAATTTTCAATATGGAACATTTAGTAAAAGAAATAGTTGAAAAATTTGCTACTATTCCTCGCAAACTATTGTTGAAAGTTGATTCTTTTAAATACATAACGTTTCTAATGCATGTATATTATTGTATGGCATTCAATTCTCTTAGATATAGATTGAATTCAGAAATCTTCCCCACCTTATGTTTTGAGCTGGATACACCCTTGCCCCATTTAGTCATATGTATACTCATTTTATACAGGCTTCACCTGCCAAACTGCCTCTGCCATTTTTAATTATCCTGTGTATTTGGATTGGAATTTTAAAAAGATTTTTAGAAATGTTTATCAACTTCTTTGCAATAATGTTTTAATAATGAATTTGTAGTGTGTCTGATAATTTTACTAAATATTATTGATGAATTTCAACACTTAGTGTAGAGCTAGAATTATTTATCTGTAAAAATTATTCTGTGAATGAAAAAAATAATTAATATTCTTTTTGTCTTACGTAAGAAGGGAAATGTCACTTTCTTTTTAATTTTATTTATTTATTTATCTTAAATTGGGGTCTCATTTAACCATTTGAAAGTGAATGGTAATATAAATGAATTAATAATTGGTGGTTTTGAATATTTTAAAAATGAGGATTGAATTTTTGTGTTGGCTTCTGAATAATATCTGATATTGGGGAAAATTAGATTTTTGTGTTTCCAAAAGCATTAAATTTTCAGGGCAAATTTGTTATATTGTATCAAAATATGTATTGGCTGTATCTCAGGATATTCAAACTGAATAATTCAGATTTAAAATTTCTATTACATATGATTGTTGCTAATAAATTATTTTCAAATAAATGGTACAAAATTTCATCTTTCAGAATCTTTATTCTCATTTCAACATTTAACACATGTTATCTCTTTGAGGGAGGTGGGAGGGAAAGAAAAATGTGTGACTATAATGTCATGAAAATAAACTATTCACGTTAAATTAATTAACATTGAACAGCTCACATTTTGTATTAGTTCTGGTATGTCTACTAGGTGTTGACGGGATATAATTTTTGGATGTGAAACGACTGCAAACATAATCATGTATTTAACAGTTGGGTTAAAATATTTTATCACAGTACTTAAAAGATGTCAAGTAACTACATAATCTTTCCTTAAACAGTTTTAGACCAATAATGTACTTCACATTTTAAATCTAAGGAAATCTTCAGGAATGTATGATCATTAACTTAAATAAATATTAATAGACTTAGGACCTTTAACAGACAAACAGGACATCTGACGACAACTTCAACATAAAGTCGAAACATTGTGAACTCTAAATCACAAATATATACTATTTATCCATTAAAAATCATAAGTCTATTATTCTTAATTTAATTTGACTTTTGTATAATGGATGTTAATTGTAGTAGGATGTATTATAATATTTAATACTAATCCAGTTACTTGGTTCTCAGTTTTGCTTTGTAATAACATCCTTTAATGTAAAAATACGCTATTGTTGGTTCAATAATATCTTCTTTTATTAAATTAAAATATCTTATAGTCAATATTTTGTGCAAGAAGAAACAAAATTGGCTATTAAATATTGAGTTCCATGTTATGAATTATAATGCCAAATTGATCCTATCATTACAATAATTTCTAAAAAAGACTAAATATTCTGATGCAATATGTTCTACCTATGTGTTTAAGTATAAAGGAGTAATAAAGTGTATATACCCAGAAAGTTGTATGTAGTCTTTTCCTTAGATTATTCATAAGAATTTATTCAAATTTGCCGTAGTCCATTACTCATACTCTAAAATAATTAAACTTTAAGTTATATTTTTCACTAGAAATTTCATATTTCCTTAAATATTGCATATATTATCTTCCATGGTGTCTCAGGTNAAAATATATATATATATATAATATATATATATATATATATATATATATATATATATATATATATATATATATATATATATATATATTAAGGGAGGAAGTTGAAGCATTAAGAAGGTTTAGTGTTACGTGAATTATTGGTGTGGAGGCGTGGAAGAAGTGCTGGTACTTTATGGAGCGGAAGGGGGTTAAAATGCTAATTTATGATCAGCCTCTATTTTGTATTATCGGAACCAAGGGTAAGAGCAAACTTTCAACTCGATTGGATAAAGCCTAGGCCACACACATGGCATGCATTGCCAAAAAGTCATCGGCAAATATTTGCTTCAATGATTTGCCTCCCGTTACCCCAGTGAATCATCGGCGGCAAAGGCTGGCCGCACATGCCAATCTTCGCCGAAGAGTCATCGGCAAATATTTGCGAACACACAACTTTCAAAATATTTCAAACGAAAATTTTAAGTTACTTGTATGGTCTCCGTTAAATTTGTTCATATTGGGATTCGTATTGTTTGAAAAAGGAGAAACCGTTACTGTTACCTTTTTGTTGCTATTATCATTAAATCGAAGTTCGTGGAATTCGTATTTAACCTTGTTCTTGTAACGTTATAATTCTTGTTAAGCAATACCGGAACAATTTTCGGAGCTTCATTGTAATTAAAATAGGCATTAATAATATTTAGCTATATGTCCTATATATTTTATGCCACATAATGTAACAACAAAATTTCATAGTGACATTAATAGCTTAAACACACGCGGCATGCTGAGTTAAAAAAGAATAGATTATAGTTGTAATAAAAACTTCAATAAATATTACTTGAAGCTCACATAACTGTTATAATTGTATAATTGCTCGTATTACACCCCCACATATTTGCTTACATACAGACTTGATTGGATTACGATATAATGTAAGCGCACTATTGGCTTGGACTCGACGAATGTGGAGCCAGATCGACAAGGAAGACGACTCCTTTGTTTTGGACTCGGGGCTGGAAGGTCCTTGTCGTTCGCATCGACCAGCCTTCCTATACATTCCAGTATCGAATATTTGACTATTCTTACCAAAAGGGAAGAGACCCCACCACTCGCCAATGATCAACTTTGAAAGGTACTTGGCATTGATCGCCATGTGTGTGACCTAGGCTTAACGGGAAGTGGGTCAAATTTCAACTATAAATTTTCACCCTTTACGCATTCAGGATTACCAACACAAAAACACACAAACGTACAGCTCAGCTTGATTACTTTCAACCCGAAACGAATGATCGCATTTTCTCGCGTTTGTTACGATGTAATTTTAATTGCCTCACAATACCTGCCCCGCCCAAAAAATGAATTTTTACTCCATTTTGAAAACAAAAACATGTAAAGGGACTCGTTGCTATTTGATGTTATCTTCCATTCTCTCTTGGTATGAGTGGTCATAAGAACATGACGAGCTTCATAAGCAACGAGAACCATCGAACACAGAAGGTGTAAAGGATGCAATTGTTGAATTGATGCAGTGCGGTCAGTGGCGGATCCAAGGGGAAGGGGCTCAGGGGGCATGTGACCCCCTCAAGAAAAAAGTGATGGAAATAGTAATAGAAGCTTTTGTTACTTCGAATAAAAATTCAGTATGCCCATTGAAAGCAGCACCCTAAGTAAAAAAAAATTGCTAAAAACACGAATTATTTCAAAAAAGTAATTTTTAAGGGATATTTGTGAGAGCTGTAATTTACGTTAATGCTTAGTTTATGGATAGAAATGTCTTAAATTGCAATTTGAAGAAGTTAATAAAAAAGAATTCTGGTAGAGGGTATCGCTCACCCTGACCCCTGGATCCACCTGAGTGCAGGGGTTGCGACTTACGGATTGGCTAACATTACTCGTAGAGAACGGACGGTCGGACTCATCGCGGTTACGACACAGATGCCTCCCTGGAATGTGGCAACTTTGCTTCTCAATTCATTAATGGACGTGCTTACTTATAGACATCGAATTAACATGTGTAGACCATGAAAGTCCTTCGCAGTTGCGAACAGTGTAAAAATGGCGTCTTGTCGTTCTCTCCCGATTTCTTTCAGTCGGTCCGAGGCCTAAGCGAGCTTTAGGTGTAAAGGGTGCACCTGCATTATGTATGTCATCTTCCTCCTTTCCCTCTCAAAATAATACTCTCATTGTGACGTCGCTCAAACCATTCGTAGAAAAACCGATATAAAGAACAGTGCGAAAATCCCGTCTGTGTTGAGCTATAGTGACGAATGTGACGGGAAGGACCTACTGGAGGAAACTCTTATTATGGCACTCGTTGTCAAAAGATAGTCATTGGCATATCTGGGAGCATTTTCTGAGATGAGTTCGGGACCTAGACAAGGTGGATATGGGCATATTTTTATCTGAGTGATGATGCGCCTGTATTAATACGAAACGATCATTATTGTATTTGGAACTGCTTGTCCCTCCGTCTTCAGATTGGGAGAGACGCACAGCGACACGTAAGATTTCTTAAAAGAAACAAACCTTATATGAGCCAGAAAGAATTATATCGTATAAGATGCTAAGTTGGAAGAAAGATGAAAAATTGGTTTACAGTTTTTCATTTAATATTTGCTCATTATTGATAGGGCCTAGTTTGTTTAAATCAAGAACTTCTGTGTAAAAAATACTTCATTATTATAGGTCGAGTTTCAATAATTAAAAAAACAAAATAATGCTTATTTCTTTTTAATTTTAAGCTCAAAATGGTACATTTATTCATTTTCTTGTGGAGTAGTTGTGAGGAAAAAGGGAAGAGTTGTTGCGGAAGAACGTCAAAAGAAGACCTCGCATGTGTCAAATACAGTCTTTGGACGCGACCTGTTTCAGACCCAGAAGGAGATCTTGTCCTGACGCCACAATGGCAAATGTAAAAGCGAGATTAAATCGTCTTGAAGAGATAACTGAGGACATTCAGATCCAAATGGCGAATATCAACGAATCCATCAACAGAGCACTGCAGAGCGTGTTGCCCAAGGTAAGTATGGATCAGCACACCGATGAAACACATCTTATAGGATAATTTTTTGTTTTGAAGCTATGCCTAGATTTTTCTGCGAAGTACAAACATGGACCATCATATCCCGTTGGCAATCGCTGATTTTACCGAAGCAAAATTTCTGTATAATATCTTGTACTTTCGCGTATCGTTCTCCACCGCTTTTTCTAGCTGCATTTGAGCTGAATTCTAGCTCAGTGTTAAAAGTGCTAGAATTTAAGTAAATAAGTGCTGTGTTAAAAGTTAATAAGTGCTCAGTGTTAAATTAAATGAATGACCAAGAGGTGCACTGAAATTTGTTTTCGTCGTTAGAGCTCTTAACCGAGAGAGAACCGTCAGGGGCGAAAATATAATGTGAAATTTCTCATATTTCCGGAAAATACTGCGCGCATTTTCTCATAGTGATGTCAATCAGCGGCAGTTGGTCATTTGATTGTGTAATGTCT
>NNCF01130542.1:394876-410980 GCA_002313205.1 Laupala kohalensis | reverse complement strand
GCCACCCCCGCCCCAAATATGCGAGAGCCCCCCGAAAAAAAGTTATTACCCTTCGCTTTGACTCACTTCCAAATCGTATTCCAAAAATTTAGAAAAATTTTCAACTTTATACCCTCTTATTTACCCTCTCCATATCAAAACCTGTTTGCAAAATCAATGCACATAACTTTTTTCATGTGGCTTTAGGGCTCACTAACATCAAAGTCATTAGAGCTCATACTTTCTCATACATTTAAAACTCTTATCTATATAGTATGCAAAATAACTTTACAAAGAATAAAACAACCAATCTCATGCATCCTATAGTAATGTTGAGAACAGTAGTTTAATATTCTGCGAGTAAAATAATGGGAAAGTGATTGCTTGAAAATGGCTATTGTTTGGTACGATTTCTCTTCAAAATTTGCGCAGAATCCAAAATAAAACTATTTTTTGTATTTTATTTGCACGATAAAATATAATTTGCACTAAGAAATATCCAGTAAGCGAATCATTCCGACCGCGAAGAGTAAGGATGTTGGTGGGAGCGAAAGGTTATGTGTCCGAGAGCAACTCTGACACGTTTGGGGACAATGATGTGGTGTTAGCGAGGGAGGTACTCAAACGCCTTCTGATATTTTACAGGTTATTCGGTATCACGCACGTCTTTTTAAAAATACTTTCGGCGTCAGACACAATAAAAATTAATATTTTCGTTAAAATCTCGCGATTTTTTTCTTGGTTTCAGTAATATCTCTAGACCACGCAAAAGAGAAAGTAAAAAGAATATTCATCACCTAGATCCATTTTACTAACAAAGGATAAATTTAAATGAGATTAAAATAACATAATTAGGTTTAATTTATATTTCAGCAGCTAAAAAGGATGGAAGTAGTCGAATAGAGTTTAAATTTTTTTTAATTTCAAAGAACCATACCGTATATATTCAGATTCATATAAACTAAACTGAGACTTTTAGGTTTCTTACGTTTCATCGGATTATTGCACTAGATAAGCACCTCAGATACATGTTCCCTTCTTTATTATGTATAAAGCAACTGGATTTTAAGAAACGTAGGACATGAAAACCCTAAGAAAGAGTGTTGCGAGTATAGGTGTGCGTGACTGCAAATATTGGTGAACGAAATTTATATTTAAAGAACCCAATGTCAACGTAAAATTCGAGAAACAACCGTTTTTCTTTCACCTCTCTTCTTACCTTAAACAACACGCTGTAACGCTTGAACAGCGCTTGACGCTTTCTCAGACTCCGACTTAGAAGATCCACTACCATTGGACATCACTTAAGTATTTTAAAAATTTATATTATTTTGGTAAAGTTCTATTCACTTGTCATGTCTAAGAGTTATTGACTCACAAGAAACGCATAAACTATTGTCAACACAGTAAAAATTGATCAATTCCTCACAAATCGGGTAAAGCACTGTAGCAAAAACACGCAGGCACCCGAACTGCAAAACATGGGGAAAAAGACGAGATACAAAATTCAGCTCGACCTTGATCACGCACAGTGAACGGATACACTGGAGGCAAAGCTATGAATCTTCAGTGCAACGCTTTTTTCTAGATCGGCCGTCTGTTGAGTAATCTTAAGATAACTGTAAGATAGAGAGGCAGGTATCTGTTGTCACTTCTTGTTCACGCGAAGGCGATGGATCTTCCGGTCTTTTGATTGACGGGAAATGACCCCCCGACCCGCATGCCACGCTCGTGTTTGCTTATTCAGCGGGCTTGATCTCTGCGCGGGATGTCTTTTTACGATTATTCCTCAGTTTCGAATATGAATTGAAATTATTTATGATGTTAAAATGTCCGTAAAGTTTAAATATTAATACCACATTGTTGTGATTTTTATTTTAATACATGTTATTGTTAAAAGAATATTTGTTATTTAAGTATTAAATATTATAAACTTCCAAAAAACCTCCAATTTTCGACCCTCCCGGCTCAGAAATTCTTTTTTCAATGACGCAGTATGCGTCACGACCGCATCCCTTGTGGGTACCCCTTGCTAATGGCCAAAGAGAAGATGCGATAATATTAGATTTTCGAGGGAAGGCAAATTGAAATCCGATGTTCGCCAGAGAAGCTTTATTCTATCATTTTATTCCTAGCGTTTGTAAACGATGTTCTATTGAAAATTAATAGTACGTTACGTTCATTCGCTGACGATTGCATACCATACAAGACGATGAAAATAAATGAAAACAAATTCGGGAAAATGCAATGTTCTGATCTCTACAAAGTGTATTCATAGCGAAACACTGCCGTAGCAAATAAAATCCTACATAATTTCAGAAAAAATCATCTTTTAAAAACTTGTGTGTAACTTTGAGACAAGATTTGGGATGTTCTGATCACGTCAGTTATATTGCGTGGATAACCTGGAGAACACTTAACTTTGTAATGCCTACAGTTAAACAGTGTTAAGCTGAGACACATCTAGTGGTAAAACCCCATTACACATACTTTCTCATATACGTTTCTTCGTCTGCAGCATAGAGTGACAAAAAATTCTATAGTGAATGGGTCATTTCTGGCGTGGTCCTCTATTTTGGTCGTCTTCCAGTGCTCTATTCATGCTAAAAGTCGCTAGATGAACTTTGAAACTTGTCTTTTATTTACTATCTTTTATTTGAAAGCAAAATAAATAATCAGATTATTATTTCAAAACATAGTGACATGAGAAAGTGAAAACTTGCTTACATTTCTCTCGTCAGACCTGCAGTAGAATACGCGACCGTATGTTGGGATCCTTATGTTGGGACGAATACAAGACCTCGAAAGAATACAGATAAAAGCACCTAAATTTATTAAGTCCAGTTAATACATTTCAAAAGAAAACAGATAAAGGATTGCGTAGTTTTGAAATAATTAGAAAATGGAAGAAATCGATCTGGGATCGTCAATTTATACAAGCTTATAGAAATGAACCCCATGGAAGTATATATATCAGAAAAATTGGAACATTATTCTCAGATATGTACCCAAGAATCCAAATTCCTCTGATCTCCATTGAGAGACTTAGTTGTGACGTCAAGTTACCGACGTCTGTGTAAAAAAATATTATAAAATTTAGAACTAGGAGAAAAAAAACGGCGTTGGAAAATGTTCATTTTTTAAATATCAATGCTTCTTCTTTTCTAGATCAGAAATTTCGAAACTTATTATCTTTGCTCTTAGTGCTCAGTGTAAACACAATAAATTAATTGAACATGCCTCACAATCCTCTAGAAACTGGAACCCATTCAACACAAATTCACAAAGAGAAATGGAGTTTAATGTAATTAAAGAAATTTAAAAGAAAGAGTAAAAAGTAGGGTTTTTTTCTGGTGAATGGGATATCTCTATAAGATATTCTTTTTTATTTCTGTGCAAATTTCATGTTTAATATTTTTAAATATTTTTTTACTTTACTTGGATTCGAAAATAATGGATTATTGTACAGTGTTCATGCTAATTATTTTTTATTTTGGGGGAATATGGGGTATGTGATTTTAATGAGGATGTAAGGGATGAGGAATAGCACAATTGATCAACATATATAGTTACTTTATTCAACACTTTATTTTAGTGCTAACATTTTTGTAAAAAGAATTATTTATACATTAACTCAAATTGATAACATACAACGAACAAAGACAGAGCTGTAATGTCATTCATTGCATCTGTTAGAAACAAAATCACTTAACACGAGTGTGGTTCAAATCTAAATAGTAGGCCAGTTTCACTGAATAAAAATATTAAATATTCTAACAACGCTATTATGTATTAACTCAGCCTGACATTATTATTCTACATTTCACATTGGAACAGAAGTATATGTTGAAGATATATTTCAAGACAATTATTTGATTAAGAATACCTTATATTATAACATTTGATACAATATAAATGTTCTACCAGAATACTGCGTGTTACTCTGAAGTAAATAGGCTCTTGCATTTTTGTTGCGAAGTACACATAAAAATACTTTATTTTTCTCAAAACTAGATCACAAAGCTCAGTGTACAAAATAGCGTGATGACGGTCGTATGCGACAAAGTTGCATGAAACAGTGCTGAATAATTACGACGCAAAACCAAATATTCAGCAGTGTCAGTTTACGAGATAGTGCACGTATATGACGCAAACATCAGGAAAACCGATCATCTTTTCTTTTTCTCTGATAGGATACGGACAACAAGTCTTTCTTTGGAAATAGAGGAAAGAAAGAATTGTTGTTCTATTCCTCCTCCTTATAACTGCAAGATGAAACCTCCAGTCAACCTTCCGAATAAATTAGGAGGTGAGGGTGCATGTAGCACTGCACCCCTACCTCCAACCGCGTATGAGGGTGGCTACTGCTGAGCGATGGGGATCAGCTTCTCTCCTTCGATGGCCGGCAAAGGCGCCTCCACCGTCAACACGCCGTCTTTGCTTAAAGACGACTTGATGCTTTCGGGGTTGGTGCCTTTAGGTAACAAGAACTCACGATTGTATTCTCGGTACACTGACTTGCTCTCCGACTTCTCTTCGTGCTTAGCGTGCACCTGCAAAGAGATGAAGGCTTGGTTAATTGAGTCACTGCAATGTTCCATGCACATTATCGCCAGAGCCCTGCATAAGGAAGAAGGGGAATGTTCTCTCCCCCCACCAAAAAAAAATTTATTCAAAAAACCAACAAAAATGTTATTTAATACAACCTTGAACCATTCCCCATTGTTATGGTTTGATAATATTTACCTGTAACAGTCTTTAAGAAGATATTTTCCCTCAAAAGCCAATATGGATGACGTCTTTGCCTCAAGATTAAGTTTATTTTTAAACAGAGATTATTGATTCACAATAATTGAAGTAAAGTATTACTTTCTCAAGTACTATTCTCAAACTATTCATCCTTGAGATTTTTAAAAATTTTCTGAGTTTTACTGTGTGAAAACATAACTTTAGGTCGCAGTAATTTTCGCCTTAACTCATATTTTCCCCGAACCATTCCGATTTTGCAAATATTTTTTTCTGGGGTCTTATAATGTTGTAGAAGGAAGGGAAAAATGTTTATTAGATTTTTATTAAGTTACTTTTGATTAAATTACTATTGAGTCAATTTTCCCTCAGCGTACAGAGCACCAGCGCCGCGTGGTAAAAAAATCGTGAAAGTTTCTATGAAACCGCCTTGGAAATTAAAACCCACTTAATCTACCAATAGAAGACATTTTATTTTGTAGAAAAAGTAACCTACAGACACTTAAAATGGCAACATACGTCTAAAATTCTACATAATGTTCTATTAGTTTTCCTTCATGTTTTTGCAACTAGGGCACCTCCTCGTTCCTTGTAAAATTGCTATTTTTTAATTAAAACCTGCTGAGGTAATTCGGCGATAAATAAAAATTGACACGATGGATCTTTCTGGGGCCATCGACATCGTTCTCAGCACCAAAAAATACGTCGAATCTATATACCCGGGTCTCCGGTACAGAGAGTATTTTTTTTTGTGGGGCCGTGTTATCTTACCCAAACACGTAGCATTACCACTTCCGAGTGAACACATTCTCCTCGGTAATTCATGGTAACACCAATTACATGTACATGTGCGATACTTCACTATAACCTAAAATCTTACACATTTTTCCCCAAAGACACCACCGTTGTCAATCGTTGTAAATACAGGTCAATACAACAATAGTTATAATCGTGATGTACGCATGCGCGACAAAGGAAGAATTTTTGAAACGAAATTGAAACATTGAAACTGGACTCATCTTATATCTTTTATGTAATATAGTTTTAAAAATTGAAGTGTTTCTGTAATTCATATATTGATTTTCAAGTCGTCGTGAGTTAGCAAGGAAGTCACATACGGGAAAATCCTGATTTTAACTTTAAATTACTATAACTTTGAAAGTTGTGAATTTCCCACGCCAAAAATTGGTGGAATTAGAGTTCACTAGTCCTAATTTAAGCCATCAAAATTTTGCTACATTCTAAGATGGAGTATTTGAGAAATTAATTTTTGTAGAAAAAAATTAATTTTGACGTTTTTGTTGAAATTTTAGACGTATATTGTCTAAACCATTTTAAGTGTCTGTAGGTTACTTTTTCTACAAAATAAAATGTCTTCTATTGGTAGATTAAGTGGGTTTTAATTTCCAAGGCGGTTTCACGATTTTTTTTTACCACGCAGCGCTGGTGCTTTGTACGCTGAGGGAAAATCGACTCAATAGTAATTTAAACAAAAGTAACTTAATAAAAATCTAATAAACATTTTTCCCTTCCTTCTACAACATTATAAGCCCCCAGAAAAAATATTGGCAAAATCTGAATGAGTCGGGGAAATTTTAGTCCGATTATAGCTGGAATGACCCATATAGTAAATAAAAACCAAAGTTATTATCAACTTTGGTATATTTTTGTAAACATGTGTACTAACAATGACCAGGAAGGTTCACCAATGACATGAAAATTGAAATATTTTTACAGACTACAGAAATACTACATTGAAAATAATTTTGTCATTAAAAATTGTCTCCTAAGATCATTCTAACTTACGACACCACTTTAAACTTGACTAATGTATTTCAATCTCAAAAGTGTATTAAAAGTAGCAAAAAACGGGGAAAAAATAGCATAACAATAAAATTTTTATATACGCGAATTTCTTCATATATATGATTCCATTAACTAGTGTTACGTTTTAGTTTTTTTATTCCATGTTTTCCTCCTTTTATTGCTTGAGAAATCTGGTGAAGTAAATATGAAAATACTCCAAATAGAACACATTCATACACGTAGGTGGTCCAAGAAAAGGCTACGAGCATTTGAATATTAATTATTATGGAAGGACTATTTTTCCCCAGAGTAGTAACACGGCGCTGGTTGTCTTAGAGTGGTTGTGTGGGTGGGTAGTGTAATTTCACAGACGCCTCAGGGCGATTGAAAAGGCAAGACGTTTAGGAAAGTGATCTCGCAGGTAGCGGTGCTGTCAAATCGCGGTAGTTTGTGGTAAAGAAGCAAATGAACAGACAACATGAAGCGAAATGGTGTCGCTCTTTTCAATCGGACAGAGAGGAAGGAAGAACCGCATTAGGGCAGCAGGTGGTCTTCAAAGTTTTTCAATGACAGAAATCAACATGGTACGAGTTGAAGAAATGATTCAAAATTATCGACGGGTGCAATCGCGCCAGAGCTAAGACCATCTTGCAGAGGTTCTCTTCAGATAGAGATGTGAAAACTGCGGCCAGGAACTAGCTCAAAGGGTCGGGGCGTGATTTCTACCATGGCGAGTTAAACAAATTGGTCCTGAGTTGAGATAAATGTCTAAATGGATTTGGTGTTTTTGCGTAAAAGTGAACTGCAGGAATGCCTCTTCATTCAATTTTGTATTTTCTGTCTGTTGTTAATACATATTTTTATCACCCTTGTAACCTTTCTCTGGATCCATTCTCGTAATTTGCAACACTACCAAGAATAAACATCAACTTGCAAGGTAGTATACTTTTAATTTTTCACTGGACTATCAGTAGCCATTCGCAGCACTCTCACTTTTCTACTGATGTGACAAACAACAACAACGATATATTCAACATGAATAAATTTGTCTTAAAAGAGTATAAGAGAGTTTTTGATTTTGTATCTATTAAACAGTTACCAATATATTTATTGAAGATAAAACTATAACTAAATTGTAAGCATCTCTTAACGTGAATGGGCCAATAGTTTTGTACTAAAACATTGTTCTCGTAAAAAACGTCCTGATAAAAGAGCCTATACAATATTTATAATGTTAATAGTCATTCTTACAAGCTACTTCACGTTAGCAAGAATTTTAAAAGTAAAAATATGTTCTAGGAACAGAATCTTTAAATCTGTTGAATGTAAGAAATATTAATATTCTCGATACTATTCTAGGAATTCTATTTCGAAATTTTACATTGCTACACGATCCAGCTGTATAATTATGTAAAAACAGAACCTGTTAACTAAACAGGCGGTATTGCTTACCAGTAGCTTGTTGTCTACGGTCTTGACGACGATTTCCTCCGGCTGGTATTGACTAACATCGAAGCGCAGCTTGAGCATCTTGTTGTTGCCTTCATCCTGAATGAGCGGAGAGTTGAGTCCATCCAGCCATGTACGAACCTCGCCGCCGCGTCCGTCGTTGGTGGATGATGTCGTGGAGGAGGTGCTGCGGAACACAAGAACACATTAGCACTCGGGGAAAGTGGACGCGTTCTTAGAAGACGAATAGCGCAGGCAAGCGACTAAGAGCCTACGAAGCTTTGGTCTAAGGGTCTCTTCTAATTGGAATAAAATTTGTCGAGTAATATAAGTTTCGCATGCATAATATTTGATTGGATAACACGAATCATTCATGAGAAAAGGGAAGCGATCTCTTCCGTATTGTCCTTGGAAAAAATTTGCAGATTTTATAGACAAAATCTTGGAGACAAAAAAAATGAAACCAATTATGTTTTCATGGTTAATAATAAAATGAATCAGTTCACTAACTTTACATTTGCTCCAAGACTTTCCATGGGTTTTTATTTAAGAAGAAAGAAAAAATAATTGAAATATATTATTCATTACCAAGAATGCAAATAAAAATATACAAAATATAAAAATAAATCACAATCGGCAAATATTATACATTTCAAGAATTAATCAAAATGTTAACACAACTTCCCTTTACTCCGATACTCGTTTTCCAATAAGCATTTATATTTTTGTGTATTTTGTTGCGAATTCGAACAATTAGATCAGTAATTTTAGATGAATAATGTAAGAAAACTAAAACACGTACAAATGTGAAGGTTCACCTAATGATTGCCAATGTAACACCACAAAGAAAATGCCTATGAGGAGAAAATGCGACCATGAGGCTCTGCGTAGGGAAGAGGTGCTACCAGCACATCTCAGATCACTAAATCTTTAGTTGTTCCAAGAAATTTAGTTGCATGCAGGAAATATGAAATAATTTTGGATTTGAAAATAAAAATATTTACGTTGTATGAAATTGTAAAAAAACAATTGAAGACTTTTTGTACATACATGAACAACTATTGAAAAACTGGAAATGTTAATACTTCTATAACGAAATTATAATTATTTTTGTTTTGTGCACCAGTACTAATGGCCCCAGTGGAAGAAAATCATCCCAATTCAAAGCCTCGAAGGCATAGGAGCAAGGCGACATGACACTTTCTTCATGTGCGCTCTTTCTGAGACTTCTTGCTCGACTGCTTTATGGAGCCCTTCCGCCTCATGGCACGCATTGATTGCCCTCGAAGCCTCCCTCGTCACCTTGGAAGGAGGGCAGTGGCACGCGTTTGTCCGCCTGCCCGCCCACCGGACACCTGACATGCGCCACCTGCAGTGTCATATGACACGGGGGTCCAAGGTCTCCCGGAGAGGCCAAGCGAAGACTGTGCAACTGCATCAATCATACGTGCACTGTGAGGTGTTCTAGCAGGGAATCGGTGTCATTGTTGCGAAGGGCCAAGCAGGGATCGAACAATTACTGAAAGGGGTAGGTCAAGCACGGCAGGATAATGACTACACACTACTATATACTATTGAGCTATTGCCATTCATTCAGAGGGGAATTAAATCCACGTTCAACATTTAAAAATCCATAACAGCTACTTTTTCTACAGCGATTTGAGGCATCAAGACAGCAGCGCCTGAAAACTCGTATTATTTTATTCGTCTCGCTTCATGGTAAGCAAACAGAGCAGAAATTTGATAACAGAAAAATTGTAACAAATGTTCACAAGCGCTCATATCTTTGCTGACGAACTCATACCAGCTACTTCCGTGACGCTTATTTACAGTGTTGAAGCAGAATAAGTGAAAGCACAAATCAGTTACCAGTTACCACAGCCATTCAGAGTTAACTGTTAGTGCATCACACCGGTGTGGCGCGCCACAGCTCAAGAGGGATAGAAGGGAAGCGGCAAATGAGGAGAAAGGTAAGAAGAGCTCTGTAAGAGCTTTCATTAAGATACGGGTATCAACACATCCGTTTCAGAGAAATTTCGTTTTCAAAGTCCACTTCGAAATAATTATTTCTGTAAGTACAATACTGGAAATTAGGGTGACGTTGTGTTTCTTCTAATTGTTACTTTCATTTCTCATTTCAGGAAGTTTATTCAACTTTTGAAATCAATTTAATTCATTGTGATTTATACTTAATAACCGTCTGTCAAATTACCTAAGTTTCAAGTCTAATAGTTTCTGCTCTGCGTTGACAAACGCGTAAGTAAATGAGTCATAGCTCATGCTTATATCATTAGATGAATTGTTAGAACATATGAGATCACTCACTTCTAAACCTCGAAATCTTAATTGCCAGTTCAATATTTATCAATTAACTAAATCACAGGTTTTCAGAATTGAAAATTAGTATTATAATAATGATAATACTTTATGTCATAGTATGTGCTCCATTAAGTTTATTTCACGAGAGCGAAAGGCCTTCAGATAGAATATCCGTCATTTTCAGGCTCTAACACAAACCTGTTGTTTGAGTTATTCCGTCGAAAGAACATCGCTTGCGCGAAATAATCTTTGTGGAGTAAATACGATGACAAAATTGTGCACACATTATTACACACTCCAGTGATGTATAACAATCAATGTGTCATTTTTTCAATGGTACGGATGTATTTTAGGAATATTGCCGAGTAGAATTCTATGTGTGATATTCGATCAAACACGTATTCAAATTAGTTTCAGATATTGATTACGATTAAATTTTCTCAAAACCCGTTCAGCCCTATCTCAAGTCTAGTTCTTGAATCGAACCATCGAACAACATCCATATTGAATTTGAAGTACGACCTCTGAAAGAGTAATCGTGTGGTGGGGTGTTGAAGGAGTGAACCGGGCGCGCCGCGTGGCCAGCGTGGACTAAGGCGTCGCAGGCACCTCTTGAAGTGGGAGAAGGATTTGTCGGAGCCTTGCGCCGGCAGATCGGGGCCTTCCTTCCATGAGGTGGAGGTCTCGGTGGTGTGCGAGTGGCGACTGCGACGGCGACGGCCAGCGACAGCGGGCAGGACGACAGTCGACGGCGTCGGGGACAGGCGAACACCCAAGAGCGCACGCGCCCAAGTTAGTGGCTGCCCTTAGGCGGATCTACGAGGTGGTGGAGAGGGGGGGTAGGCGGAACCATCGCGGAACGGAGTGACATGCCTTTCCATTTTGCAACTAACTAATACACAATGATACGTTTTAAGTATACGAGTTAAGCATTCGAGAAAGTACATAAGTATGTTTCATTTATAGAAGATACACATTTCTTCATTCTAATGACGTAATTGGATGTAATATTTTTAGTAAACAGTTTTTTGCAATCGTTTTAGAGCATAAGTGATAATAAATACATTGCGCCTTTAATCTATCATGTAATATATTAACCAGAAAATTATTCTCGGTGTGGTTTCTTAGTTGAATTTCTTGAGATGATTTATTCTGTAAATAACATATCTCAAAATCTTTTGTAAATCAGTTCACTGAGATCGCATGTTGAAGGTAACTATGCGAATGGAGGTGCTTCAGCGACTGAGACGTGACTCGCAGGATGATGAAACAGAGAAGACACTCCAGCTCCTTCCGCGGTGAACCTCCTGATGGGGTGGGCAAGGGAGCGAGGTGGGCGTCGCCGGGACCAGCTCCCGGACCTTAGCAAAAAGATGTCGACGTACGAAAAGTGAAGCCATTTGCGTGCCACCAGAAGTCCCGGAAGCACTTCAGGAATGTTAATGACCGACCGCTTCTCATCGTACTTATTACTTTTGGACGGCCTTCTGCATTTCACTATAGATCAATTATTTTATACTAGAGTTCATTTGCTACACGCACTTCGTGTATTGAAATATAATGGTCATTTAACAAAGCTTTATTAACTTTAAGCCAAAAGATAAACTTTATTTATTAACGTATTTAAGTAATATGACCTAAGTTCTTTTCCTGTGTACATAACATACATGTAATTTTATTCTAAAAGGTCAAGTGGCTGGTCCAGGAGCTAAGGGGTATATATTCAATCCCTCAGCATCTGCAGTAATTGCGTGTACAGCAGGAGCAACAGGTTACGAGTAGCCCACACACCGATGACAAATCACAAAATCCACATGTGGAAGGATCAGAGGTCACAGTCACATGCCAGGGGTCATCCCCTTTGACTGCGATTTCACAATCCATTAGCTTCAGAAGAGGTTGAAGGTCCTCAGAAGGAGACAAACCTCAAGAATCTCAATAGTGGATATTTTCAATGCAATACCCCTTTACGATATAAATGCGTGGTATATATTCGAACAATTTATTTGTATATTATACGTTGGTCATTAATTAACATACCTCCAGAGACTTGATATAATTTACTTGTTTTACGAAATAAAGTGATAGACCGAAAGTAACGTTGATCTGCAATGCGGATATTGCTGGCATAACCGAAAAGAGAACGAAAAAAAAACAATCAATACGCAATTACAGAGCAATTGAAAGGGAAAAAAGTTATTTAATTTGTTCGTAAACCACTTTCCTCTCAGCTTCCGGCAGACGTTCGTCTTCGAAGGCATCTCATCGCGAGAGAGTTCGACGCCCGAGACTCAATGATACCCTTGTTCTCTCAATTCGTCTCCGTTGATCGTGCCGTCAACCTCTTCCCCGGCTCCGCACAAGTTAGTTAAGAGATGAGACCCACACTTTATCTGGTATTTACTCGATCCTCAAGTATGGTGCACACACACAAAACACACACTTAGTAAATCCACAAAAAGCCAACAAAATCTGAAAGTACACTTAGTGCATGGTCTCCGGATATTCGGGGGCTATGTCACCACCCAGAAACCCCGTCGCGACGGGCAGACATCTCATTCACACATACACACGCAATCAACACTCACGCACCAGTATAACGACACATAGTACGGCATGGGTATAGCAGCGTCGGCGGTGCAGATAGAGGTGGAGGCGGGTGCAACCGACGACCAACAGCAAGAGTGGAGGGAATCTGAAGACGCGGCCTCTGAGGAGGCGTCTTTATACGGGCCGCTACACGCTGTCGAGCAACTGGCGCGGCGGGCCTCCCCTCCCTTCTGAACAATACTCAGCTACCACCGTCGCCGGCGCCAACAGCCAGGGTAATGTTAACGGGGCTGACGGCTTGTCTGTCGCATGGCGACAAGCGACTGGCGGGTTCCGAAGGGAATGGGAAATTCTGACATTATATGGGGTGGCCTAAATCTCGCAACTGTTCTCAATCGGGCTACGGTCACAAATTCGATATCTACCGGGGGAAAAAATATAAAGAATAATAATAAAGAAATCAAAATTTTGATCCAATACATATTTGCTTTTTTGGTCGTATTTCTGGTTTACTTTCCAAAAAGACCCAAGTACTTATGTTATATTCGGATATATTATAATTGATCGGAGAGAAGTTTATGTTACTATCACATTTTTGGTTTACAAAATTCGTCATAAATAATTTATCTGGTTCTAGAAAATCATTAAGGTTCTGAAAGGAACTTTCAGCATACACAAAAATATTTCACAGTACGTACTTGCATGAGGTTGCAGAAAAACTACGGTATCTTCAACTCAAACAGTCAGAGAACAATACATTTGTTTTTCTTCATTCATATTCATAAAAACGGAAATACTAAAAGAAAGGAAATCACAAAGGATGTTATTCGCGGCAAGGAATAGATGCATCTTGCAGATGAGGAAGAACCTTCACGCTTCGTGGTCAAGAGACGGAGGGATAGATGACACGGGACTGGTGGTGCTCTTACAGGGGTCAAGAGGCTTTAACAAATATCCGTCGCACAAAAAAAAACAACAACAAAAAACACCCGGTTCGTAATTTTTACATTTAACGGATTCTGAAATTGCTTGCGAATTAATATTCATGCTACAAATCTATTAGGCATTCTTTTGCAGAAATGGTACAAAATATCCGGTATCGACGGATCAAAGAAATGCCGACAATACCTTATGAAGAAGTAGTTAAACTAAACTATTAGATTGTTGTCCTATAAATTAGAATTCACCAAGAGAAATAGTGAGAGTTCAAGAACAAGAAATGATTCCAAAAACAAAATCTGATTTTCCTCAAACAGCAACCACAGGATCATGTTGTATAGACTAGAAAAGTTCTCAGATTGCTCGAATACATTAACTAATTAAAATGAAACGACTGATCTCAAATGTTTCCAAGGGATCAATATAATTGCATACTTAAGATATTTAACTTGTCTTTATTGAAAGTCGTCTTTTAACTATTTACTTCATTGACGTTCTTTATATAGTTACAAAAGTTTGGTTACATACAAAATGAAAATAATTACTATTAAACTAAATCAACAATTATTTTCACACAAACATATTAACGCTATCCTCTTAAAGGTTTAACATTCAAATCATTTATTTATTTTTTTGTAAGAACAAGGCACTCTAAATTAGCCAGCCATTTACGAGACCTGATATTTCACAAGCATGTGATGCCTCCTGATCTTTCTGTCAACCCAGCAGAATTCGGTTCGGTCATTCGGTTTTTAAACGATAAAACATGCACGAAGTTTTCTTACACGAATTACAATCCGACCCACATAACACAATTACATTCTCTAATATGACTAATAACCCTTTATCTTATTTCTATGGCTAGAAAAGAGAAAGGTAGAAAGAATCACGCAAAACCTCTGAAGGAGGATACGTAACGATGATGAAAATGGAGAAAGCATTTGATGGGTCTGATAAATAAAAAAAACTGATTACGTGAAAAATATACTGAAAGAAAATAACATCCAGCAAGTGAATAAACGAGAAAACCTGACGGCTACATCGTTTACAACCCTGTCAGTTGTTCAAAAGAACGTACACGGCAAACCCACGGTCCGTTTATCGACTGATCGATAAGGTACGTCAAGAGGCTGCCTCCTTTTCGAGCTGTGGCTTTCAAACTTTTTCAAAGAAGGAATTGTCTACTTCGTAAGCCTTACGGTCTGGGTTCATATGTATTATAATATATTCAATAAAATAAACAAATCACAAGAACAGAAAATCGCGACTTCAAACCCGAATATTATATGTTAAGTATGTAAAATACGTTTCCTGCAATTCTTCAGCCCCCCCCCCAATACACTGCATAGGAGTAGGAGTAATAGTGCAACTATCTTTATGAGTAATCCATACTAATACATAAATGCGTAACGCTAAAGTGTGTCTGTTTGTTTGCTACCTGATCACGCTGATCACTATCTTATCAATTCGTGATAAAATTTGGCAAGGAGATTATTCATCCTGGACGTCTAAATTAAGGCAAATTTTTCTTTAAAAACGTATGATAAGAAAGATAGGAAAGGTTTTTGATAATAAATGTCAGTAAAATCAGAAGACAGGAGAGCTATATTTGCTTACGCTGCCTAAACGGCTAAAGTTTGGCGATATTGTTTACCTCTAAGAGAGCTGCAACAAAGTCCGCGACAGCATATGTCTATCTACAAAAGTTAACCTACCGTTTCGATAAATTGTTATTAAAAATAGAAGTGTTATAATATTTCAATTTAAGAGAGCAATTTAAGAAAAAAAAATCATCATCAAATTTAACGGATAATATGTTTTGTGCCTTTGACAAAGATAAAAAACGGTTTTAAAACATAAAATTCGACGAATAGTTTAAATTCTACAAGAATTTTAATGAAACGGAGCAACCGCGTCATGCTTCGGAAGCGAAAATTCGACCGCCGAGATGGTGTAGTGTATAGTCAAGTTTTGTATTAAATTTGCATTATTATGAATTTGAAAATTTAGGATACTGAACATGTTTTTCAAAACAAGTAAAAATATTTTGGTTTTTACAATAATAAATTTATTGTCAAAAAAAACAGTACAAACTGCGTATGACCACGNAACTAATTTACTCTCCGGAAGCAAGCAAGGGACCATCCCATCAATTCCGATCAAGGGCCCTAAGGCAGAGGCGGATTCAAATTTTTTGTTTTTGTTTTTGCATAAGTTCCTAGATAAGATAAAAGTTAGCTGCGAGTCATAAAACTAACAGAATGTCAATATGTTTGTAATTTTACGCAAAAAATTACGTGTACAAGTTATTATCGA
>NNCF01130542.1:343152-394751 GCA_002313205.1 Laupala kohalensis | reverse complement strand
CAACACAATCATGCAAGAAAATAGTTTTTGAAATTGTTATAAGTTGTTTAAAAAGTACTACAGCAATGGCGTGATAAAGTACAAGACGAATTTAACTTTTATTAAAATCAATAAATTCTTTTACATTGTAGAAGCACTGGTGCAGGAGGTAATTTTTAACCGCGGATTTGAAGATATTCAATTTCATAATATCTTTTATATTCTTGGGCAGGGAATTATATAGAACGATTCCCGAATGATAAGGTCCTTTTTGGCAAAGAGTGATTGACACTCTAGGGCGATGAATATTACTACTATTGCGAGTATTGTGTTCGTGAACGAGTCTGTTTCGTATAAAGAAAGGGTGGCACTTCAGTAATTCGGTCTTAACAAACACGACCGTTTCATAAATATAAATGCAGGGATGTGTTAAGATATTTAAATCCTTGAATAAAAGTTTACAAGAGTTTCGGGGGTGAGATTTACAAATTATCCGAACTATCCTCTTCTGAAAGTTTGAATACTCTGACAGGAATTACCCCAGAAGGTAATGCCGTAACGTAAATGGGAGTAAACGTTTGCAAAATAAACGCAACGGGAAATACGTTGACTAATTGCGTTAACTAAGATTCTGAATGCGTAACACAATTTGCTTAATTGGGAATTAAGATTGTCAACGTGACAATTCCATTTGAGGTTGTCTTGAATATGAAGACCTAAGAATTTTGTTGTCGTAACAGTTTTTAATTGTGTTCCGTTTAAAGAAAGAGAAACCTGGGGTAAAGATTTTGTGATACTATTGCGAAATGACATAGACACTGTTTACATTATAGTTAGATTTCATTTTTTCCTGAATAAACGAAGATTAGTCTATGAAAAATCCGGGGCAAACCCGGGTGATCAGCAAGTGGTAATACTGTTTTGGAGTTAAATGATCTGCAGGCCGTCCAGACTTAAGCTGCAGGTAGAAGTGCACTGCAGGGGAGGGTTTAAGAAAAAAAGAGGAGAGAAGTCACGTGAGGGACAACGCACTGCAGAGCAGCCATTGAAGGTCACTTAGCATTGGGTCGATATAGACCATCTTACGTCCTCATTCACAACACGTTAACACGTCACCAGACTCGTTTCTGGTCATTTTCATTTACATCTGGATTAGTTTTGTTGGATCACACTCTCAATCCACAAATAAGTCAAAATAGAATTTTGTTACTTCGAATTTAGTTATTCATATATTCTAATATATGTACATATTCAGATTAAATTTGTAAACCAGTCAATCCTCCTAATAACGGAAAATTCTCCACGGAAGAAAATTATGAATACGATATAATGAATCATCGTCTTCGACTAAAATTAAAAGGCTTCAATTCTGTGTGCGAACACATAAATAAATTTTTGAGTCAGCACAACTTTCGAAAAATGTGTTGGTCAAATAAAACAAAACAAGGAGTAATGTGACGAGCACAACGGAAACGTCTGGCACAGTTGCAGATCTCGCGTTCGACAAAAACGGGTCCGCCCCTGCTGCCAAGTGCCGGTCCAATTTCTCTCGTGCTGCCTTCCTCTCCGTTGCCGTGCGTGGGAGCGAGCAACCCAAGTGTCGGCCGTCAAACACTTCCATCTCTCCCTCTCCACTCCTCCGTGAGCTGACGAAAGCTGCTGCGAAATGGCTGGGTAACGTATGATATTTCTCGACAGGAGATCTATTCTGCATTCAAACGGCGAATAGATAATTGCTCCATTCACAGGATGAACCTCTCACAATATGGAGACGCCCCACATTGGTTCTAGTGGTTACACTCCAGCACACGACGCTCTTGCCCCATTCATAGAATCACGACCGTGCTGTTGGTAATGGTAATCTGCATACAATGTTCCACCCAAGTTTTAATGAAAGTTTTTCCCATTCGGTCTGGACAGAAAATTACCTAATATAAACGAAGCACACGAAAATTTGATAGCAATAGCTTTCGCAAATTTTCACAATTCGTGTGATAAATAAAAATGAAATCATTGATTAAGTAGCACAAATTTGTAGCTTTATTTCTACAATTTTAAAAACGGAACGCAAAATTTTATTACTACGTTTTACACATTAAACGAAGTTGATAAACCATCTGAGGATACAAACAAGTATATTTACACGGTAACAATTAAGACAATTTTAAAAGATTTAAAATGCTTCATCTTTTATCACTTTTATCGGACTAATAAAATTTGTTCTTGTTTTCACGAGAGGACAACCATTGATAAAAAAAGTTAGAAGATAGACACTAGTCCCCCAACTAGCAGTTTTTACAATTTTAGTGAAAACTACATTATTATTAATGGTAGTTGGAACTTCTTTGATTGTTCTTATCTATTAATTGCTTCAACATGATTTTGCATTTATGAAATGTGAATCCTTAATCTATATTCACCTATTCGGAGTTCTCGAATTACCCACAAATAATAGCCGCCGATTTCATACACACCATGTTTTTCTGTGATTTGTCGTGCGCGTATATCAAGAGAAGAACGAAACCACCTAGTTATCTGTAACGTATTACGAAAATGGAATTATTCTAAAGCGATAGTGTTTGCAATAATGAATATGTCTTGATAATCTACGAGAGGATAATTTCAATCCTTGACCCACCATGTCAGATGTCAAGGTAAACCAGCATTTTTACCCATGGGGGTTGTGATGTGGGAGTCATCCGACAACTGCATGGCAAATGATGGCTCATGCTCAGCGATTATAAACCGTTGAATCAAGTCCCGCTCCTCAAGACACTTGTCTTTTTCTACACCACTCTTCCAGCACGACACGATTGAGGTCCTCTCACCCAGAGCACGATAAGTTTGAAATGAAGTAGACTCATTACTTGATCACTATGTAAGCCATTTACATCCACTTATATCGTGCCACTGAACGGGCTCCAACAGTCTATTAGAGGTTGTATAATTTTATGAAGGGTCACCTACAGTCTGTTCCGCATCACTTTAATACATTCTCTTTTTCTTTTTATGTAGCTCTCAGTATAATTAAAAAGCAGTAACTGCATTGAACCGTATAAGAGAATTTATAGACTCACAATGACATGAAGGTAGAGTCACAATAATTTTACAAGAGTGTCATTTTATCTGATCAGAAATGAGTTTCGGGTAATGGTTTCCAAAGACTAGGAGGTGCAACTCTCGGACCATGATGAAAACCTTGATATTCCCTCTAGAAGAACACTGGGAATTACGGGAAGATATAAATAATTTATAGGTACCTTGATCAATAATAAGATTACAACTAAGATCAACCGGTCATGGTTTATGAATGAGTTCGATATATGTGAACTCAGACTTCAGAACTAGAGGGAAAATAAGAACGCATTAATGAAGACGGACGTTATTGAACGATATTATTCTAATTAATGTTGAGATTGAATTTCTTTCCTCAACTCTGAACCTAATTACGTCGTGTTTTGCTTTTTTTTATCCAATCCAA
The DNA here is from genome assembly GCA_002313205.1 of Laupala kohalensis. Classification (NCBI taxonomy): domain Eukaryota; kingdom Metazoa; phylum Arthropoda; class Insecta; order Orthoptera; family Trigonidiidae; genus Laupala; species Laupala kohalensis. The sequence goes on along the minus strand of NNCF01130542.1, from coordinate 391,291 downwards.
TTCCGAGGAAATCAGGCCGAACCCTCTGCATCTTCCCCTCAGCCTCGAAGCTCCCTCCGTTCTTTCCAACACCGCGCCGCCAACCGCAGCACTTCGCTGTAAATCAAGCGAAGAACTCGAGAGAAACTGCAATGGGAAGGAGCATCCGGAAAGCAAAGACGCGTGGGTGGTAGAGAGACAGAGAGAGAGGGAAGAGGAGGGTAGAGGAGGGTTTGAGGGACGGACCGATGAACGCCGCCGCGCCGTCACGAACGATCAACTTGGAGAACGGAGACGAGCGGAGTAGATCGCAGCGGCCACCGACCCCGCAAGACGGAGATACCAGGTCCTAGATCAAATGCTGAGGAGAATGCGGAGAAAAAGGAAAGTCGAAATGCTGCCGTGGAAGGCGTGATGTTGATGAAACAGACAAGATTTATGCGAGACAGCGATGCTATCAATATGAAGTCGGAGACGGGTAAAAAATAATTCTCATATTCAAATGTAAGGAAATCTTCTTTTATAAGAGATCGGAATCGCAACTATATCCTTTTAAACCTTGGTACAGTCTGTACCCAATAATATGCCGAAACAATTTGTTCACTTCCTCGAACAATTCAAAGGGGAACAGAAATCAATGGTGCATTCTTTCGTAGTTTCTTTACAAGTCCCTTACTCCAAGAGGATAACAACTCGTGGGAGGATCTGTCTCGGTAAGCGTGGCTTCGTGCCTCAAAAAGTTCCCGAGCGCCCCACTTTCTGCCTAGAGCACAATTCACGACGGACCACCCGCCCGCCACAACCTTTAAGTGCAGCGCAGAGATTGTAGGCAAGTACCGCCCCCTACGTTCTCCTCAAAAACGATTCGGATGCAAGCCGCTGGCGTCGTACTGCAGCGCCCTCAATAGTCGTCCTCAAAGAACAAGATGCACTGAATGCGCTGTCATTGGTGGTTTTCTTCTGAGGTTGTCAAAGTGAACGAGTTAGTTCTTGGTTTGCCCTGAATAAACAGCTTTCTAATAATATTTATTTATTTCATTTCTAGAAAGTTCTCTTTGTATAGAACGATGCTATTGTTTGGCGTTATGAAAAGAACGGAATGGAGTATGATTTAACAATAAAACACTATTTTAGAAGGTCAAGTGCAAATACCTTATCTTAATAGCTTATTTTACTATTTTATCTTCGAAATATAGAAGATACACACTAAAAATTCATAATTTAACTCCTGCTGGATTTGGAGATAAACTTTCCATCCTTTTTAATACAATTTTTTCTAACCGCATAGGTACGGACGAAAATTCGTATTTGATAACGGTGGGGTTCGAAAGCAGCCACCTTATTCCCGTCTCTAAACGTAATTATTAGTTTTAGACTTGTCAAATTCCTAATTTTCCTTCCATAATATTGATATTGTTGGTAAGATTATTACATCCATTCTCTTATATTAAGAAATTACATTGTTTTTCATAAACAACTACAACAATTGTGATAAAAACTCGCCCATCAAGTAGCCAAATTAATGAAAGTAAATTCTTGTATTCAGTATTATGTGAATCGTACTCCATATTTTACCGCCCTTTGCATACTAATAGTCCGCTAAAACACAATACGACAAGAGTTAAGACAGTACTCACACGACAGAGTTCTTTATCGTTTCTCGCAATTTGCACTGAACACACATTCGTGCATTTCTACAGAAAACGTTTTACGTCTTTCATCACCTATTCAAAGAATATTGCTTGTTCTGGTCATCTCATATGACCGTTTTTCTCTCTCCGGAGAATCAATGCTCCTGTTATTTTTTACATGAATTAGAAAACATATATGATACTTTTTTCATTTATTTTATTTCTTGCCGTGTCTCATACTTGATACTACAAACCTACAGCTATTTTTTGTAAGGCAACAGAAACTAAAACCTCTAGCGTTCTCATATAAAATTAAAACTTAGGTTGCGAGCCAATGTTGTGGTTGAGAAATGTAAAGTTTGCCAAAGAGATGTCCTCTTAATGTGAGGATTATGTAAGGGAACATGTCTGTAATTTCAAAGATGAATATTATTTTCAAATTAATATTAATTTTATTTCCTCCAACAGAAGGCTTTATAGTCTTGAAAACGAGCAGAGTAATAACACAAAAACATTCAAATGTCTCCAGTAAATCGTGAAAGGTCGATTTAGGCTATTTGAAAGAAGTATGAAAAATTTGGAGAAATGCAATAGATCAAAGCGCAAAGGGTTGTGGTGTTTGAATTATTTTTCGTAACTATTACCTTCACAATTTACGTTATAAGAAATTCATTTACAAATTAGTTATTCGTTCTATAACTCTTCCAAGTCACTAAACACCAGGATTCGAAAGGAGAATAGTACCTGAGAAATGTTACCTCCGACTAAATTTCGCCTCGGTGAATCTTGGAAGCGTGAAAGGGCATGAAAAGGGCGTTAAGACGAACAAAATTAACGATTTTTATCCTCTTTTTATAAGAGCTTTGTGAAATCGGGCATTGACCTGTCGACAGCCATATTCTGCACATTTTTGTACCAAAGGAGACACAAATTTCCGAAGAAAATCGGACAAGGGTAAAATGTGACATCTCGTGGAATTTAAGTTACACATCGACCAAGTAAACATATCCAATGATCACTCAAATTAACAATAACGATATTATAAATAAAATGCTAGCCGGCTGATTCTTTTTAATTCCATCCCGCCTTCTGGAAGGCACTTAAGTTTCCAAAGAGCAGTCTTAGGCGCTTTGCCAAAGGAATTATTCCCAAAATAGAAAGCAGGAGTTACTGTCATGAGGAACATGAGGTAAGAATGGAGTGATTTAACAACAAAATTCCATGAACTACACGCTCTTTTCTGATATAGCATCGCTTTTATCTCTCCTCCCACGCGAAGACCGATCTTAGTGGATTTAGTGTCTCAATTACGCTATTGAAGGCGCATTCATGCAGAAAGAATTCAAAATGTCGCTAGAATGAAATTTTGATTCATGAGTGATCACTATAATCTCCTGGGATGTAAATATATTTCTAAAGAATATTCTCGAAATATTACGTAAGATAAAGTAAAATTAATCTCCCTACGCTCGTTTGCAGTGATATACTTATATGCGCTGCCACAAACTCGGAGGAAAAAATTACAAGTCAGTTTTGTGTGAGTAATAAATTTATCTTTAAATTTCACTCTTACAAAATTTCGTCCGTTTCTTTTCGTTTGGGTTTATTAACAAAACAAGTTAAATTCATCTTGTTGAATGCACATGCCAATTGATACTCCTCTGGTACCACCAATTTTCTCGAGAGTATTAACGAGTTTTCGATGCGTGATAAGAAGTAGTAGTCAGGTGGAAATGAAGTCCTCCGAGTCCCACCCATCACAGCCCTCGCTCGCATGAATTGTTGGTCGAAGGCGTGGCCACGCCGTTGCGTTCTAGAAGTTGCGGTTGCAGTTGTGTACGAGAGACGAGACGGCAGCGAGGCCACGGATGAGCCGCCGCCCGAAGTAAGTATAGCTCCACTCTCTGCACCCCGCTCGCCCCACGCACCATTCCTCACAGCTAGGGCTGCCAACCACGCGGATTCGCCGGCAATTATCTCGTCGAGAAAAAAGACTTTACACACAGTCCAGAACAGGGTATATATGCACTTTGTAACCCTACTTCATGTTCGTAATGTAAAAAAATGCTATCAGCATCACATATGATAACTAGATATTCGTCTTCATTGATTATCTGCAAGGGGCGGGTGTACTTTCAGACAGGAAGTACCCCCATTTCGGGGTTAACAGATCCAGCCGGAGGGTACTCACAAGAAGTGAGGTGGAATGTGTGTATCTCCAATATGTAAGTATATACGCCCCTGCGGAGAATAAGTGAAAACGAAACTCTCGAAAGAGAAATAACACTCCGATACCTTAACTAGATACTGTAATGATTTTTATTTTCTGTATGTTACTTACTATATTTACTATCACTAAGTAAGGTATCTGTGTAATTTGAGTCTCATCTTAAAAACTGAACACACATCATATAAAAAGTATTGTCTTAATTCGTAATTCCTATCGTATCAAATTATCCATTTATACATTAAAAAAACAAAGAAATTGCATTCCACTTCACTAGAAGTGTTAAAAGAAAATAATTTCTTTCTCGTAATAACAGGTCGATCATGACTTGAGTCAGGTCACGGGCAAGAACTTTCGAGTTGACCAATAAGAAATGAAGAGAATGATTGGAAGAGCGTGTTGTTGCTGCTATGGCGACGCAGAGTTCGGTTCCTCTGCGTGTCCACGGATCTCCGCCTTCCTCATTGGAGTCACGCGGCGCACAATCAGCCGACTCTTTGACGAAGAACGATCAGCTCTTTCATTAACCCTATAAACTATAGCACGCAGTTCCATTTCACGTAATCTCAGCTCCGTCTTCATAATATATTGGGCTACACGATGCACATTGACAAGAAACAATCGCGAGGAGTTTAGAAAACCATTTTCCACTAAACGTTCAATCGAAAATTTTAATTATATGACTTCATTTTTTTTGTGGCCCAAACTAATGAATCGTTATTAGCAAGAACGTTCCTGCAATAAAATAGTAATTATTTGAAATGAGTTAAACGGAATACATGAAACTTTCTCCAGATTCCCCTTTATGAAAGATACCGTCATAATTAACAAATTTCACATTTTGAACAGAGTTGTAGAAAGTAATCTGTTGCTCATAATAAACTGAAAAACACGAAATAAAACAAAGAATAAAATATATCTAATGCCTTCCATTGAACGAGAGGTCACGAAAATGTTAAAGGAACGATCTGTATCATAACGTAATTAAGGACGCCGAGACAAACGATTGCGAAACAGGTCGCTCTACTACAATGCGTTTTGCGTCGACTTCATTCAGTGCCTTTTCTCAGAGCAGTCTGCTACGTGGGTGCATAATTTAGTTTAAACTTCTTTAAATAATGAGTACTCATTAATTCGGTTAGATAACACAATTACTCAGTACTCGTACATTTAAAACGTCTATTTCACGAAATCCGCTGTTCAAATTTGTTTAAATGACAAAAGAAAATTTTAGAAAAACGTAACTGTATTTTATTTGAAAATAACGGTAAAATGTTTTATAAAATACTTTCTATACATTTCGAGATGATTACGAAGAATTCAGTGCTTTCATTGACTTAAAAAAGTCTTGAAAGTTTAATACATCACATTTCTTTGGAAATCTTATAAAGAAAATTAACAATAAAATATAAGTCATTACATTATTATAGTATGTCATTACATAACCATACACTATCTTAAATTTTACTTACATCGTGAAGAATAAAAAGTAAGAAAAATAAAACAACAATTTCTGATTCATGTCAATTTCTTCTACATGTTGGAGCATTCAACGTGTTAAAAAAGACAAAAAATCATTTTAAACTGTTTATAAAACAATGTTGAATCCAAACCAACAAATAGCTTTCAGTACTACTATTTCTGTCATGCTTGGCGAATATCATGAAAGATTCACATTTGTTTCCCCAGTACAAGAGATCTGACACGTCGATGTCTCTTTAATATCAATGAAAGATTTTTAACAATTTTTTTTTTGGATAAGGTATTTCCGTTCCACGTTGTTACTGACACCGTACAATAAGTTTAATTTTTTGTACTTCGTAACTTTTTTCCTATTTCTCCAAGATGCTTGCTTCTAGTCATGCGATATCGTCTCCCCAAAAGTCTATACAACCCGCATGCTTTCTCAGGCAAATCTCCAATGAACTAATACTAGTATTGTGCACTGAAATGTGTTCAACGGCGAAACGGAGGTCACATGAGTGTTGTCATTAGAGAGATTGCATTGCTAGCAGATGTTGCGCCTTCTGTGCGTCAAACTCTCCGCTGCAGTCAAATGTCACGCCGAATCTTTCGACTGATCCTATCCTCCACTCAATTGCTCTGGTCTAGTCACATAATTTACATTATACGACTAATTTATCTTAAAACATATCCGTCAAATGCGTAGTTCCTTTTCTAAATATTTTCTTTATAATATGAGTAAATAAGCGTTCTCAACTTATCATAAAAGTATTAATCAATTTTTAGTTAATAAAAACATCGACAACATCGACATCAAATAAAAACAATACTGTGCAAAATATCTCGAATTATGTGAACGCTTTTTAAGCTGATTTTGTAATTGTTTTGAACATCTAATTTTAATAAAAAAATAACGTGAACACAAGCTAAGTGTGAATAACACCAACACAGTTGATGGAAGATGTTAAAAATAATAACGATCAGTGTGTAAGTTGGAAGAAAAATTTGACAGCTTGGAAAACATCTGAAAAATAACGATCTGATAAAGAATGTTTGATCGAGTAAATTAAGGGATTCTGATAAAGAATGATGAATGAAATTTATAGTGACCTAAAACAGACTCCCAGAAATTCGCAAAAGAACATGAGAGGTAAGGAGCAATATAAAGATGCAGTAGAATAACCAAAAGGTGACTTCTGATTTCAAACTCTTCAAAAGAACTCGAGTGCTTTACCGCGCCCCAAACTCCGCGCACTAGAACAACCCTCTTCTTGTTTACGTTGATTTAATGGGGAACTTCCGAGACATAAAACACTCTTGTAAAAGAAGTAGGAGAGATTGCTTCCCGAGTAGCGTGGGGAGGGAGGGGGCAGCAAACTAGCAATAAAGTGGTCTCAGAAAAGGAGACTCCATTTCTCCAAATTCTTGTGCAAAAGAGGAAAAATGAGGATCAGATAAGGTTAGTAAAAGAAAATGATGTCACATGGGAGACTATGCTGCAATGCAAAGTTGTCCATATTGTTCCGCTTTCTGCCGATATTTCATTTCTGGTGCGGGAGCCGCTGCTGAATTGATACAGAACTCTCAGAACAAAGCAAGTGCAGAAAGTGGTAGAACGCGCTGCACGCAATGCGCCTGATGGTAGACAACCCGTTATGCCTCACTGCACGTAGGGATAGTCCATTCGGGTAAGTACAATTATCCGTCCGGAAAGAAAAGAGGTAACAGACAAAGTGAGAAAGGAAAGAAACGATTGAGATGAAAGTCTGATCTTTGCTTCCTGGAGGTTTATTTTTTCAAAGAATAATACCATTTCAACAAGGTAAAATACAAACAATTTTTTTACAATCTGAATAATTCCTATCAATAAATGATAAAAAATATATCTAAATGTTCATTCGGTGAAAATATTTAATTTCTTCTCTCATAATGCTCTTATGAACTCGACTTAACGAACCCAAAAGGGTGAATGCCCTCTAAGAGGGTCGACGCGTGGCAGGGGTGGTTCGTGGAACAAATAGGGAGGCGGGTGTGGTCGACGGTGGTAATGTGAAGAGGGGTGGGGCAGTAAGTAGGGGGGAGGGGGGTTCGCGTGCTGCGTTCTCGTTCCGTACTCTTCTTCCTTTGAAGGATGAGTGCCCCAGTGTACACTCAAGCATCCTCCACTCGCGCAACAAGATGAAAACAAAACTGCTGCAAATGAATTGGCTGAGCAATCACCATTTTCACTGTTGAAGGGAAGTCACGCAGCTCCACTTCACGTTATACGATTACGCCTAGCTTTCATGAAACCGAGGAACGAAAGCTCGCAGTACACTACAATGGATTTGCTCTGCCTCGATGGATAGATCTACCTCGAAACTCCAAAATATTTAATGAGGGCAACACGAAGTCATCCTCAACTGACCTCATCCCTCTCTCAATCTCGCGATTCTCAGACACGAGGTACTAATATATTTTTATTCTTTTTTCAAATATTGAAAAAATATTTAATTTTTGGAGGTTAAAAACTGAATATAACAATAAATAATTCATTGGAACATATTTTGATTTGCGATATAACACAAGATTTGCTTTTTAGTGGCACTCCTCCATTGTTTGGATTATACTTCCCGTTCGCAGAATAACAGCCTTTGTTCCAGTTCATTGTTTTTGGTGGGGCTTTTCTTCTTCTTGGAAACGAAGTGAAGACCAACCTACTTTCTTTATAACGTAACACGACCGAGGAGAGGCGCCTCACTTTGACAGACTTCTTCGATGTCATGAGCGTACGGTGTCATAAAGATATTTGACGCTCGCGAGTTTAGCGGACGGTTTGCGGTAGAGGTACGAACGAGCGTGGACAGCGCTTTAACTGAAGAAAAGGGAACGAAAGATGTGCGGTCACCTGATGCGCTTTCAGAATGAAAACCAATGCAATGACACGGAGAAGTGTTTCTAACGATTCTAAGGTAGGGATTCAAAGTCTAAAATTTCAAACAAGATACTGAATGTTTCATAAAACAAATTAATGTTCATGATTTATAAATACAACATACGTTTTAAAAGTTAAATTTCCCGTAATATTAATCGATTCCAACACATAAGTAATAAATATCGGGATATCAGCAAGAAATGAATCTACATGCAACGTTAGCCTCGAGCATTCGTGATATTTCAAATTAAAAATTTATAAATTAAAAAATCCCCTATTAAATAAAAAAATGATATGGAACAACAATGAGCAGCTACACTATTAGAAGGTTTGTCTTGGTATTTTTACTATTGCCTCACTCTCCAGACTTGTTCAGATTGATTCAACATGAGTCCTTAGCAAGGAGTCAAAGTTACCGCACCGTGATGGCCACGATCTCGTCCTTTTTGTACCCTTATGTTGGGACCTAGAGTCCTTGAGTACTGCTCTCCACGATCCCCAAAACTCCAGAGTTACGCTTTAAATTAAAGTAATGAAAACTCACTGAGCAATGTACATCAGTTGAAACTGTACTTATTATGTATATTTTGTAAATCAGGAACATATGGAATGTTGTATCATTAATTTAAAACATTACAATTTGTAAATACACGTACCAATAAATGAACGGATTCAGTGGATGTAATACGATCATGTTGGTGATGGAATTGTAGCCGTAGGTAAACGTGCGGAAACAACGTATTATTATTCTTTTTCAGTAAATAACAATTAAATAAAATTGTATTATGTGAATTAAATCCTTGTTTCTGAGTAAAAGATTATCATACTTGACATAAAATAATTTTAAAACTCGCCTCGCAAACCTCAATAATAAAAGGAACAGTAATTTCTATGTAACATAAAAACAGGTAATATTACTTCATTTACGCGAATGTACATGACGATATGAATCGAGAAACAGAACGATTAGACGCCAAAAAATATAATTTGGAGGTAAAAATATGTTTTCAAAAGTAAAAGATGAACAGTAACAATCTTTAAGAACTATGGAATACTACAATTCTCATCATAGTTCACCCATTATATAATCAAGATAAAAGAAGTGTTTAATTATCACTTAGACCTTTTCTGGACGATCACAATATATTTTTATTGTTTTTCACTACAACACATTTGTGTACACCTGACGACAACTCCTATCTCGAGTCGTACCGTTGTGTTGTAGTAGTGCAGCGTAATAAAAACAGTATATACAGAAAAATATATTCAGTGACCAGAAAAAGATAGTAAGAGATAATTTATTTTATTGTTCTCATGACAGTTTTCAAAATATTTACGAAGAATGGCTAAGGAGTAATTTAGTAATACTTCAACATAGTACCGTTTCAGAATATAAGTAGACGCTGAATAACATCAGAATGAGCAAGGGTGAACGTTTGGACAAATGCGGTGAACAGTTGAAATGTGACACGCGTTGGTGCGGGGGCGGCGTAGTATGTGGGACGAAAGAGGATGGGGATTCGCGCTGACTCACGCGTTGACTCATCGCCTTCCGCTCTGGAAGAGAGCGACCATTCTGCAACCCCTACAGTGGCGGAAAATCAACCCCTCTGGAGATATTTTACTACCACACATTTCACTGTTCTCAGGGGTGGTTATAGTAAAACCGAAAGCGTGAGGCGAAAAGAAAATTCAAGAGAATAAGAAATAAAAGTCGCATCGAGTTCTGCTCATTAGTACTTCTGTGGTCGGGAAATTGTATGTAACGTGCAAAAAATAAAATAACCTTACCTGACAATTTTTTCTGGCATGAAACAGATACTTTTAACAGAAAAGAATTAAATACATCCTTCAGCAAGAACTAAATACACCCAAAGACACGTACATTATTCAGCCAAAATACTACACAGACTGAATACCTTTTAAACCATTTGCTTATCCATTATTATTTTTAACGTGAGTGTCAAATGTTGTTGAAAACTTTAACGGTATCATGGCCTTGGCTTATTGACATTATTTTCGTTGACTCTCATATTTGAATTGAAATATTTTACAATCTAGTAAATAGTCAATATTTTATTGTTCACGATGACAGGAAGCTGCTGTCGAAACGTAATTGTATTGTTGTGTAAACGACCTTTGAATCATGAAATGAGGAAAATAATAAATAAATTATCAATTCAAGACCTTCCACAGATACGAATCGTAAACGTAGGTGAAGTGACCCTCCCCCTTATCCCTCGAAATAATAATAAGCGGAAAAAAAGCGAATAACGTAACCCGAAAGTTCCCTTCGCTCGCAGTCTTCCGGAGCCGCATGCGTCTCCTAACGGGAGCAAGCAATAAATCGAGGATAACTCCATTGTTTCGCTCGCTTTCTCTTGTTTCGCATCGACACAAGGCGTGTGGAACGGGTGGCGCAGGCGGCAAACAATAACCAACAACTTGAAGAAGATTCTAACAAGAGAAAGCCGCAATGGTAATAATTATTTGTTCGTCTGGGAGAGGTCGCGGACGCAACAAGATATGTAGTTCGTAATTTATCTTGTCAATAAAAAATTGTTTTTTTATTATAGACCCCTGACTTTGAATGGCTGTGGAGAGCACAAAAATAGCAGAAAAAAAACTTAACACCATTGTATTTGATATTTTCTTTTGCATACAAATTTGTTTCATGAATTTCTAAGAACCCGAAATGTTTGAAAAAAACGTGAAATTTTTACCGTTTTTGCCAAAACGTCAACTTTATTATTTTTTGTAAAAGAAACTAAGACTGCCAAAAAATAATTCTTATTCGGCAAATGATCACTGTTGTGTTTGTGACAATATTTAATAATTTCAATCTTCCACATCCAAATTATAAAGAGTAATTAATTATTTTCAAAAATTCTGCTAACTGGACACATTAGTAAGGAATAAAATTTATGCTCTCGCACTCAGAAGAACGTCGTGATTACATTATTATTGAATTCAAACATTTAGAACTATTTACTTCAAAATGATAAATAAAACCATGTTTTGAATATTCGGCCAGCAGTGAATTACAGTCACGCGCTTTGTTGCCGATGTATTCAGTCAACAGGTAGGATTCCGCAGCTGACAAAGTTATATTAGTGGTGGAATATTTCATTATATACTACAACAATCACATAAAAACAAATATTGAAAAATCGCTATAAAAATACCTGAGAACGTCGTATCTTTAACGATGCGCACGAACACGATCATAAACTAAAACTCTTTGTTAGTTTGTTACTATTAAGAAAGATGGAGAAAATGTCACGATAATATCTTGTAGAAGTTTAAATTTCATAACTGTCACATCACCAATAATCCTCACCATCTTTCATCGCTCTTTCCTGAGAAATTGATTGAAAGCGAAGAGTTTGATAACTTCCGCAATTTCGGCAAGAGCAGACGCTCGTTTATTTCTGCCTTATAGAACGGAGAGTGCCTAAGCTCCGCTGGCAAGACACACACATCCATATTAATTATAAGATGAAAGATCAAACAGCTTAAAATAGGAACACTTGGTTTGATTATGACCTGCAGAAAGCACCCATCAATGTTACGTCCAAACTTCAAAATAAGTGCTTCGTAACGTGCACCTTACACGAAATACAAAATACCTTCAACCTATCAAACAATAAAAACCACTTTCGATTCACATTAGTACGCATTATAGAAGAAAAATATACATAACATGTTAAAAAAGAGAAAAAGACACGGTTGACCTCAGCAAAAGAGCGTACGAGTTAGATTAATCGCAGGTGAAGCGGGGCAGAGAGCGGTAGGGAAGGAATAACGCTAGCGGCGGTCGGTTTCCGGCGGACGTGTCAGGGCGGTGTTGAGCTGTTCATCTATGCCAGTCACTTGCTCCGGGCTTCAACATACACGATTCGTAGCTTCCGTTCTATTCTTTTTTGAAGGAGTATGTTTTTCACAGAATCCCCACTACGAATTTTGTAGTGTACAATTCGCAAGACAACCGTATGATCTTGATGATCATTCGACTGCGTGGTATTTTGCCTCGTCCGTTACATTTCACGCAAAAGAGTGCGTGGCCCCTCCGGTTTCGCCACCGAGTCACTCTGGATTCAATTCCCGGCAAGGCCAGAGAACAAAAAAGTAGGTTTTTCACATCAACGTCCCAGTTCATATAGCTGTGACTACTGAAAATCGAACTCCACTCCTTCTATCCACCTCCTACTACTCCTAGTATCACTACTACAACTAAACTCTCTGTGTGACCCAAGTCGTTGGTAAACCCAGCTAACCGACCCACCTACTAACAATAGCCCCACCCACCTACTACCTCATATGGACCGATGAAAATAAGCTTCAATAACACACAACATTTCCCATTTACACATACTAAAAAAAGTGTCTATAGTTGAACCATGAGCGCGAACTGCCATTGGCATTGCAGCATCGCTGGAGGCTGCTCATGGTGACACGGTCCACCGCTCAGCACCGCTGCAGGGCGCGCCTCCTGGGAACCGGAAACGCAACGACGGAAGTGCACGAGGAGGGCGGCGCGCAACGGGGCATTTTGTATCCCCTCCCACGTCACCTCGCTCCATGCTCCCCTTTTTTTCGGGTATGTTAACATGACTGAAAGGATACAATAAAATGTTCAAAGCTTCATGGTCTTGTAGTGGGTCACTATAACTGTGTTCTCAACGTAATTAGATCTATGATCACGTCGACGATGCACTGAAACGAAGTATTGAAGCAAAAAATTGCGTCAATTGAATAGTAAAATAGCAATGCATTCGCAGAATTCATCTTCGAGGAGTATTTTATTTTAAATCGTTTTTTAACTACAACATACAAGAAAATGGAGTTTCTTCGAGTCTTGAAAATTTTATTCACTGTGCAAAAATGAAAAAAAATGTACCTTTCTATTATATTTCATTTCATACTCAATTATATTATACTGTAAAATAAGCCAAGAAAAAAAAGCAGTCAACTTCCATAACTCCAATGCAAGTTAATGAATTTTCTCAAAGGATTCCTTTTTGACATATTTCCCTATTATATCGCTTCTGTTACTCTCATATCTTTAGCCTTTTTAAGTTGCTTTAGTGAATCAAAGTCAAATATTCATACACTCAAAGGAGTGTATTGTTCTTCCGTCACTAATGTCCAGAGAGACGAAAAGAAACGAAGACGTATTAAACAAAGAATTAGTGCATCCATGTCTTGTCGGTCGAGATCGCGTTCGATTTTTCGTTCACCGCTTGTCACGTGACATAAGCACAGGCGTAGGGGATTCCACGAACACGACAATCGTTCTTCCTTAACCCCTCTCCTCCCCACTCTCTCGCACACCACCTTTCGCTCCGCCCTTGCGCTCCGCCTTCATGCTATGTATTGCTGCTACTCACACATTACTAGTAAGCGCTTCTTATGGATCATAACCACAACGAAAGCGCTCTCCACCGTGTCCCGTATTACGAGGAGTTGAAAGTCTTCCGGGAGACTCCGAAAAAAAAAGCAGCAGTTGAAAACGAAATAACAAGAACAGCGATATTGTTTCAGTCCCATAAATCATTCAAAAATGTATTAAAATACAAAACGTCATATATTATATTAAGATAAATACTCATTTTAACCTGTAATAAGATAAAAAGCAAATATGTTATGCAAACAATGCTCACTAAAAAGGCAAATATTTTTTTAAAACATTTTTACATGCGTGTGGAAGAGCAGATCGTTCAATTCTGAGATCTCTACTAAGAATACCATCGCGAAAAATTCAATTACAGACGTCACGCCGTAAAAAACAAAGAACAAATATTCCCATTTCATTTAGAAGATTTTGTATCTTAGAGAAGAAATATTTGGCTTCGCAAAAAACTCAGATTTGCACGAATGTGGTCAAAACCAATAAGTTTTTATAAATCACGAAGATTTATCAATTTATTTACCACAACATTAAAAAGCAAATTGTCTCGGACTTCTATTTTACATTCAATAAGTCCATTTTATTTCTTTTTTTCAAACAACATAATTCAAGTCTTATGTGATGAGAAAATGCACCACAGGTAGTCTTTACCAACGTAGGAGGTTGAATCCAAAGAAAGGGGTGGAATACATTTTACGCTTAAACCCTATCGAGGCCGAATTTCACGCACTGAAATATCCCATTCTCAAGATGATTATCAGCAATTATAACACACCGAATGTAAATGTTTTCTCCAGACGAGAAGCGCTCAACTTTAAAAACTCGACAGTCAACGGAATGAAGCGAGAGTCTTGCGTTGAAACGCAGAGAAAATGAGAGCATACATGCTGTGAAAACGAGAATGAACTAATTTTCTAGGGATTTCTATAAAATTGATCTACAATTATGGATAGCTTAAATTCTAGGTTGCATGAACGAAGGAACAACCTACTGATCTCAAACGAAGTATTGAAACGGAAAAGTAAATAATAATAAACATCTCACTAATAAAAATTGACATTTCAATCTACATCAATAAATAAGGCGAGTTGTAGGACGTTGGTGGTAAAACACGCAGACTTTTTGTGCATCATAATTGATGGTACTCGTGATACCTCATGCATGCAATGAAATAAGACGAAATTATATCCATATGTCAGATGAAACTTTGAAGGAAATGTCCTTAGGTATTTCAAGTTGATCCGATTGTAATTTTCAGTTGTTAAAACCTATTCCTCAGAAATAATTACAAGTCATTTACCTTTTGTCTCACCAAAACAAGAACCACAGTCATCTCGTGATCGTTCCAAGATTTTTGAGTTTATAAGCAATCATAGCAGAAAGAAGGATGTGAAAGAGAAAAAAAACGTTTTCTACAAATTACTGAACAATGTCATGTATTGTCGACGGAAGCAGACGAGACAAAGAAAATAAATGAACAAATTATAAAAAATGGTATAAGCACGGATAATCCAACCCGTGAATTCTTTAAGCTCATATCTCATTAGGATTGATGTATTCGTTTACCTTTAGAAAGAGATCGCACATTCATCTGGAGAACATTCATCTGGAGATGACTAAAAATTAATTTCTTCTATCCTGACCAAATTTAACACACTTCACATTACAAGAGGAAACTACAGGGGAAAACAAATACCACCACATGACGATGGTTTTTAATATTCGCTTGAGTCTGTTTGGAGCCTCTAGGACCTTCCTCTTCCTGAACAGAAGTTACGACAAGTGCGCATCCGACCGCAGCTGACGTAACACAGCAGTTTCGCTGGATGAACCGACTCCCATTACGATCGCCTAATTCATGCATTTCTTGAAAACGATTTTTAAAGTCTTTTACGGAACCTATAACAAAAGGTCAAACGATCCCCATAATCAGTCCTTTGGGCTTCACAGAGTGCAGAACACTGATTTTGTAGAAATGACGAGGAGTCCCGCATCATGCAAACTTCTATTGACTCCCGATACTCATTTCCCAGCAGACTGAGTAGCCTAGGTAGTCAGTGTGGACGCTCAGACATGGGTCCTCAACGTTCTCTCAGGTTCTCATTGGGATTTGATCCAGGTCGTTCGGCAATCTACTCGCTCAGTCGAGCCGATTCCCTTCTTTTGAGATAAGGCAATGGATACTTATATATATATATATATATGCATAATTCGTATGTTAAATTATTAAGACGTTAAAATTATTCGTGTAAAAATAACATGTCAAAATTCGTATGTTAAAATTATTAACTTGAGACTCTGGGAAAATTATTTCGAGCAAAATATGAAACCAAAATCAATCCAAATAAACAACTTCGACATGATAGCGTGGAAAAGGATACAGACTCTCATTAACTTTGAATGGAGGCAGGTAGTCCAAAAACAATGTTGTGGTCGAGAATTGACAAGAAGCAAAGGTGACACTTATCGCACATCATAGTAGTATCTTTTGCAACCGGTTGGAAAAGCGCATCAGGCGAGTGTCTCAAAGGCACTGGGAGTCGGACAAGTTGCCTCGAGGTCTCGCCACTAGCGTCTACAACGCGGTTTCGGAACATGTGGCCAACAAAACATTGGGATCGTATCAGATGCAATCCAAGATCATGACCAGGATATGAGATGAGTTGTCCTTCAATTATATTTCTGAACATACAAATATATTAGTGGTCGTAAGTAGTTTGTAACTGCTTTTTTATAATCAATTATTCATTTACTTTTATATTTTATTTTCCTTAATATGAAAAATATAAATGTTATAAAATCTTAATATATATCCTTTCTATCTGGGTTAATTGAAACAGACCAGAGCCAGTTGCTTATATCCACAAGTGTTCTTCAACTTCCAAAATTAATAATATTAATAAGTCCAGCCCACTCTCACACTCATAATATAACATCACCACACTAATTCCGAACATACGAATACATTAACAAGAAAATGGTACTAAAAATTCAACGAATGCAATCGATTAAAATATTCCCAGAAGAGTTTGATAAAAAACAGTTGTTTCATAATCGGGCCCAGAATAAAAATGTTACAAGTAATATCGATTCCATCGTTGTAAAGGTGTATCCGAACGGTAACGCAACACTTATCGGATTCCCACGAAATAAACGTTTGTTGTGAACTTCGTATCTAGTGCGCACGCCATAGGCTTTTGCCCTCATCCCTCATAGACACACTCACACAGTGTCGTGCGACACGCTCCGGAATTGAAAATGTTTCACGAGACGTCTGGGTCAACGCAGCTCCTGGTAGGAATCGGCGGGACTTCATTGGCATAGGAAATTATGTTAAAATATCCGATACTAAGTGTTCATTTTTTTAGTAGTTTTGATTTTGCCTTGACTTTGGTTTGATTTCGTCGCGAGTTTTCTAATCCACTTAACTACATTTTGGAGGATAAGATGCTTACGGAAGATGGAATTTTGATTGCCGTAGATACCTACTTGGCATTTGTCTGGAGTCGAGACAAACTGAAAACATCACCTGTAGTTCGACCGGGCCTGCGCCTGAGATTGATACTGCACTAGGCATTAGCCAATCACAAAACTGCCGATGTCGTATTTACGACGAACCAAGAAATAAATAAAAAAGACAAGCGCTCATACGAGAGGACAATGAAGCATCAATGAAGCATCGAATCTCAATTGTTTCACTCGTGAATATGAAATGGTTTATACAAATGGTATCCTTTGTGACGGCGCCAGTGCTCTCTTTCAATATTAATTCCCGTGCAGGACTTCCGAGGACAGCACTGCGTCGTCGAGGGGTGGTTGAAAGGGCGGCGCGCCTCATCGACCCTGGCCGCCCGCCCAGGGCAACGACCGTCGCGGCGCGCACGAGACCGCGCCCGCCGCACCACGTCGCCTCCGACAGCAGCGGCAGTCGGTCGCCGTCACGTCGGCGGACGAGTTCTCGGAGCCGGTCGCGTGCCACCACCATAGCACACGGCTCTTACTTAGTGCATGTTCTATGAACGGACGTGTTCCTCGCGGGACGATAATGTATTCCAGGACAATTTTCACGAAACATTGAACAGGGAAAAAAAAGAGTAATTGGTTCTGGGGTGAAAACTAATATAATTGCTATCTAGTGCTTCAAATATGAATCTCTTTCATGACTCTTCAATATATTAAAATTGAAATCATAATTTAAAATACGTGTTGATTAAAGAAATTGTAAATACTTTTTTCCTCATAAAGAAAAAACAATTATTTCCCTATAAACTAATTTGGTAATTATCTCCATAAAAAGAACTAAGCCTCATATTTGTAGTTTTAATAACTTAATTGTTTCAGTTTTTAAAATGTCTCATAATCAATAACCACTGCGCTAGTCCTTTCTAAGACACTTTGTTTCTGAGGCAGCGGCAAGACATCGACCATGCAGAACAGCGCTGCTATACACCCGGCGCTTCCCAAGGGTCTGCGACGCGATTGCATCTAAGTTCTCAGCAGCCGCCGCGAAAAAAAAAAAAAAGAACTCCAGAGGAAGCGATATCGTCTGAGAGCGACGGCTGCAGAGCAACGCATTCTGCCGCCACCAAGCGATGCAGGTCAGAGATATGAGCGGGCATCTCTTAGGCACCGCCGCTGTCTCTCAACAGTGACGCGCTGTGTTTTATCTGCATGTCAATTGCCATGGAAACGAAATGCGTGCAATCCACAACTGAGAAACTTCCGTGGCGCACGATGCAATGAAAAGAAAAAAAAACGAAAGGAACAGTCGTTCCAAAATTGGTATTGATCCCATTAAAATGGAAGATTTCAATGTTGATACACTTCGCACATGTGCTTCAACTCCCGAGTTATTTATTTGAGTTATGATAGATCGCCTGGTGGTATGATCAATGACATTCATCATCCTGACATTTCACGACACAGAAAACTGGTGAAACCACTACAAGAAAAAAATAGTTGCATGAGAAACATCGTCGTATGGAAACAAAGCTATTTCATTGACGAGATTCCAACGCAGACCAGCATCAAGATATATCAGCTAAAGAAAAGTCTGAGGAGTGTTCCCTAGGGAGAAGAGTGGAGAACACTTACATCATTTACAAAGCAGAAATCATGAGGGAGAGATGCAACTAGAATGAAACTAGTCTTTTTCTGAAGAAGACCACGCATGTGACCTCTCACAATGTCATATAATAGACCTCACTTATGTCAAAATAGATGACATGAATTTCTTTAAGAAAATTAAAACAGGATTGAAATATTTTCCCGCATTTTCTTTACATCTACTTCTCTTGGAACACGAATGAAAAGTTTCGTGTATCCAAACAAGCATCGTAATTCACATATAAAAGACCTACTCCCTATTGACACGGAGCATTAGTAATGATATTATGTGTCGTATTTTAATCCATCAAAGCACTTTCTTACCAAAAATATTCAGTAATTATTTAATTGCATTTCATGAAAAATATTAAATATGCACAATACTATGTACTACATTGAAGTGAAAATGATTTCAGTTTGTATATACTATTCTGTAAATTAAAGGTTATACTGCTTCATTCCGCGTGTAGCTCCTTGATCAAGTCCTCTACAAGTACCTGCACAAGTAGCTCCTCACGCTATCTGTCGGAAGACCAAAGAACGAGTGAGGGAAAGTCGGCCGTTCATGTCAGTCAGCTGATTTCAAAGCGAAAGTGAAGTCATTCCTAATAGAAGTTGTTTTCAATAGTTTGTCAAGCATACATTTATTAAACTCACCAAAAGAAAAAGTAAATCAATGTTAGCAGTATTATAGAAAATATATTAAAAAATATTATTTTTCTATTAATTGATGAAATGCATGCACTATACGCTAGTGATTCGAACGATGAATCAGCTTTTAATATTAGTCAACAAATGCAATAGCATGCTCTGNCGCTAGTGATTCGAACGATGAATCAGCTTTTAATATTAGTCAACAAATGCAATAGCATGCTCTGTATCGATTCATCTTACAAAATACTAGATTCTAGATTCTAATCAATGATCTTAGCATTGATGTGATAAGAACATTCACGACTTAATCCGAGCTATATATATCACACGAGACCTTTCTTCTTAAACAAATTGCTCTACATTTTCAATCCAGATTTTTATAAAATATATACGTCACGATTTCGAAAGAAGGGAACCTAGGTAATTATGACTACGAACTATAAGTATTAATCAACCATCTTATCATCCAAATATTGTCAATGACTCATGTTCCAATGAATCTGCTGAGGGTACATCAAAGCTGAAAATCGCTATAAGTTAAGAGTATAACGAAGATGCAGTTTTTGGCACGATTGGCTTAAATACGACAAATACTTGACTTGAACTTTCCGGAAGCCACATAATTTCTAAAATTTCTTCGTTACTTCCGAGGACACAACAGTAACACTATCCAATTGTCTTACTGAAAGTCGGAAAATTCGACGAGAACCATTTTATGATAGCTCATTCACTTCCCATGTTTCCCACATACGTTTATTAATGTATTAGCTGTATACCTGCAAATTTACTCGCATAAATTTAGAATTTTTGGACACTTACTCCTCCTTAAATTTTCACCCATATCAACAGAAGATGCATATAAGTATCTTACACCCGTAACACAATCTTTTAGCTATTGCCGTGACTTCGTACACGTGCATATTTTTCAGGTTTTTATTCATTTTGCTAATCTTCAGAATTTTCAATAGTTCTTCGCGAGACTAATGCACAGTTTTCTAACTAATAAATAGTTCGAGTGAAATCCGGTTTACAGAGAGACAAACATCGAACTGAAGCCAGTCTCAAACCACAATGAAATATGCCGTGAAATTTCATGGTGGTGTCGAAGTAACGCTGTCTCTCAACTTTGCGAGTTTTAGGTTCGGACGCGCGCAACTGACATTCTATTTCGTCTCGAACTTGAAAATAAAAACTCATGTGAGACTAGATGAGATGTGTGTTAATAAATGAAGAGTATTTGTCCCTTCGACTTTTTGTCCTTGTCGTGACTGTGTTTAAATATTAAGAGAAATTCATGAACTCATATGAATATCATAAACCAACCTCTCGAATGGGAAATACTTATTCCACACATCGATTTGTCGCGATTTGTTAAGTCTGGGAATACGAAAATTAAAAACAATATATAAGAGCTACCTCGTCAGAATTGAGTGAAACAAACAGATCAATCGATTGTCCAAATGATTAAGTCGGCAACTGTCTAATGGTACTATGCTAATTGACTTAGTTCGGTAACGACACATATTGGTAGTAATTGAAGTAACCCGACGTTACTCGGGAAATTTTGAGTGATGTCCGCGATCCCACCGTTTTTCTACTAGTTCTGAGTTCGTCCAAGATAATTACTCAATGAAAACTTAAATCCCGCCCGACGTCGCTTGCGGTAATGGTAGCGACTAGTAATTTACTACTACACAACTCATTATTTCGGAATGCTGTCACCACCGAGTTTGCCAACAGAAACTAAGAAAGATAAAGACTGAATATTACGTACAAATATTTACATAATTTATTTACTAATATTTACTGAAATATACAACATGGAAAGTATATATGAAATACCTCCATTCAATCTCCCAGAGCTGACGGCTCTGAAACTTTACACATTGACTCAGCCCGTTGTAACCCGCAACTTCTCTACACCCGCCTCCGGCATCGAAGAAGAGTCAATATTTCGGTTCGGCGTCCGACATGGCGTCCCCGTCTGAAAATCTCGCCTGAGTGCCTGCTCCCGAGGCTAATGAAGCACCTCCATTTAACTCCAGCGATGCACACGACACCACATAGTTCCCATTGTTGTTTAAGTCGCGCATGGCGAACTACACTTTTCCTAGAAATTGTTCACTTTCCAGCTCTCGTTGTTCTGGCTGACTGCATTGTTAATAAAATACAATTTTGTCCCAGCGAATGTTTGTGCGCTGAATGTTTGTACGCTGCACTTGTCATGATACTGCTCTTCGTTATTATTTCGCTTACACAAAAATAATGTTCATAGACAAAAACAGATGTTATCTCATTAGTTTGCAAGTTTAATAAAAATTCGAAAATGTACATTTCACTCCAATTCATCCCCTAAATTTCGAAGAATCACTTCATAGTGAGTCTTTATAATATAAGAGCACCAAACTCTCGAAATCTCTAGTTCCTATCTTCAATAATTTCTTCTCAGCACTGATAATGATGATTATGTAAATGAACGCCGATTATAGATAAGTTAAGTTGAGATACCACGCATTATAAACAGATTTCGTGAGCACAATTCTCGAGTGAGGGATGCCCGGAACCGCTGTTCAACGCCTCTCCTCATCACTTTCCTTGTTCAGTCCCCGTTCCCAGCACGTGAACACGTGCGCGGGAGACCCGATCTGTATGCCACAGCACTCCTGCGCTCCACCGTGGACGAAGAAGGAATGGAGAGAGAGGCTCTTGTTGGATGATGCCTTTCTGAGTACCACCAGAGAGACTGACGCGAAAGGGAGCTGGGGGATAAGGTTTGCTTCAGTAATTAAAGCGGAATTGGAATTCCAAGTACAGAATTGGCAAGTCGCTGTTTTTTTAAATTTCAAACTCTTACAGAGAATGGCTGAAAAGCTGAGTAAAAATGATTGGGCAGTCATGTAAATAGCTGTTTAATTCTGAAACTAAATTGTTCCAGAAATTCTAGAAACATAATTCAATTTACAATTCTCATAACTACACACAATATATTGCCGTATTCTTGTTTACAAGAAAGCTGAGAAGTCTGTGAAGCGAAGTATTTTTTCTCCAGGCAGTGTGATATTCCCAATTTTTGTCATTTCCATCACTTCTATTTAAATCTTGTACTTACAGATTCTTGATCTTGATGTTTTATCTTCAGAATTACTTTAGTATCTTTCTAGATTAAGCATATTGTTGATGTTTAATGACGCACTGTGAAAGAGTGAAGAATCAAAGATCTTGGTCCATTGCGTATACGCCAAAGTTTCGTGATGTCTCCTGAGACGAAAGGCCTGCAGTCGCCGCGCTGTCGAGTGTCGGGACCTCCAACCCATCTCAGCCACCACCACCGCCGCAGCCGCCTCCGTGTGTGTGCACTGGCACTTGGCACTCTGGCAGCGGCGTAGGGAGGAGCGGGGAGAGAAGCAGACGTCACCCGCGCGAATAGTCTCTTCATGACACAGCGTCGTCGCTCAGGCGATGAGCGTCACAATATGCGCCCACGCTCATCATCTCTCCCGTGTCGTACACGTCATCGGAATAACTCATTTGTGACAGGATACAAATAATTGATTCTCAACATTCACGCTGTATTTGTGATGAAATTCCAACTAAGACGAACTGAATTGCATCATGCTATCATGAGATTAGCTACGTTGCAGAAGAATTAACATTCCACACAGTTTTTCACATTCATTTGCTTAATCTCCTAACTTTAAATTCCTGTCCCTGGTTTCTACATCACTCAACAGGAAAAAATATTCAATTCTAGTAAAGAGAATACGCATTCTTGGGAAACAGTTTCCACACTGTGTAGGCATTGCTTGGGGGCCTTACATTCCCATCCCATTCATCGCGCGGGAAAATAGTACTCCCCCACCCCCCGAAGCCATTACGTTCCCCGTCTTGATATAGACACGAGGAACAGCCAGAACTGTGCCACGCAGTTATATTCATCGCGGAAGCAGACACGATATTAAACAAACATTTTCCACGCATTGCTGGTATATTGAACATGATATATAGGGCCAATGCAAAACACGGTCTATCGCAAAAATTTATAAACTGAGCGTCATGGGTATTTAAATGTAATGGTACATCATTACTACTAAAACAGATAATTCCTGAACCGGTGAAAATGTCGATGAAAGCTCAATGAATAAAAAAAATACATTCTAACATAATGGCAAAGAACATCCCAATCAAAACTCTTTCTGCTTAGAATTATTTTTGAATTTTTTTTCAACATATCAAATTTTTGTTTCATTTCATTTGACTAACCAATGAAAACTTATTTTGATGAACTAGCAATTGCCTAACAAGGGCATTGAAGTTTCGTAATGGTGCCAAAAACAAAACAAGAGCAGTGTCTTGAGGACCCAGACCCATCGCCGATGCATTTCTGACGTCGTGGACGCGCGAGGGCGATTGTGGGCGGGCAGGTTGTGGTCCTCACCCACGCTGACACCCTCTCCGCCCACGGGGGCGATGTGGCAACGTCCAAGCAACGGCTCTCTCGTTTGCTTCTTCTCTCTGCATATTCCCCCTTCAATCTTTTTTACCTCTCTTCTCTTGCGTAACCCAAAGCTTGGCCAGTAGTTTTTAACATCTCAGCAATCGTCATTTTTGTTCCTTGATGCGCTTTCAGGCATTCTCATGTTTTCTACGTAAACTCTTTTTCCAATTGAATTGTGTGCAGATAATTCAAAATTTTGTTTTAGCTTCCTACCCGTTTCCAGAGCCTCCATAATCTAACACAATCTTCACCTTACATTGTATTCTATGGTATATGGTACACTCGATTTCAGTACTCTGTGCACCTCTGCGTACGAGATAAAGGTTCCAATTTTTCTTTCGGAAGTCGTGGAATGGATGTAGGTGAATAGACAAAGATATGCTACATAATCATTCATTCATCACCGGCAATCCCACAGACAAAGGTAATCAAGCCTCAAGTTGTTGCTTATGCAAGGAAATGAACTACTTTATCAATTCTCTAAATAGCAAATTTCATTTTTCGTAGAACTTCAGTTCAACAGGTCAATGGTTCACTCAAGAAGTCACTGACCTCCCGGAAAGAAGATGAACGGGTATGTAGTTTCTCATTGATCCTTCTCAGTTACTGCGATCTATTGACGTTTCTTTAATCGATTAGAATCAACGAGTCACTCGTCAATGTGAGGATGTTCGTCATTGAAATGAAAAGAATCGATTATTTTCTCTCCCGAGAGGTTACTTCCTTTAAGAAATAATAAATATCTTTCGATACATGTCTTATGACATGATAAATATCCTTCGATAAATGGAAGATATAAGAGTATCCATCCTGAAAATAAATGTTAATTTTTGCTTAAAATAAATGTTCAAACGAATAATTTGTTTTTCGGCAAGGATAAGTAGATCGAAATTTATGCAAAATACATTAAGAGTCCTCTAATGATCAATATAATAAAATTGCAAGCAATTCACTTTGCGGTTCTTTGTTTATTGTGTAAAATTGTTTCATTGTGTTTTCCTCGGTTCCAAAGTGTGCCCAATCACATTACCCGGCATCTATGCCATGTTAAAAACAGGGCATCACCCTGTTTTCCACGTAAAAAACATACGATTGCAAAGAATGCCAGAGGTATACCAATGCTTGGAACATATTCAGATGAATCCCCAAAGAGTGTCTGGGTGTGAAACACGCCAGATAGCTTGCGGAGGCGAATTTCCAAATGGGTAACACCACCAGTAAGGGAAGCGAGTCTATAAAATAAAGTAACATCAGCAAGAGCTAAAGACGGTATTTTGGAAAATTGTTTTTTCCAACTATAATAAAAATGTTTGTTAGATATTCAGTAGAGGGTTGTAACTCCTCTGGTTGGTTCACCAACATTTAATTATTCGAGCTCTTAATTTGAAATAATCCACATTACTCCAAACTCTTCTCAACTTTTTTCAGCGAATCTACAGTCGTTTCGATCCAACGTCATCTGTGGGTCTTTCGGTCATTCCCAGAGATCGATTCCACTCTTCGAACCATCCATGTTACAACGCCTCTTCCAGCACCTAAAGAGGGATACGTACCACAGTTTTTTAGAAATTATTATTCAAGAAAATTCTCTATTTATCTATCTATCGACCGCAGAGAAGAAAATTGAGAGATGAATGAGCGGAATCCTCCGTGGATTCGCAAGAAATGACGCGATCGAACATCAAGCTCACTCTCCATCTACCCACTCCCTCTTCTACCCTGTCTGCCGTAAACAGCAAGGGAGCCACCCCTCCGCTCCGACAATAACCCTGAAATATACGACGCTTCACAACCAGCGAAGGGTCGGCAACCTACGAGCATCCGACGTTGAAAAGTTGTACTTAGCAGCATCGACTTGTACACGTTCTCCAATTTATTCAAAGTACAGAAGAGGAATAAACCACATCAACGAAGCCTATTGTCTGCTCAGTCTTTTAATACGTATCTTTGCAAATATCCTTGGAAGGAAAATATATCTTTACTTTTTCCCAGAAATATCATTAAAATAGTAATTAAATGAGATAGTGATGTATAGTAATGTCTCACAAAAAATATGAGTTTTTTATAACATAGTAGATTTTTCGACAGAAAATGTTTTGCTTGGTAAAATAATGAACACAAATATGAACAGTGGAGAACAATAATTTACAATTTACTCCAAAATGATTCTGGAGCTACGATGGTTTATCAGTTTCATCATTCCAGTTTATGAAATAGAAAAAGGCGATACATTTCCACTAATTAATCTCAAATTTAAATATGTAAATATACTTTCAGCGTTCAGAAGTGCAAAAAATATTTAATTACTTCAGGTAATAGTTAAATTAAGAAAAGATTTTTGAAATGGATTTTATTCAGAATTGTCGTCAGTGTTTTCGAGATTTATGAATAATCTGTAAAAGAGTCTGATATTATAACGCCCTGTTCTTTTAGGAATGAGTTTCGGATCGTTCGCATGAACATTTGTCAGCAATAATATTATTAGTCGTAGTAACACCGCTCGCTTCCAGGGTCGCCCTAATCTTCATACGAAGGCGCCGGTTGACCCGAGATAATTTTGTTTTCTGTAGAAGCTGAAAAACAGAGATAGGTGAAAGCTGT
This sequence comes from Laupala kohalensis, assembly GCA_002313205.1. Lineage (NCBI taxonomy): Eukaryota > Metazoa > Arthropoda > Insecta > Orthoptera > Trigonidiidae > Laupala > Laupala kohalensis. The sequence goes on along the minus strand of NNCF01130542.1, from coordinate 364,810 downwards.
GCTTGGTGCATTGAAATGACGTCTAAGTGACTTTAATACGCTATTTGTTTTCTGGTAGACAGAGACGAAATTTATTCCCACTTCGTCCCAGCTACCAAGTTCTTTTCCTTCTTCCCGTTTCGTTTTCAGCCATATCAGAGCGAAAACAATGATATCTTGAAAGAAGGAAGTGAGTGTAGAGAATGAGAATGAGAAGAAAAGAAAAAGGAGGAGGAGGAGGAGGAGGAGGAGGAGGTAAGTTACGAGTGATGAGTGGGACGCCGCCGCTGCGTCGCTGCTGCTGTCGGTGGGCGGAGGAGGGTTGTTGCGCAAGGCGAGCGCCGCACCTCGCGCCGCGCTGGACATAAAAGGAGCTGCTGCCATGGACGTCTTGTGGCTCTTGCGACGCAGCATGCGCCCGCTCGCCCGCAACATTGTCAAATTGTAACCAAAAGGATTCAAACAAGATTTCTTCAGTAATTTCAATTTGATGGGGACTAAACTGTTATTATAATTTGATCAATCATTGTCGCCATTTCTTGACCTAATCTATGATTAATATTCTTTTACAATAATATACTTATAAAAGGATTCTAACAACAACGGTGTAAAATTCTTAGAAACGTAAGAACTATGAGGTATCTCCGCGAAATCTTAAAATCGAGGAAGAAATTATGAAGCATTTGGTTGCGTATGAAGTAAAACGAAAAAAGAATTTTGAAGTCATTCTAGGTATAGTTCACTAAGATATACAATTGAATACATGATACCGTGAAAAACCTAGAGTGTATACCACGGCAAAGTTTGGCTTACATCCGTTGACAATCGTAGCGTAGCATAGCGTCTCCGTCGCCATCCTGTAAGGAGAGTCGTTCCGCAAGGACGCTCATACGTCAAAGACGGTCTCCTCCACCATCGCCGGCTACCACGCGGCTGACAGACCTCAATGGTAACGTCACAATTTCTTAAAAACACAGCGAGTTCCGAGAATTACCTTTGAAGATATTCGATATTGTCTTATAATAAACCTTCTAGTCAGAAGGTTGCATCCACGTTACGGATTCCTAAGCCATAACCTACCTAGCCCCAGGCACTGTATTTGTATAAATGAAACAATAATACGAAATAAATTCCTTTTGACATAGAGGTTTGAATTGATAAAAAATACATTCACTTATATCTAAATAATTGAATAAAGTTGTGACGAGTTCTTTAAATAAAATTAAATGATTACAAACCCCAAAACTTGATTTGTGTAACAATAATTTCCAGTATTTTTTGAGGAAATACTAAATACTATTCCTGAATAGCTAGTTGTAACTCTCGCCCACGCTCTTTAAAATTACGCCTTGGGAGAGATGAAGGAAGTACAGGGAGCATGAGTGTGAACGCGCGAGAGCCGGACGTATACGCGCTGTCCTCCATGACCTTGACTAAGCAGCATGGAGATGATAGCCGATGACCGTATAAGGTAACCTAGGTCACATGGAGCGGGCGCTATAGGCATCGCAAATATCGCTCAAAGCGTTTCGGAGCCTCACACTTCGGGGTATCTGACATCGAATCACCCTGCGTTTTTTTAAGGAATTCTTATTCGTAGTGTGGAATTCTCATGACTAATGATTTTTCTGTCATGCCCGTTCGTTCTGAGAAACCCTTCAAACATTCAGATACTTCGAATATTCTTGGAACAAAAGTTGAAATCATTCTCATAACATTCCCTAACTTCATTGACTACCAAAGCAGTTCATAACATGCACCGTAGAGATATATTTTTAGAAGCAAATACTGTTAATGCTGTTTACTCGCCGGTTGTAAGCCACATGATTGCAGTTTTTGCAGTGTTCGTGACATATTGAAGTGCTATGGAATAAAACGAATGACAAGCAATTACTAAACTATCCCACGTACACAACGGCAAAAATGTTTTCTGTTTGAAGAGTGAGAAAGGTCACTCATTCCGTGAAAGAGCACTACAAAAGCAATCCCAATAAAATAGGAGAGAGAACTGATTACTTCCAACTCAAATTAATTTGAACAAAATTAATATCTTTACTATTCAATTTCTTATAACGTTTTTAAACATGAAATTAACTTCCATGTTGAATATACATCTTAATCATCTCAAACGATTTCATCGTGACTAAATAGACAATGAGTACTTTGCCGTCCCGACCCTCATATACATAATATTTGAAATGTCACCTCCGTCAGGAACACATTAGCACTCTCTAGCGACGTACTCAGCATGGAAGGGGCTAAAGCACACTGCACGATGCGCCCACGGCCAAAGGGTGGGATGTGAAATTGCATAATAATGAGATCTCGCACAGTGAAACGATTGCGTAATTTCGTACACCCTTGTACCGCACACACTCACACATACGAACACACAATGAAATATTCGCCCATCGCGACGGAGCGTTGCTCTGTCACATTTTAATAATTAATCACTCTTATTTTATCAACTGACACGGAAGCATGCAACAAGTGATTATTAACATTTAGCCGGATTGAAATTTGAGAAGAGCAGTGTGACCTGAAGTAAAATCCGTACGTAACGTACGTACTACTACAACTATTTTCTCATTTCGATGAATAATAACGATAAAAATAATTCTATGCGATATTTTGCTGACAGAAATAACGAAAGAAAATGAACACCAAATAAATGCAGAGCTGCGTTATTAAAAGAATAACTTATTTTACCACACATTAGTGATATCAGTGACAGATGAAAAACAAATCAATTCAAGATCTGTATAGCCAGAGGATAGTGAGAGGGAAGCTGTGAAGATGCGGTTCTGCAGACACGTTCACAACAAATCACACTGCTCTCCTCATGCCGGCGGGCAGGCGCGTCGCGGTGCGCCACAGTTCATTTCCTCTGCGCTCACCTCGTGGTCGTCTTGAAGAAGTTGCTCTCGCGGTTCATCAGCTCCGAACGGAAGCGAGACATTTCTTCCTCCATCTTGCGCATCTCGGCGTCGAAACGCTCGCGGATGTTGCTGAACTCCGTGTCGATCACACTGAAGTCTCCCAGTTTGATGGGGATGTTGCGTTTCACACCGCCGTCAGCCATGGTGTCACTCGCGGGAACTACGCGAAGTACTCGCTATCAAACGCAAGGGAAGAATGGAGAGACGTGTTGGCGCGTGGAGGAAAGCGAGCTACCGCAAGCGTGCGTGTGCTCGTCTCGACGCTCGAAGCCGGTCTGCGGCCGCGCGCCTCCGCTTGTGTATTTAAAGCCACGCCTGCCGCCGGCTGGCGGGCGGCCATGACGACAGCGCCGCCAACAATTCGAAACCCCTCCCTCGCCTGCAGCCGTCGCCGGTCGGTCGCTCGGTCGGCCGGCCGGCCGGTGCGGCGACGGCGCATTGCATGAACGAGGAATTGTGACGTCACGGGGCTCCCACTCGTCCCCAAGGCGCGTAGCGAGACGCGGAAATCGATAAGTCAGCAATGGAGCGCCGCCAAAGGAAGTGTTCCTTCTACACGCGTGTTCTCCGCATACACCTTGCACACCTCTCGAGAGCGCGTCTAGATGCTTCCACAGAGTTGTGGAAGCATGAGCCGTAAAGGCTATTCTTAGAGTCCTTACACAGACACCTACACTAGACAGCTAATTTGAAGCACTTCAATAAAAAATGCTTTCCATTTCATTTTGTATCTTACAACAAAGAAGTAAACGCAATATAACACGTCTCTGAACTGCATTCTCTCTGCACTTTCGCGATCATAGATTAAATGCCGTGAGGAAATTATAACTCAAAATGAATTTCAAAGTATTACTCAGTAGTGTATGGTGGTGAAAGATCCGCGCTTTCCAGTTTATCACAACATATAAAGGTAGTTGGGAGAGTTAAAATTAGACTGTAATTTGAGAGAGTTTTATCATACATACACAAAATTATTACCCTTACATCTCCCTCATCAAATAATTTCAAATTTTCTCATACTTGTTTTACCGGTCTCTTTCCCGATCTTATGCAGATCTTTACTCCACTAGCGAAAAAAAAAGTATTTTCAAAATTATAACTTTAAAAATAATTAATAAAAGAAAACAAGTTTATTTGCACAAAACGACAAAAAAAGAACTGTTGTCGTCATCAAATCACACTCTGTAAGCTAGTCATAGTTTTAAAATAAAAAGAATAATGGGACTCAGAATCTGAGAGTTATGTCAATACTTTGACGAGGATGCTTTTTAATAATAAATTCCTTTGTATTTTCTAATGGAATCGATATAAATCTTTCAACAAGTCAAAAATGTCATAAAGAAAAGAAGAGTGCGAAATATGACTTGTCTTTTAGGACAGATAAAGTTATTCAACAAAAACAGTAGCAAAATGAGAGAACTGTAGTAAAACGAGGTACACATTTACATTTCAATACATTTCTTCAATTTAAACGGTATAATTAATATATAACATTTTTAATACACCATAATTTATGAATTACATTAATTATGAGTATTTTTAATGTAAACAGAATTCATAACATTATTGAAAGATTCATAAATGATTGCTACTTAAGTTCTCTGTTTAAAACTCTTTAATTCAAGCTCTGCCGTTCTCTGGTGTGGTTATCAAGTCAAATATTCAAATATTTCAATGCGAGTTGAAATTTTTCACAGCCATTCTAATCGTCAAACAATGCCATATTCTGAGGGAAAATCTGTTAAACTGCAATTATAAAATCTAATCAAATTAAAACTATTTTATTTCCCCTTCACGCGGTATCGTANGAAAATCTGTTAAACTGCAATTATAAAATCTAATCAAATTAAAACTATTTTATTTCCCCTTCACGCGGTATCGTATTCCTTGCAAAGAAGATGACCACCCCTTTTATCTTATTATTATTATTATTATTATTGTTAGTGATATTTTAGTTCATATAATTGAACATAATATATTTTTTCGTTGAGAACATTTAAATTTTCTTTTTTAAATAAAAGACTATTTACATTCTTTTTACTTTTCGTTCGCAGGAATTAGTACTAGCCACAAATTGTGTCATAGAAGACGTTCCCTTTTCTAATCCTATGATATGAGGTTCAAAAACTCTTAGATTTCAGGAATCTGTTATCTGTAACAATAAGCATATTCATCATATCATCATTATAATTGGCTGTTACCTTTATGCCAGACAGAAGGATACTCAAAGGACAGTCGATTACCCAGAATGATGGGAAAGAGAAAGCCCAGGATAAGCAAAAACATGGCTAAACTATTATACAGAAGAAATTGAAACAAGGCCTGTTGTAAAAGATAGCTCGAATTCTTAATTTGATAGTTTTAAAACTAAGACGTCTGCCTCTCCTTTTCACTAACTTTTCACCGAATGTCGCTGCATATATTTCTCATGACTCATGTCGCAGTTTCTTGTTCTAAGTAAAGTACCACATTAATTTCAACAAGCCCTTAATTGACATGAAACTAATGATTGTAGGAGGATTTGAATGGTTATACGAGAAATAAAACTACTAATTATTTTAAATCTTAAAACAAAGGACGTTGTAATTATTTATGTTATGCTCGCAATGAAATCGCAGGGATAATGTATAGTAATTTTGTATCGGGAAGAAAATTATTGTAGTTAATGAATTACTCTTTTAGGCTGTGGAGTTATATTACTTTCGGTTATAATTAAGTGTGGACAGAAATTTAGAGTTTTTATATTACATTTTTCTACTGAAATACTGTCGGAAAACCCTTTAGCATTAAGACTTTTGATGACAAATTTTCTTAAAAAATTTGCAAAAATTAATATTCAATAATAATAAAAATATTATCTATGTAAGAAACGTGTCCTTCCTACAATACTACAGGACGCACGTATACACACCTTCCCACAACGCCTACGCCTTTCCAACTTCGCCCTCGCGCACAACAGAAGTTGATGATTTCAAACGCTCACATTCGCACATCACACGAATGATAAAACATTCGCCATCGCGTGTTTATTTATCAACCACAGCCCTCTGTATGCAAGAGTTCCAAGGCATAGCGTCGAAGTCATGGTCAACACATTTCAAGGCCAAATCAAGAAATAATGAACGAACATATGGTTCGTTATGAACTCTATGCAAGCTTGCTATTCTTAGATACGTGGGCACCGCAAATAAATATATCTGTAACAGCATCTACAAGACCTATTCCCTTCAGGCCCAACCAAATCTGATATGATAGATGCTCAGATATTTTCACTTGATGAACTACTCTTGGCAACGAAAAACATTTCATTCCAGCTATTCTTCCTGCTTTAACCAGCCGTGTCAGACGTGCTACACATATGTCCAATTTCTCATCTCGACGAGCATAGACAATTCTCTGCTCCGAGATTATTCAAGACTCAAGCTACGTTATAATACGCATTTCCACGACTTGGAACGCGTATACCAAATAATCCGGAAGAAACTATATCGGCATCCGGAGATATTACCTACGACGCATCTCCGAGTTCCGACCAGCAAGCAATCTCCAAGCCCCGACGCCAACTACCGAGGAACTTCACCCCCGGAACGGCGCGGCTACTGGATTCGAAGATATACTCGACGTCAAAGTTCTCCACGCCCAGTATCTGCGAGCAGAAGAACACTGGACCGTCGCTGTTGAACGCCACGTCTACACCAGCGTACGTGAGACCTACAGCTAACGGAGACCTCACGATTTACAGTCAGTCGTTTGGCGTCACATCTTTCACTTCAGGTTTACGTAAGAAATAAAGAAACTTATTCAAACTAACCTGCATTTCAAACCGTTATTTATGTTGTTGAGAGGTGGAAGGTCTTATCCTTTGGAGTCGGTAAAACCATCCTCCACCTACCCAACATCTATTTAATGTTTTCTTATAAGCTAATAAAACGTGTGAAACACGCATGATGAGTTAACATTGTCGAGAGTACACAAGATAGTCCCAGTAACGTCTCGATTATCTCAGTAACTAAGCATCGTAGAAATGTGATTCGAGTTTTATTTTACTCGTGTATCTTAGACGAGAAAAATGATACGTCACTTAGATATGTGAGATTAATGGTTATTTTTTAGGAACTTGTGCTGGGAGTTCTGAATAGGAAATGAATATAAGTCGGGTGAGACTAATTACTTCACCCATCCCCCTCCTCACTGGAGATAAGCCGCAAGGGTCTTCTACCTGACTTTTCGGGTTTTGTCGCTACTGGATTTTCGGCCTTTCGGATTTTGTCGCGACACCTTTTATACAGCCCTGTAACGAGTGGCACTATTTTTAATCCGGTCACTATTTATTGTCCGGCAAAGTTATTGTCTCCGTTCAAATAATCACACGGCTTCCTCTTTTCTTTTTCCGTCTCTGACTTGTGAATTGAATACTATATTCACAATTTCACCAACACTATTCAAAACCAAAAAATATCTTTTTGTTCGTAGTTTTTCACGGAGGCCTCTCGGATAATGTACATCACTACACTCCCAGACAAACGAGTCTACTGAATACTATATGTTTTAATGTACATGTTCCAAAAAGTTTCAAACAAATAGAGTGTGAACTATTTCTGAAATTTTCATGGACAGTATTATCCGATTTTGTTCATGCAAATGAATCACGTAAATAAAGGAATTATCAAAAAATAAAAATAACTACAAAACTGATATACGTGAACTGTAGTTTTGACAAATTGTTTTCATTGACGATAATATAGGAAGGCTATCCAATAAGTAACCTTCGTTTTCGTGTATCGTGAGAAATAGTGGGTGGAGCCGAATGTGTTGGTTTGACGCACATAGTGGGTCAGTGCGATTCGAGCTACAATGGTTAAGTCACCGAATGTCGTGTAGCGAATGAACACGAACAATACAATTGAAAATCCAGTCAAATGTAAATCCGTTCTGTGATAACATTATTGTAGGTAAAAAATATCAAAGCTGCTGCCATTGATTGGGAAACTTGTGCTATGCACATCAGTTGAGCCGTTCGTTTAAGAGTTTACGGACCAATACCCAGACGGAAGTTGTCACCGTCTGTGGTGAAAATGAACTCTAGAAAACTGAAGTAAAGTTCTTGAAAACCGCCGTTTAACGATATCTGAACTCTCCGAAAGTTTTACACAGAATTTTAGAAGTTTGTTGCGTGAAGTTGTCACTAAAAATTCAGGCCATGACAGTTCCGTGCTTGTTGAGTTTATAAATTTTTTATACTAAGATCTCAGGTGGTATGCTGAGGGAATTTCTCAACTAGTTCAGAGAAATTGTTAACATTTGAATCGCGAATATATAAAAAAAAAATAGTACAGTTTAGTTTTGAGATGTGAATAATACGTTTTCCTGATATCTATTCCAGTGTTTATAATTTACTGGATGTTTCTTTCTGGACACCCCTCGTAAAGATTAAGAAAGACTTTTACTTAATCGACGACGTGGGTCTCACATCTTTGATAATAGTATATCATAAAATACATTGCATCAGAAGATCCGATGGCCTCTTAACTGATACCAAACATTTAATTGAGATATACCGCTTATGTAATAGGGAACCCGTAACTGATATTAACTGACTGATGTAACTGACACTTGAATGCAGTTCCTGGTCTTTAGTCTATGCCACCTAATCTGCAACTGCGTCATTGCAAGGTCCTCTTGATTTCTATTTCTCTTACTATCGGTCGTGTGTTTTGTCAAAAATTTTAACATTTACTCGTATTACTCGTATTTCAGCGTATCTCGTAATTGACTAATTTGTGACATACTTTTCAAATTTCTCAGAATTTTTTTTCATAATTCGGGTCTCTGACAGAACTTACCTTCAAGTAAGTCATTGCAACATTAACTGTCATGTTTGTCCTCTTTCTTATTCAGTACCTTAAGGCAACAGCACCTCTCAGGTCCCCATAATGAGGGCTCCCGACCCCACTCGAGGCGGGGATTTTCATCTACTATTGCTGTCCATACTGTAGGTTTCACAAGCAAGAATTGTTTAATATGTCCATTACGCCAATCAAAGTTGTTTAATATTCTCATATCACAAAAATTAAAAATCATATAAAGGAATAGTTTTCATGCATATAGGCCAAATAAAACAACACTTATAGTTTCATTACGCCTACGTTTCGACCTTTATTGAAGTCATCATCAGAGCTAAATTAACTCCTTACATCATGACATCACTCTATACACCTCACTCTCCTTACCTTTAACACCATAATACACATGGCTAACATACTAACCAGAAAATATTTTCACCAAATGGAGACCAACTGCGCACAAATATTGTTTATTCCGTCTGAAAAGATTGTTGAATCAATAAGGTTCCATAAAATGAATCAGTCCAGGAAAATGAGGGGTTTTACTAAAAAGATAATCTAGGTGTTGGAACTTCTTTCTTGAAACATTATTCACACTTTTAGAAATATCAAAATTCTCTCTTTCGCAATCCCGTATTCTGTAAGGGTGGAAAAGTATTTAGAGATCATTTAGAGATCAAACTAGAAGTCTTGACAATGTGAATGTAAGAGAACATCCTAAACTACTGCACCGACCGAAACATTCCAGTTCCGAGTAGCAAACAACTTAAACCATAAAAAGCATTGGGATATAGAGGTGGTAAACAATTAAAAAGTTAACTATGGCAGTACCCAAGTAATATTTCTTAATAAAATAAATATTCCTTTGGCTTCTGCCTCATTTAAGTTTTCATTGATCACTTCCTCTAAATCTCACTGATTTTTACGGTTAACTTGTTTGCTATTCGGACTCCAGTCTTTTCTTACAAGAATGTTTTTGATTAGATTTCACACCGTATTGTCACATGGTTCATTGCATTCTTTAAGACCCTTATATATTTTGTTTTTCAAGAACTAAAGTCCATAATAAATTCATCCCCTTCCCGATTTTAGGGATAAAAAAGTAATTTTCCATTTAAAAGAAAGTTTTCCTTGTGTAAGTAATCCTATTTTTGAACCACATTTCAGCTTCCCAGAATTATTGTATTTAACTGTAGAAGTGAATCAATGGTAATTCATAAACTATAATACAAGAACTTGTAAACGATGGATTTACATAAGAATACAGAGGTCTTGTGACGGGGCCGACTCCAGCCATCTACCTGTTTTCAGTGTAAAATTACGAGGGACTTCAAAGGTCAGCGAAATGCTCCTTGTAAAATGTGAACCGCCAACAAATGACGGTAGCGTGGAATATGGAGAGAGACTCGCGAAATCATATACATTAATACCCAAATGTCCCAGAAAATTTGCTTTTGTTCCATTTTTCACCTTTTTTTGCCGTGATATCAGTATTTAAAAATTACATCAAGAAAAGCTACTTGAGTAATTTATTTGAAAAGGATGAAACTTGACAACTTGAGTCCTAACAAATCACATTTCTGATGGGTCTACGCATCTTGTTTGGAAGTATATTCTGTCATGTCATTGAAGTCAATAAAATAGTCTTACTAAATAGAAGTAAACGCTCATATTATCACACAGAATGTTAGTTACCTTCAATTTTCTAGGTTTAACTAGTTCAGATACATTACGACAATTTAGCACAAATCTTTCAATGTTGGGTGTCCGATGAGGAATAAAACTGCTCAATGAGTAATATCTATAAGACATTATTCAGCCTCATTTTTCTAATAAATTAATGCCTTTCTTTCAAATAAAAGCAAACATTTGACTTTGTGATGGACAATCAAACGCGGTACACGTGGCAGATAATCGTATTTCTTACGTGTGAGGTACGTAGGTGAACAAATATCTTCGTGCAAATGAAGAAAATAAAGTCCAAACTTTATTCTATTACTTACGACCCTTATTGAACATGTAGAAACAATAGACCTCTTAATGTAAAGGAACATTAAAAATTTAATCATATAATCCCTTGCCAATGAGATGACTCAATGGAAAAGTACATTAAAATATTGCCTCTAAAGGTCTAAAAATCTAATTAAAAAATTCGTACATTTAGTTTTTTTTGTAAGTGAGGTGAGGTGCGCTAAGTGAGGTGGACTAGTGAACTGTGACCGAATCAAATGAAAATTAAATTAAGTAAAGTTAAAGAATTTTTTTTTAAAGTGAAAGCAAAAATAAATAAAGTCTACGAAGAACGTTTTTTCAAGCACTTAAACTGGAAGTGAAAAGAAAAGAAAAGAATTCAGAGGTCTTAACTATGTTCGTTGTTTAAACATAAATGTATTTTTCATCTTCCTGGATTTTAAAATAATTCGCAATTACGTACATATTTGCATTCAATACGGAAAACTGTATGTAATTTTGTTTGTTTACTTCGAGGTATTTAATTTTTGAAATTAACAAAAGGGAAAATTTAGCATGAAAGTAGAGAAACTAATAGATATAGTAAAAGAACCTGAGCAACGCCGGGAAAAATGAGCAAGTTCATAATAATGATAACTATTTTTTGGAAACACTTACTCGCTTTTGATAAAAGAAACAGGATATTTTACAATTCTTGTCGAATTCCGATTCTTCGAATATTGACGAAAGAAGTGAAAGTAATTTGTTATCATTAAAAATATTTGAATCATAGTTAACTGGTAGAACTCAAATAGCGTTGGCTGGGAGTTAAAATCGACCACTTCCCAACTGTTTCATACAATTTCACGTAGTTTGTTAAATAAATATCTTCACCCTCCCCATTTCCTTGGTGACGCCCGCGTTTGAGGAGCTATTATGTCGTACAGCGCATTTACGAATTTCCATACGGATGAGAATTATCTTCCAGTGTTTTCAACGCTGTTTCCTCAGTTTCACAAAGTTTGATAATTTTTAATTAAAAGTTATATGTTTGCATATCGTCAAATAAACTCAGAAACATACAACCATTCATCTGTATCTATTGGTAGTATGTATGGGTAGTTTATTTTTAATGGTTCTTTCTTACTGATATTCGGGTCATGAGGTATTGGACCTTACAATGGTTTGGGTGAGACAATTGGGGAGGAGAGGTGTTGTTGTGTTGTCGAGGAACATTAGATAAGATGCTTCTAATTAATGTGCAGTGTAATACTTGGAGCGAAGACGCTATTCGTACTTCAACGCTGTAAGATGTTTATTTAGCTTTAGTAGCAAATTTTACAGCTCATCAAATTAACGTACATCCGTCGCCTACTGCAAACTAGCGATTCACATAGAAATTCATCCGGGTACACAAATTGAGGCATTCACAGGCTAATTATCATTTCAGATTCGAATTTTCTTTCATTACCCACTTCATAAGTAAATTTAGATCCAATGTCACAGTAAAATAGATTGATCCATTTTTAAAGTATTTTGATTATTCACCAAAATTTCATATAAGTGGTATTTATTTATGTTTACAGCAATAAATTATTCAAATTTAATATTTATTCAAATTTTACATTTGAATAAATGCGAGTTTTAATGTCGACAAGTTTTATATTTTATCAAAATAATACCCATTTCTTTGAAATCCAAAATAAAAATATGTTACATAAATCAATGTATTGCGCCTTGAATCTCACCTTCTCGATTTGTCAATATTTTGCTCGATGTCTTGAACGATTATATTTCTTGTGACCTGCATTTAAAGAGAAGAGTTTGCCCGCAGGATCTAAATGCCTAGCGTCATTTGTAAAAAAATATTTCCAAGCTAGTTCTTCCAAATGGTAGTGAGAATTTCAACCTCCCTCCCAGCCCTTTCTATTAGCATGAACAATGATAAGGTCTGTGCGGAATGTGGTTTGTGAGCCTGCGACGAGCGCAGCCGCTTGTCTGTGTGGTCAGCACAGATGAATAAGCGTTGCTATTTTCAGCTGTCCTCCGTGAAATCAAACGCGGAGGATTCACGAGACCCAAGAATTTAACAGTCGCAGATAACTAGTATTGTTCTTGGCTTTTCCTCGTGCGATGACGCTGGTTCTGAGATATGGACTCGAGTATTTTTCTCGCGAGAAAAGTGTCGCGGAACCTTTTACAATACAAGTGGTCAATCTCACTTAATTCAAAATTCTCTTTATCGTTTTCTTATCAGAATACCTCGAACAATGTATTTCATTCTTTGGAATTGCTAGTATATTATATGTATGAATGAAATTTTTACAATGCATCAACAAGACGTTCAGTGAAAATAAAACTAGCTCCCCCTCTCCACTTCCCAATCATCCCTAACCAAGTCACATTAACAATTGCAACACTTTCAATACAACATCAACCTTTGGATTCAGCAAACCGGAGACTTTCAAAAATGAATACTGTCATACTGTCATAATTCCGTAATATATATTTAATAATAATAATAACCGTTACCAAAAATCAAAAGAAGACTACTTGCAGAAATTTGATTTCAGGAATGGCATTTAACTTCTTTCCGTATAATAATCACGAAACTTTACACCACAGTATCTTAGGGGCTAAAGAGTACGTCGTCTAAAAGTACTACGAAACAAAATGAACTTAAACAAGTATACTATTCTCTCAGGATACAATGCCATAAAATTAACGATGAAGATTAACTAACTAACTAATTTAGGTAACAAGTGGCCTTTCATTTTACTATGCCATCAAGCATTAAGCAAATTAGCGAGTGACAAGGAATGAACTAGCACAATGAACTCTCACATTAGCGATGAAACTTGTGTCTTTTTCTATGTTTAGAAACCAAATTGTTTTTACGAAATTGTGACATGTATTTAATTTTTTAAATTTAAATCAAAATTAAACTGTAAGCTAAAAAACTCAGGTCGTTTGTCTATATTAATTAAATCAGAAAGTTTTTCTCGTAATATTAAATCAGAAAGCTATTCTGTAAACTATAAAACTTTCCCAAGTCCCAATTCTCTTTCAAAATCAGATTCTTCAAAATGTTTGGAACATGGGAACGGTGGATCTCTACCCCACGGTCAGTCCCGACCCTTTTTCATGGGTCGAGCTCAATCTCGCGGTTACTTGCGGACAGATTTTTCCCGTCCTTTCCTCTTGCTTATCTTTTTCCTTACTCCTGTCCAAATGAAGTATTGGCACCGGTGATGACTCCGTTCGAGATGAATTTCTTTAGTAGTTATAATAGTCCAGCATTTGTATCTTGAGCGCTTCCTTTGTTAGTTATTCGTGTGCTGTCTCACGGTACGCTAAGAAGAATAGGTTGACAAGATATGTATAGTATCTCCTTAACCTATTATAAAAAAATTATCTAAGTCTTTACTAGATGTTCTTGATAGAGAGGGTAGTTGATTATGAAATATTTAATTTAGACGAAAACTGTCCCCTGCAACAACTTTTAAACCGCCAGCATAACATACGACAGATAGTCCTGTTATGCTGCTAGTCCGAAGCCTAGAAAAGTATTCATGCCAGAAAGGATTTTACTCTGCTTATGTGCGTGGGGAAAAATGTGTGGAGGGAAGTTGTTTTTCACTGAACTTGCTTTTTTATCCAACGGTTACAAATTTTGAGTTCAGGGAGGGTATAATTAAATTATTAAAGATAATTTTCATATTTTATTGTGGTTAGACCACTAAATATGTCACTTATTTGACATGTTTTGGACAAGTCTAAACTTTGCTATTTAATACCATACAACTTCGTAACGATAACTCATTCTTGTAAAACGTGATAGACATATTCGATACATTATATGAATTTCAGATAACTTTAATTTAAATATATACTCGTTTATAACTTTTAAAATATATGAATTCTTCGTTATTCACCCCGTTTTTTATTACGTATGATAATTATTGAAAAAGTCATAATTTTATGAACCCCATCTCAATAATGATTTTCTATGTTAAAAAATAAGTATTGTTTTAATATTTCCCCTTAAAGAGTTCATACATTTCTAGTTGTGGTCACATAGCCTAGCTAGTCTTAACTTTTAAATGGACAAGACGTATTTTAATTTGACTTCATGACTAATTGTATTTATTGACTATTTCGTCGCAGATGTTATCTTCTTATTGAATATAAACATTAAGCATACGATAAATTAGGAGGTACCGAATGTCATCGAATTAATGAAGGGCTCAATTCAATCTGTCCACTCGCCGAGAGAATTCACGTTTTTAATTTGTCTTTCTCGAAAAAAAATGAAAGTTCGCTAAAACCTCTGAAATTATTTTATTTTCCATTTATATGAAAGAAATGTTCGAAAATGGAAGTATTGTTCCAAGATTCCCTGCAGCGGGCCCGTACGTTTCAGAACACACGTTTCAAAAACAACCCTCCTCTCCGCTTTCCCCCTTCGCGACAGTGAAGCTATGTCTTGTGCAGCGATAAGGAAAAGATCGTCAGGAAAAATCCAAATGATGAATGCGATCTTCAGTACCTGAATGCCGGGTTGAGCTAGACACAAGCCCCGAACATACACATGCATATTCGATACAAAATTTATCAGCACGTGCACCCAATTCGTCTTGTAGTTTATTCAGGAATGTACGGAATGAGAACTTGACCTTTACAATTGTTTTCGTTGTTGGAACATCCTGTGACTTTGTAACACGGCGTATTAAACACGTGAAAAAGAAAAGAAAAGAATAAGACATTGAACACAACTAAACTGAACACTTTGTACACAAGTGTACATAGTACGAAGGTACTCTCAATAAATCCAGAAAAGGTATTTACAGAGACAGAAATTCCGTGAAACAGCACGGAGAATCAGCTACAATAAGCATGCTACAGCCAACACAACAATAAGCAGGTTCAGTTGCACCTGTGACATCATCGGTGCCACTGTCTACTGCGCACCTTCCTCGTGACACCAACCGTGTTGTACTAGTAACAGTACTTATGCGTATATCTTAAAACCAGTCGGTCATTCACAACCGTTCCAAATGGAGTGGCGCGGCGCGACGACGCGCCGAAGCGGAGTCGAAGGCCAGAGTGGAAGCGGAGACGGAGTCGCTGACAAAAGCTAAAGGTTTATTAATAGACTGCGATAAACGTGTTTAGAAGGCTTACCAACTGAATATTTGAATTAGACTGACACCAAACATTTAGTAAAACTACGACGTCACGTCTGATTTTATTTTCCCTTCATTCTGTAAAGTTTATAAAAAATAGTAATTATAACAATTTTTGTTAGATTTATTGCTGTTGGTACGTTTAGTATCCATTATTATCCTGATTATTAACTGAGTATAACGTCGATACATATTAAATTACACTTCTCATTAAAAATATTTCATTTTATTGAAATTTATTGACAAAATGAATGATAAAACAAAATATAAAAACTTATTAAATATAAATTACTTATTGTTAAGAATGAACGATACAATCCCATTTTCATAAGATGTTATATTCAGAATCAGACGTTAGTGGGATGTTATAGTCATGTCCAGCTAGATTTCCCAACCGGTCCATTGTGCTTCCATCCGGGTTTCGACATTCACGAGACGTCGGAGTGATGGAGCGAAGGTACGGCGCGATGGATTTCGGTCTGGTTGGAATTCCAGTCGCTCAATTTCATCCACGCCTCCCTACGAAGGTTTCCCCATTCACGCCACTCCATTGGCGTGCTCTCTTTTTTTTTTTTTTTTTTGTGGAATGGAGCGACCGTGAATGGCCACCTTTAGAGCGAACAGAAAATTGAAATTTAAACCCTAGCACCCGCACCTGATTCTCTGCACTTCAGATTTTTAGGTAGTATTTTATCTTTGGACAACAATGGTAATGGGGCTGCTTTCCTCTCCCTGTCGTTTATTTGTTGTGGATCAGTATCAGGGATAAAGTCTTAAAGATGAATGTTAATATTTAATAATAATAATAAATTTACTGTCAAAAGAGTAGAACTGATGTGTCCAATTGACAATTTTCAGCCTCACCTTTCGTGGAGATACTCCAAAGAAGGGTTCTGAGCCAATAAAGATTCCCTTACATCCCAGCTCTGCCAGTTCATATGTCTTTTCATTTTCCCCGATTCCCTTATGCCCAGGGACGCACCAAAGAATAACTGGGTTTCGTTCACAGAGTATGTCCCAACATCCATTGGCATTACCACACAAGTTTGAATGTTGTGCTATAATGCCCTTAGTGCTGCCTGACTGTCTCTGCATATATTAATGCACCCTTGAGTCGAGACATATAGCAAATACCTTTTCTTGGAAAATGTGGTATATCCCCCCAGCGAGAGGGAGAGCGTTGTATTAGGCTCCCAAATCCAGGCACCAGTTCCTGCTTCCGTCTGCGAGCCATCCGTAAACCAATCATGGTCCCAGCCCGACGCCAGTGACCCACTCCCCCCCCCCTCTCGTTGGGATCACCACGGACCATTTGTAGTCCAAATTATACCCAGGTCTCATGAGGTCCCCAATCATCCCTGTCATAGGTCTTGCATCCAGGAGCCTAGTCATAATTGATTTGCGAAGCAGTGGATTATTAAAGGACCACCCACCGAGTGACTATGCGCCCATGCTTGGCAGCTCCTTAATATATAAGAGTAGTGGAGGGAGGCATAGAAGCGCTTCCGTAGCACTGAGCGAAGTAGTGTCCCCGGTTATTCCTAGACATGCTAGTCTTTTTTCTATTCACGTATTTAATACATCAAATTAAAAGGTATTTTTTATACAAAAAGATTCGTATTTGAAAATAGGCAGATTTTGAATGAAAGGGAAATTATAAAATTCTTCTCTAATTTATGCTACATGATACATGGTATATTGATAATTTGGGCCCTCCGTCAAATGGACATGAAAACCATAAATTTAAAGGTCTGGGAAATTACCCAGTCACATGGAGCAATTTGTTTTTCATGTCTAAAGTATATGCACGGTTGGCATACATTTGAGACACCGATTCTAAGAAAATCGATCTAAAACAAGGACCGGCTATCTGCGTAATTGAGGACTCCTCTAGAGGCTGCTTGGTGAAGCTGCGCAATTAAGGAAAACCCTTTTACTTGACCCAGAGGATTCTGCACAATTGATAGCCGCACTATTATAAATAGCAATCAATAATACCAAATTTCAAAATTATAATATCAAAATATCACACCTCTGAGATCAAATACCAATACCCACATTCCAAATTTACAGTGGATAATTTTTCCAACAAAATTTCAGAGCTGAATATCACGTCCCTTATTTCTTACAAATGACAAAATAATACAATTTTTGTGAAATAGCATAAGGTCAACGTGAATTAACCTTAAAGGGACATGCTTGTAAAATCCAAATCTACATTTTAGNCATAAGGTCAACGTGAATTAACCTTAAAGGGACATGCTTGTAAAATCCAAATCTACATTTTAGATTCTTTAGTTCATAAAATATGGTGATAATTCATAAAAAATTTGACCACTCGGCCTGGCTAATTATTATAATATATTTTTTAATAGGATGAAATAACAAGTAAACGAACGTGACAAAAAATATGAGTACATAATTTAATTATTTAAAAGATGGCATGTTATGCATCATTTTCGTGTCAAAATCTGTTTTATTTTTTGTTATGTAGATATCTAGGTATAAAAAGTTGGCTTGTCTTATTACTAGGGTCCGGATTTTAATGACAAGTCATGTATTTTTTCTGAACCTTTAAGTGAATTTTACAACAATTTATGCACGACTCCAGGTATTGTAGTGTAGAAAAATGTATTTATATTTTGCATATATTTACACCTTGTTTAGTGATAGGTCATATTTTGGCCAACTTTTGCCATAAATGCATATATTTGTCATATTATTAAGGACACAAGAATAAAAAGATTAAAATGTGTCTCACATGATATTGTCTCAAATAAACACAACAATTACACCAAAAAGTAGTGTTTGAAACGTTGACAAGCAGCGTAGCACACTAATCGGTTTTTCGCTGCGTAACCCATTGGTGCACAGGGTCGACTAATCACTCTGGAAGCCGACAAAGGCGGCTTCCGACATAAACATCGCACACGTGGTCACACTATTCGGTTTGAACCCTAACTCAGTCTGGTATTTATGATATATAAAAAAATCAACAAGAATTTAAAAACAAATAAACTTATATAATATTTTATTTTTTTAAGGTCATATTTATATAAGTTTTAGGGCATAAATGCTTGCATATTTCGCTGACATTTATACCATTAAATTCCGGGCCCTACTTATTGCATAATTTATCAGCAATATTAAATCTTTTCATCTATTAGTAAAACAGTTTATTTAGTCTGGTCGTTAGTTGAAGTGGCTAACAGGTCAATAAAAATATTAGTTTATGATGCAATTTAATTACGCAATTTTTTTTTTCTATTCACGTATTTAATATTTACGTATATTCGCGTATCCTAAAACAACATACTTTATTCCAAAATTCGTTTTCTTTTTGTCTCAGGGAAGTCGATCAAGGAATTTTTTTAAATTTATCCTCCAGAATAAAGAAGACATAAGATTGTTTTCTCTTGAATGTTAGGATTCATTCTTAATGTTAACAAATGTGGTCCCAGAAGAACATTGACGTTTGTGTAAATTCGTAACTGTGCAAGAGAGCAAAAAATATATAATTAATGTTTCGGCGAAATTTTGCAGTTACGTCATTGTTCTTCGCGTCTGTCGACACGATACTCAAGATTTTCTCTTAAACGCTCGTCAGGGCGATTTTTCTCGTGTTCTCAATTAGCACAAGTTGTTCACACTGCTCTCCCTCTAAGCTATTGTGTACGTACTGAATGTGGCCTTGTAAGATTACAGTGCTAAAATTGTTAGCATTTGTAATTAACAATAGCGTGAACAGACATGTCCACGAACTCTATGATGCTTGTATTTAAATTAATTTAAAATAAATTTTGAAAAAATAATTTTAACTTTCTCCGGTAAAAGTATAATAAATAAAGATGAATGTCATCTCGAATGTACACATCAAAACACATCATTCATTTAGAAATAAATCTCTTTAATGCAAAAAAATCTATAGGGTCATTTCACGTCTAATTTTCCAGCGATTTAACTCACTGTCACAGATTTCAACATTATTATTATTATTATTATTATTATTTTACGTCTTTTGGTGAGGTTCAGGCTATGAGACCTGCTCGTCTACTTAACCGTTGCACTTGGGAGAGGGAAGTTGGAAGGAGAGATGTTGGGTTACGGGGAACTTGTGGTACCGAACCGATATTAGATGGTTTCCAAAATTTGAGAGGATTTCTTTCATTAGTTTCGAAGACACAAAATTTGTAAAGTTATGCGAAATAATGCGAGTATTCTAAAAGGCAAACAACTTCCGTATTAATTTTTAGCTAGAACTGCGTTGTATCCTAAACCACGAATTTTGTGATGCGTTCCATATGTGCGCGAAACTTACACAAGTACGTTTCCGTGTCGGTTCTCGTCAAAAACACATGTTTAAAAATTAAAGAATGCAAAAGTTACTATGAGATGGTATTTTCCAAATTCTCGTGCAGAATAATTGCCATAAAATATACGGCAAAAAAAAGGAATACGCCGCGATTGTGCAGAAAATTTCCATTATATAAATAGGAAAGATTATGGGAAATATAATTACTGGAGATAAAATATCATAATATATGGCTAAAATGAGGTTCATTTGTTAAAAAAAACTACATGTTGCAAATATAAAAAATTACTAGGACATAATATTCAACTCAAAATTGAAATTCCGACACTGAAAATGAAATGTTTCTTTTTCATAATTAAATTGTATTCAAAGGACATTAGATTATTGGCAAATTTTCATATGAAATATAAAAGTGCAAGCGTAGGTAGAGGATTTGAAGTATAATATATACATTTATGTTTCAATGCCTTTTGAAATGTATTCCAACTATTTGAGCACCATTACTTTTGATACGCAGTTTGTACTGTTTTTGACAATAAATTTATTATTATTATTATTATACCATATTACAATTTTAAAAGAGTTAGTTAAACGAGTTAAAAATTTCATTATAATTTGAATAATAATTTTGAATGTCTCCTACTATAGGAAAGTACAGTTGGACAATAGATTTGTCTATAATTAGAATACCAGAGAAATCGACAAACAACAAATAAAGCAGATGTTCAATTACAACTGCAAAATACGAGGAACACAAAAACATCTTATACGCCGGTATTACAACGACCATACTTCTATGATGATAACCAACTATAACCAAAGATTGTGCATTACATGGTCATATTTTTATCATAGATATATAACAGAAATATGATCGTGTAATGCCGGTCTTAACTTTATTTCAATTAATGTGGCTACTAAAAATTAGATAATTCAATTCTAAACGGTCTACAATAAAAGAAAGGAAAGAAAATATTGGAAAGTGAAAGAAAAATATCCGTCGAGAGGTAAGGTTATACATCTGGACCTACAGTCCTTGCGATTTACTAGTAGAGTATCAGAGCTCATTTATCGTAGGCTTCTCACGAATACTAAATGGCACGGTTGAAGGGTCACGGGTCAAGAGTGTATTTCCAACACATCGAACCAACGTACTCAAGTAGCACATTCTACTCTTCCTTATTAATTTCCATTGCCACCAAAATAATCTAGCATGAAATAACAAATTCTTAGTATTTTTAGGATGACTAGTGACCTTGCTTAAAATGCGAACGAATAAACAACATAGACATGTCAAAATTAAGTAAATAATGTAATAATAACAATAATAATAATAATAAATGTATTGTCAAAAAACAGTACAAACTGCGTATGACCACGTGGAGGACAATAAACTAATTTACTCTCCGGAAGCAAGCAAGGGACCATCCCATCAATTCCGATCAAGGG